>BMAU01013863.1:0-608270 GCA_019973935.1 Trichonephila clavipes
CGAATGGGAAGACAAAGGAACCAGATATTTATTTGTATATGACATTCAAGTAACAAATGTATAAATTCATGTCTGCTTTTTTACCTACTTCTCAAATGGATATCAATCTTTCAGGGTAGCTGACCTGAAGTCTTCAATGTTCCAGTGCCACAGAAGATTGTATTTTCTTTTTGTATAATAACTAAGTAATACTCTATGGGGCTGTTTTTGCTACCACTAGGGTTGGTTTTCCCACGCCTTAGCCAAATGGATAGAGTGCAGGGATTAATTTAAACTTGTAAAGTATTATGAAGTTTGACAATTAATTCTAAATCGTAATTTTGTCCTTTTTCATTACGGAAGATGTTTCAATAATATACAGTTAGAAATTAATATCGTCGGAACTGTAAGACAAAGATAGGAATTACGTAATTTATTTTCAGGACGTATGAGTCCTTCGAATAAATCCCGTTTTTTTTTTTTGGAGGGTTGTGACGAATCTATACGGAACTTTATCACTAACCTTCTGAGCCGACCTTTTTAGGGAAATTTAATTCCCTACCTATTTCCAATCAACTCCAAAAAAAGCGGACAGGATTCCTTATTATGCAGATTAGATTCAGTATTTAAGTCAAACGAAATAGTAAAGTGAGAGGAGTAGGAGATAGATATTGAAACATAAAAAGTTATAGTGAATTTGAATTGAAGTTTTATTGTTGGAGATAATTTAATTTCATGAAGAATTGAGAATCCGAGTGGTAAATATAGAATTGTATTTAAAGTCTCATTAAAGTTTTAAGAGTGAGATTAAAGTTAAATGTTCAATAAGAACATTATTAAATATAATTCTGGGATCTCTTATCGTGGTAATTTCTGCGTGATCGTTATTTAATAAATTAATTAATTGGATCATTAATTAATTAAGTTAATTTAAAGGATATTACTTTTAAAACCTCATAATATTAGAAGTAATTGTTAATAAGTCTTTGATTCTATTTGAGAAAGATAACCAAATAAAGAAAGTTATTTATAAAAATGGTTACTGGTTCTTCCTTGACTCATAATTATTCTCGTTCTCAAAATGAGGTCCTAAGAGACCTTCACAACTTCTGATTGATTTTCTCGGACGTGTTGCTACAATAAACTCTGAGCGGTACTGTCAAACCTTTCGCAATCTTAGGAGATCAGTTCAAATCAAGCACCGAGGAAAGTTGACGTACAAAATTTTGTTTTTACACGACAATGCCCGACCTCACACGGCAAACTGCACTCAAGAACTCCTTAATTCATTCAAATTGGAGGTTTTCCCTCATCCGCCCTATAGTCCCTATCTTGTACCTAGTGATTTTCACTTGCTTCCAAGAATAAAGAGCTGGCTAACAACACAGCGCTTTGACGACGACAAGGGGCTGAGGGTGCGCGTCACTGAGTGGCCGAGATCGCAGGCGGCTTAATTCTATGACAAAGGAATTTCTAAGTTTATCCATCGCTATGATAAATTCCTCAATTTGTTTGGTGACTATGTAGAAAAGTAGAATTTCACTCGCTCTTTCTGATGTATTTTTTCTCTCTCTCTCTCTCTTTCTCTCTCTCTTGTACTCAGTTTCTTTTTAATTCCACACACAAACATTAAGTTTCTTTTTAATTCCAAAACGTTCCTTACTTTCTGAATAGCTCTCGTATGTATGATCTTAAATCACGAATATGGAATCATTAATTCAGCACCATTTTCTATTGATTAGCAGAAACATTCTTAACATGCTTTGTGTAAGTTTCTGATAAACATATTAACGTGCGTTTTATTAAAAAAGATATATAGTTATTGATTGTTTCTTTCATTTAATTAATGCATTATGCATTTCATCGATGTATATATATATCATTTAAAGTTGACACATTTTTTTTTATTTTAGATTTTATTTTAAGGCAAACAGGTTGGAAGAAAATGTATTTGCGAAGCTGGTCTATTACATTACTTAGACATACTGCTCATATAACTATGCATTATTGTCAGTTGCCCAGGATAATTTCTGGTTGGTTATGATATACCATTTAATAGTTTATTGACATATCATTTGCGGCCAACAACATGCACTTTTCTGTT
The DNA here is from genome assembly GCA_019973935.1 of Trichonephila clavipes. Lineage (NCBI taxonomy): Eukaryota > Metazoa > Arthropoda > Arachnida > Araneae > Nephilidae > Trichonephila > Trichonephila clavipes. Next base: position 2,084 of record BMAU01013863.1, read on the forward strand.
GCATTTTATTTGTAGACCTTGTTAAACATTATTCATTGTCTCAAGGTTTAATAAAGATGAAGCGTTTTCCTTTTTCTGTCCAAGAATTTGAAACTATTTCTAGTTTCGAACTTTTGTGAACAATTGACGGCCATATTTCTCGATCAAGCTCATTTTTGTTTAATAGCTTAACAAATGTATAGGTTTGTTCTCAATAGCCAATACTAACACACCATTCCCGTTTCCTATGCGTATAATGTTTAATATCATACTGTGTTGTAAACATTGGCTGTACTTTCCTCATGCAATACATTTTCTAACCAGCCAGTGGTATTGCATACTTATTAGTCTTCTCACGCTAACACCAAAATAACGATGGATTATATTTCCCGAAACTATCTTCTTCCGACATGTATATACTGTCCATTACTTGTTGGGGTAATCGCCTTCCATTTTTCCTATCAATATTTTCACTGTCCAGTAAATAGAAGAGTAATTATTTTCTACGAAGTTGAGATTTTTTCATTGGAGGTATTTTTGAAGCTTATCAAGTGCTATAACAAATGTCTCAACGTACTTGGTACTTAATGTGGAAAAATGTAGTTATGTTTTATTTTTATACTCTGACTATAGTCGACAAGGGGAACTTACTCTCCGACTCACTCTCGTATTTGTGTGTTTGTTAGATCGTACCTTCGTAGCCCGTACTTAGCTCATCATGACTCTAGACCTTAACTATTTCTCATATTTCCTGTCATGTGAAGTTTGATTACGACAGGGGATTGATTGTTTGGGTATTGACTTCGCACTTTAAGCAACGAGAGTGAGGTATTGATGAAAGATTTCACAATTTTAGGATCACCCTAAAGAGACTAGAATGATACCTAAAATATCACTCAATCCCAAAATTTTCACACCAGTCATCATAAGGACTTAGAGCTATGACTGATGATTGCATGCGTATTATTATCTCTACATGACAGTCTTTAAAGGGCAATATGGCTCAAACTACTGACATAGGAGATTTAATATCGGTGAGGAGATTGCATCCATAGGCTACTACTTTTACTGACGACGTGATACTTCAATCAGTTACCTACGATCAAGGTATTTGACTCTTTTTTTTTTGTCTTCAAATGTCTCACCTATTTTGTAAGAGAAATTTAAATCAGTCTATATATGTACATGTTTCATTTGACGCAAAGGTTTTCTTTGCATTTTTGAGTACCGTACAAAAAATATTTGTAAGTTTTAACTATCTTTTTTAATTCAATATAATTTATAGCAAAGCGAAGTTAAAAATCTATACAGGTAATTCCATTTGTGGATTTTAATTTTTCAGGGGAAAAATTAAAGTCTCATCGTATCTTGTCCCCTTCTTTCCTTTAGAAGGTCAAATCTCTTGGTTTAATATTCAGTCGGTAATGTTGTCAATTGTAATGACAATTAAGTATGATTAATCACTATAAGCTGCTGTGATTTTTTTTACCCGAATGCAATACATCTGAAATTGTTCTTCTTTTAAAGGTTTCTGTTTGGAAAAGATGAAGCTATGCAGAGCATAAAGGGCAAAGAACCCTCTTCTGTACTGAATTGTTTAGTAAACACAAATGTACAAGTTAGAGAAGGCTTGTTGGATAATGCAGTATCAAATATAGTTCCTCAGTGTAATAAAATTCAACATCCGTTACGTGAAACAGTTTGTTCATCAATTAAGCATGCTTCTTGTCCCCATAGCTCTAATTGCTTATACTATTGTTTCCAGGTAAGACAAATATTTCAAATTTCCTAAGATCCTCAATTGCTTTCAAATGCGTTTATATTAAATACTTATCTTTGAACTCATTTTCAAAATATATTGGCATTTTGAAATTAATTGACAATTTTTAAATGTTGAGTAACATTCTTAAAGAATAGTAATCCTTGAAATTTTAGAGAAAAATTCGTAAATTGAGATGCGACATTTAAAAGTTGTTTCTCTTTATATTTAAGTGTAATGGTTTCATTCAGAATATTTGAATTTAGCAAAATTACTCTTTTTTTTAATAGTATTTGGTAGCAAGAACTGCAAATATTATTAAAAAAAGTAGTTGACATATTTGTTCTTGCCAGCAGGAAATAGAGATATAAGCATTAAAAAATTATGTGATCAAATTTCTATATGTATTCTATATTTGCGTTTATTTTTTTTAAATAATTCTAAGCATTAGTTAGAAAAATCCACATAGCACCAATATCAATTTATTATACCCTGCAATTGTATGCGTTAAAATCTTTTTATTGAATAATTATTTTCAAATACTCACGAAAAAAAAACTTCTCCAATAATGCAATAATTCATTTTCTAAGCATGAACTGGATCAGTTTTTCCCTTCTTAAGCATATTACGGCATTTGACCACTCCCACAAACAAAATCGTCCACAGGCAAATAGATGCTCCTACCTCTATTCCGATGGTGGGAAACGGGTTACACCCATTCGAGGAGTTATAACTGAGATCCATACAAATACACGTACCTATAGAGAGAGAGCGAACGATAATTATACCAAATAAACTCAGATTCACCACAGAGAAAAAACTGATGGATAATTTGATAGTTAATATTAAATTATATTGTTCCATACTTGCCATTTGCATATATTCAATAAGATTGGATTTTCCATATGTATAAAATTTTTATCCCAAATTATTCTCTGTGTTATGTGTGTTATAATTGTTATGGCAAATTTTGTTTGTTCTTTACATCAAACTTCATTGCTGAAGTATTCGAATAGCGTAATATTAACACTACAAATACTGGAACTTAGTATATAACTATATTGCTCAAAAGCAGCCAAAATGACTGCATAGTGAAAAAATGATTAATGTGTAAAGAAATATGGTTAAAAAATTAACTTTTAATACTTTTTAAATATTATTTACTTTCATATAACAAGTTATTAGTAATTTTAACAATTAAAAACAAATTACTTAACTTGAAAACAATATATCCTAAAAATTCTAAGAAATTGTGCATAACGTATGTAATTGTTTTTCTAATTGAAATTAAAAAGCAGTCAAAATTACCTCCTTGGGCAATCTAGTGTTAATATGAAATATACTACTTTTATTTTCTTTAGGGTTTTCTTCGACCTTTTTTAACAGGCTATCTGATTTCATCTGGATTTCGATGCTTATTAGACGGAAAACAACTTCTAATCAACCCTTCATTAGTTTTAGATTTGATGATTGAAAAGAAAAGTTTAAATCTCGGATTATTCTTGGGTGGCTTTGGAGGAACATATAGAGTAAGTTTAAAAATAAATTTCATTTCTCTTTTTTTACATTTTATCGCTTTCAACTTATAATATGCTTACAAAATGCAAAATGAAAAGTGAAAAAAAAAAGAGAAAAAACTTAACTTCTTATCTAAAAAAATAGTTTTGAAATTATTTAACAATATTTGTACATTTTTATATAAAAGAAATAATTGCTTAGTAAGAATTAATTACTTGAAATCAAGCGTAAGTATTCATCAAAGCTCATTTAATATGGGTACATATGTGTATACATCCTTCATTTCAACTTTACTTTAGTAAATATTAGTATTAAATATAAGAAAGAAATACATGAGACTATATGTTGCACAATATTCAAACTAATGAAATGTGTCACTTTTATTATATTTTATAAACTCATCCATATCAATGTAATTTTTACTTAGGTAGGTAAGTTACAAAGCATTAAAATTATTTAAGGGGCTTCACCCATGTGATGCCCTTTTTTTTTAAGCATTTTTAGGGAATTATATTTGAAGACCAGTAAAAAAAAATAACTTAAATGGTTTTTTTATCATTTATTTGTATGTATTTTAAGAGCATGTACATAAAGGTGTAGCCAAAAATATCCAATAGAACATGAGTTATAGCGCTGTGAACACACCTGCCTTGAGGTTCTTTGATATCTGTCTTGTTTCGCTTACAATTTGGTACTTTTGTCTCGAAAGTTTACCGCCCTCTACTCTAGTGCGTTGTGTATCAGCGATCACCATGTTTATCATATTGGGATCCTAAACATATTTTTGTTAATAAACAATTGCCATTGTGTGGGGGGAACTATTCTTACATAATTATATAGATTTTATATTAAGAAGCTTCTGGTCAACAGAAAAATTCCTTGCTGCAAACACGTGCTTGGGTAACAGTTGAAACAATTGTCTGACAGTTGAGATAGCAAATTTCCTCTTCAGGTCAATTATTAGGGTATTTTGTGTTTTTTCGCCAGTTGCTACAGAAAATGAGACAGAGGTTAGCTGCTTCCCATGTCCATTTAATAATTTGCCCATTGTTGAGGAAATCTACAAACATCTGTGATATTTACAAATGGTTGTATTTCCATCCATTACTGCATTTTAAACGTATACCGGTGGTTCTGAGCACTGAAAAGTTTCAGTGACCACATCGAATTTTTCTATATATGATGGTTTATTTGATGCATGTGCGCCATGGACATTGAAGTGTAATCGAGATTTAAGAGTGAAGAATTTTTTTAAATTCTCCATACAAGTATATTCAATCATCAGTACAAAGGTTTGCTGCCCTGTAATATTCAATTTCTGAGTCACTGTTAACCCCTTAACTGGTTTATTCGTACATCGTACGGCAGTGCTTCTCAAACTTTCAATACTGGCGCCCCCCTTTTCGATCACAATATTTTTCGCGTCCCCTTATACATTAATAATGTACTGAATGCAATAATAATGCACTTTGACGCTAAAGCTACAATAGGCGATCTTAATTACAAACCATACAAATTAGTAACATAAGTATGAAATTTTGTATACTAGTTTGAAGCAAAATAAATAAATAAAATAATAGGATAATTATTATGTTATTTTTCCATTCTATAATTTTTAAACTGAACATATTGCAAAATGTGGTAGCTTCTTAGAAGACAAAATATAGATATCTGCTAAATATAGAAAAAGAGCTCAGAGGGTCAATTTTTAATCATAAGCATTCATTATAAAAACTTTGCTTTCCAAGACAAGCTCATGGACGTCATAAATACTTATTAAGCTTGTTCTTAATTTAGTATTAATTAATTAATTATAAAATATTCTGTGCAGCACTGATAAATTAAAAGTATACCGGCTGAAGTGCCCGCTCTTTGCACGAGTTCATTTATTAGAAAATAAAACATTATTGATATAATAGCTGAATTGTAAGGGAAGCAAAGCCAAGTGCTCGACAATGTTTACAAAAACGTAAAATGATTTTTTTAAAATGGTTGCTCAAATTATAATTAGTTTTAAGCAAATTGTAAGTTTAAGCCTCACAGAATTAGCATTTATAATTGATGTTAAACAGTAGCGCACAGGGGGATTTTTCAAGGGAGGGGGGTCCGGGGTCGAAAGTTCACCAATCTTGTATCAGGTCCCTTTTGATTTTGTCGATTTTCGGGAACAAAACACAGTAAAAAACTAATTCTTGAACAAATAATTAGCATTAATTAATAAAATTAATCATTAATAACAAATACTTAATTAAATTTTGCACACTATAAACTTAGAATTATAATCAATCGGAAAAAAATCAAGGGCTTTGGGGGGTCCGGACCCCCTCCCCCCTTGCGTGTGTCACTGATGTTAAATAATGATCAATAATATACAATATCGATGAAGAATAATTGCATTATTTTTAATATTTAAAGCGAAAAGACTTCAACATGTTTTAACCTGGGAGCGGGCGCGCACTCGATACGGTGGGGGCTATTGAGTTACCCCAAACCATTTTTTATAATTATTTTATTGTACATGATACAAATCATGAGATTCCAGTGAATAATTTAACTAAGAGAAAGTTTACTTACGTACTTTCAAGGACTTCTCAATTTTTCTTTGGTAACAAATAAACAGTTTTGTCAGAATTAACGATTTCGTAATCTGTGTGTCCCGTGCAACCACTTCCGGGTAAAAAGTATATTTATTATGATAATATGTATTTTACTGCTAAAAAAATTGTGTGAAACGTTTTTCGTTGTGCTTTATATGTTGAGAATATTTATAAAAATATGTCTTGGTCAAGTAATCCTTCATGTGCTTGTGTGTGTGTGTGCTCTCCATGGTTTTCCAAATATCATAAAACGCTTTTGCATGGAAAAAAGCGCAACAGTGAACACATAAGAGAGGGGTCATAACTACCTGTACCAATAACTTAGAAGGTCAAACAGATTACAGCTATAATGTGCAATATTTCAAAAATAATGACAGTGATGAATTTTTTATGTTCCTAAATTTTTTCGATTCTGGGTCTGGGATCTGTTTTTTCTCTGAAACAGTAGTGTTTTAGGTCAAAAGAAAGCGTAATAAAAAATCTCTCATCATGGGATTACAGCAAATCAAATAAAAGTATTTTTATTTGGTTATAGGATCAAAGATAGCTAATCAGGTATTGAAGATGTTTTTATTTTTGCTGACTTAATATCGCGCGCGCCTATAAATTATATCAGATTAAAAGTGCATTTTTTATTATGTCTGAAAGTGTTTTTTTTTAATTTATTCCAGTAAACTAATTATTTTTTAAATCTTTTATTTTCGATATGATCGCGCCCCCCTCGTAAGGTCATCGCACCCGCCCAGGGTGCGCGCCCCAAATGTTGAGAAACACTGTCGTACGGGGAACTGAAAGTTTATAGCAACCGGTTTGCCCGTGCGATGTGTGGTGCACTGATATTTCTTTCTTTATTTCATCTGAAAGTATTTTTAATTTTTGGGGAATAGTATTTGTGCTAGGGTTTTAAAATGATGATGCGTACAAAAATGCTTTTCATCCAACTTCTGTCCGGTGAAAACGGAAATTATTTTTTGATGAAGGCTGGGATTTAGATTCTTAAAATTTGTGCTATACTATGTGCAATGCCTTTGCATTCAGACTGGCTATTTTTGAAGTTAAGAGATAACCCAAATATCTTTTATGAGTTCTTCACAAACGTTTCACACATTCACACAAAACCCCCAGAAGTCGGAAAAAGTACAAACATAAATTTTTTTCTATGAAAAGTTATTCATAGAAATGCCGATTTTACTTACAAAAAGCAAACACCAAAGAGTATTGGTGTTTGAAAATTCTAAAATAAAAAACGGTGTGGTAAATACTTTTAAATTTAAAATTAAAAATTATATAAAAATCTTTCATTTTATAATTTAATTAAGTATATTGTTAGGTTGAGTTCAATAAAAAATGTGCCTTGATATTTAACATTTTGGATAAAAAGATTGACAAGTTAAGAGGTTAAGAAATAAACTCTTCGTAATAGTTGCTGTTTTAAAAGTATTTGATATGAAACTCCTAGTTGCCCAATTGTTACACATTAAACAAATAGACCCACATGAAATTAGTTATTAACCCGCGGTCACTCGCGCGAGGTGTTCTGTACACCCCAGTAACAAGAAAAGCTTCCTAAGATTCCAAAAAGAATGTGCAGTACCACGATTTTTTCTGTAGCTGCACATTTTAGGTCATTAAAACTTCAGGCCTGATGCAATTACTGTTACTCAGACGATTGGAACGTAACGTCCTTTAAAAGTTTATCTGGGGTGCTGAGAAATCCATGAGAGCAGTTGAGAATATGGATACAGTCAGCTCTGAATGTTTGGAAAATGATTAAAATATTATTTTTCTGCTTTCTACTATCCTTATCATTAATTATAAAGAATGTTTATTACGGATATATACGTTTTACTTGTGGTTTTTAAAAAATATATGAAATTTAGCATTTTAAAAAGAAAATTTTGTAGGTTTAGTTTAAATTAATATCAGTCTCATTCGTATGCAATAAATTTAATAATGTTATTTGTATAATACACAAAACATCTAGTACTTTATAAATATGTATTATAATTGACTTATAAATTTTTTTCATTTTGAATACAAGTGTTAAAATTTTGGTGTGTTCTCTACACCCCGCGAGTAACCACGGTAGCAAAAACAGACGCGAGTGACCCCAGATTAAGTGCATTTACTTCTATCTTTTGTTTATTGCAATTCGCAGAGGGTACCTCCGTAAAACCAAAATTAAAACCTTATTTTAAGAAATAGCCATACATCAGTGTTTCTCAAACTGTGGGGCGCGCCTCCCTGGGGGGTGCGAGCATTTCGAAAATAGAAGGTTTAAAAATAATTAATTTACTGGAATGAATTGAAACAAAATATTTTTAGACATAATAAAAAATGCATTTTTACTCAGATATAATTTATAGGCACGCGATATTAAGTCATTAAAAATAAAAACTTCTTCAATACCTAATTAGCTGTCTTTGATTCTATAACTAAATAAAAAAAACTTTTATTTGGTTTACTGTAATCCCATGGTGAGAGATTTTTTTTACTACGCATTCTTTTTAAACCTAACATATAACTCTTTCAGAGAAAAACAGATCCCAGACCCAGAATCGAAGAAATTTAGGAACATAAAAAATTCATCACTGTCATTATTTTTGAAATACTGCACATATTATACCTGTAATCTGTATGACCTTCTAAGTTATTGGTACAGTTAGTTATGATCCCTCTCTTACGTTTTTGTTTCTCATTTAAGAAAGTTGTAAGTTATGTATTTCTCTGTTGCGCTTTTTTCCATGCAAAAATAAAACGTTTTACGCAATTTTTTTAGCAGAAACATACATATTATCATAATGAATACAATTTTTACCCGGAAGTGGTCGCGCGAGACTCTCAAATTACGAAATCATTAATTCTGGTAAAACTGTTTATTTGTTACCAAAGAAAAATTGAAAAGTTTTGAAAGTAGGTACGTAAACTTTCTCTTAGTTAAATTATTCACTGAAATCACGATTTGTATCGTGTACAATGAATTAATTATAAAAAAAAAGGATTGGGGTGGCTCAATAACTCCGCTCGACTGTATCGAGTGCGCGCCTGCTCCCGGGATAAAACATGTTGAAGTCTTTTCGTTTTAAATATTAAAAAATAATACAATTATTCTTCATCGGAAGTTTATATTATTGTTCATTATTTAACATCAATTATAAATTCTAATTCTGTGAGGCTTAAAATTACAATTCACGTAAAACTAATTATAATTTGAGCAACCATTTTTAAAAAATTACATTTTTGTAAACATTGTCGAGCATTTGGTTTTGCACTCCTTACAATTCAGTTATTATATCAATAATGTTTTATTTTCATATAAATGAATTCGTGCAAAGAGCGGGTACTTCAGCCAGTATACTTTTAATGTATCAGTGCTGCACAGAGTATTTTATAACTAATTAATTAATACTAAATTAAGAACAAGTTTAATAAGTATTAACGACTTCCATGGGCTTGTCTTTCAAAGCAAAGTTTTTATAAGGAATACTTATGATTAGAAAAATTGAACCTCTAAATTATTTTTCTATATTTAGCAGATATCTATATTTTGTCTTCTAAGCAGCCACCGAATTTTGCAATATGTTCAATTTAAAAATTAGAGAATAGAAAATGAACATATTGATTTTCCTATTATTTTATTTATTTATTTATGTATTCTTGTTTAAAAGTAGTATACAAAATTTAAAAATTATGTTACTAATTTGTATGGTTTATAATTAAGATCGCCTATTGTAGCTTTAGCATCAAAGTGCACTATTATTGCATTCAGTACATTATTAATGTATAAGGGGGGCGCGATAAAAATTGTGATCGAAAAGGGGGGAGCCAGTATTGAAAGTGTGAGAAGAACTGCCATACCTACATTTGCACGTTTCCAAACATTCTGTATTGAAAAAATTCACTGTTTTTCATTATTACTTTTAATTGGAAAAAGATACTTCAAAAAAATAACAGAAACTCTTGCAATTTAATTTACTATGCATTTTTAGTTTCGTTTCCTTCTTCGGTATACTATAAGATTATTCTGCATTCCTATATATATATCATTATGGCAAAATGATTGTCTTACATATAAAAATTCGATGTTAATAATCCTTAATTATAATGTTAAATACTTTTATTTAGCTGTGTGTTAGCAGAGAGAAACAAAAGGCATGGACATGTATTAAAAAAACACAGTATTATAAAAAAAAAATTATCTTTTTCAATGTTACGCGTAAAATGCTCTTTATTGCAATTACAATACATAGACATAACATAAACCATATATTGTGAACTCTTTTCCTATTTAGATGATGCTAAAATCGAAATAAATAATAAATCCTAGACACTGCGACCTAGTTCTACAGCGAAAATTTCAATGTAGTATTTAATGAAAATTCAACTTTTACCTCGTCACATGAATATTTTTTGTTCTAAGTATACTAAAAGTAATTATCCATCTTTGAGACTGAAATAATTATTTCTTCTATCCCATCGTATATTGAAATTTTTGTGAGTGTCATTTTGAATAATTATAAAACCCTGCAAACGACACTTTATACCTTGCGTTTTTGACTCAGACCATCATTTGTTTTCATGCACCCCTATGGAAATTGGCTTTTTAAAAGTGTTCGTATTCAATTTTGGGTTTGCTGTAGAATTTTTTAATCTTACTACATGAGAATAAAAATAAATGTATCCTAAATTATCATTTTTTAAAAAAAAAATACAATACTTTCAGATAGCTTATAGCATGCAAGATAAATACAACTATTGCAATATATTCTCAACTGAAGAATTCAGTTGATTCAAAACGTAGATTGCATCGACTTAAGAAAGTACTTCTCAAAATTTCAATATATTTGCGACACAATATTCAATCCTAATTTCCTTCGTACTCCCTCCCCCCTTCTCCATACAATAACACTGTATTGAATGCAATAATACTATACTTTCACGTTAAAACGGCTACTGACGTATATAAACGTCTTTCTCAGTCAAAGCGTTAATTTTCTTGGACGTATATATGCGTCTTTCTAAAGTACGACCTTTTTTGTGCATTGCATTCCATAAAATTATTCAAAAAGCTTTGGAATGGAATAAAAGTACATTGACAGTGTTTGCGAAGAATTTACTTGATTCAGAGGATTTGCTCATTGATGCCTTTTCTTCCCCTTCCCCTCAATATATCGCTTACGTGGAAGGGAGCAAATAGCGTTATTACGTTTATTTATTTAATTACGTTATTGGGGAGCAAATAGCGTACGTTTTTATCGGCAGTTAAAGGATTAATTATAAACAGTTCATAAATTATTAAGGTACGTGTTAAATTATGTATACTTATAATTTTACGTATGACAAGCCCATGGGGTCACAGGTAATTATTAAACTTGTTGTTAACTTAGTATTGTTAAATTATAAAATACATTGTGTGGTACTAATACACTTATAAGTCTATTATTTCAGTGTCAATATGTATTTTATATCTTATTAAGTCATAATGCATTTTGATTGTTTACTTTCAATAAATTAATGATTTTTTAAAATAATCTTTTCAGTATGTCCGCACCCTCTTTTCAGAGTTATCACGTCCTCCCTAGCGGGGCGTGTCCCACAATTTGAGTAACTGTGGTTTAAGCACATGTTAAAAAGATGTACAACTTTTGAAAAAAGTTTGAAATTAAATATTAAATAGTATCTGAATGGAACAATACATAGTAACAAAGACAAAAAGTAGATGTGTTTTTTCTTTTAAATTTTGTTTGAGTATCTTCTACTTTGTATGCAGATGCCTCTATCACGTGCACTTACGAAGGATGCTGCTTTATTATAATGTATTAATATTTAAACGCATAAAGTAAGACATAAAATTCATGAAACTTTTATATATACTTTTAAATTTTTTTTATATATATACTTTTGAAAAACATCATACATAATTTTTTAAATAATTTCAGATTATTAACTGTCTTTTGCGATGGTTGTTTGAAAAAGACCAAGCCATCTATGCCTTACCTGCAGCTTTTTTAGGAGGGATATTCATGAAATTTTATCCAAGTACCTCATTGTCTCTTTATCTCATGTGGAAATTAATTCAGGTCTGTACATCCAGTGATTTTGTTTTCCACATAGAATGACTAAGTTTGATTTGTTTTTAAATGTATTTCAATAGATATGAATTTAATATATTTCTATTCCATTGACTCATCGCATGTCATTGCTGTTTATTCACGGTTTAGTTTTAGATTGTTCAACACTCTCGCCCAAAATTTAAAGATAATTCAGAGTCACAAGGAAACTGAACTCTAGAGTAAAAATGTCACCTGTAGAATTCACAATGATCTTCAAGAATAATATGAAAATGATATAATATACAAATAATCACCGGATGTGACACTAGTGCGTCGTAATGATGGGAGTGATATACGAGGTGTGGCAGATAAGTAATGAGACTGGCAACACAGCAACCGATTTGGCAACACTGTGCTGTTGTCCCTAATTTAGCACGTGTATCAGTACCCTTCCTCAGTACCCTAGCTCAGTGCGAGATTCAACACCTTCCGTCAACTACGTGATGTTTGTGACTGTTGTTAGAGCGAAGTTGTGTTTTGGTTGTGTGTCACGCAAAATGGAACAGCGGAATTTGGAGCAAGCTGTACCATTAAATTAAGGCAAATTGGCAAATGTCACGTTTGAAAAGTTAAAACAAGCCTATGAAAAACATTCTTTATTCTGGCCTGAAGTTTTTCGCTGACACAAATCAATTTTGGAAGTCAAAAAACACCTTGAAGAGACACGTTCAGGGAGGCCTTCAACTTCAATACTTATGAAAACTTCGAACGGGTGAACACTCTTGTGAGACCAGACCATCCCTTAAATTTAAGAACGTTGAGTGAACAATTGAAGTTTATCCACCATTCATCAGATTTTGACTGAACATTTGCACATGCAAAACGTCTGTGCCAAAATGGAGCCTCACACCTCACAATTCAGCAACAGGACATTCGAAATTACAAGTGTTTAAATCTTCTTGACAGAATCGCTCATGAACAAGGTTTTTTTAGTCGTGTGAACACAGATGATGAATCATAGATTACTGAATATGATCCTGAGACCAAAGGACAAAGTGAGGAGTGGCACACTGCAAACTGTCCTCGACCAAAGAAAGCTTGGATATGCAAATCAAAGATCGAATCAATTCTGATTTGCTTTTTTGACAAAAGGCGAATCGTCCACAAATTATTTGTTTTCCTCCAGGACAAACTGTCAGCTAAATGTTTTTATAAAAACGTCCTTGAAAGGCTCAGAAAAAGGGTCATTCGCGTAAGACCAGACATGACAGACAAATGGATACTCCGTTATGAAAATGGTCCATGTCGTACTGTCTCTCCACAACAAAATATTTGACCTCAAAAGGCATTCTTGGGTTTCCCCGGCCCCATATTCACCTGACCTCAGTCCCTGTGACTTTTTCCGTTTTCCTAAATTGAAAAATGTCCTCAAGCAACGTCATTTCGGGACTTTAGAAAACATCCAAAAGGGTGTGATGGTCATGCTGAATACCATACCGGTTGAAGACTTCCAACGCTGCTACCAATAATAGAAACAACGTCTCCGTCGGTGTGTAGCTGCCCAAGAGCACTACTTTGAAGGGAATAGCATTGACGTTTGGAAAAAATAATATCTTTGGTAAATAAAAAATCAGTCTCATTACTTTTCTGCCACACCTCCAATATAGAATGATGTCAAAGAACTAAAATTGTTCACGAGTGTACTGTATGCTGCCCAGTGACTTATTCGAAAAGTTATGGTACATAGAACGAATGTGTATGCTTTTTTACATAGCAGAATTATTCTCCCCCTGGAATATGGGCATACTCAGATCGAGGGAACGAATTAACTTTGGATTGCACAAGGTCCCATGTGTAGGCTTGAATGTAGATAGCAGGAGATTCGATTTTACCATTTGACATGTCCCCATATTCTGTGGGAAATTCGAGCCATAGTTAAAGTAACACCAGATAGACTGTTGCAATGCATAAATATTATATACTATTCGCTAAAAAGGCCATTGGATGAAATGGAGCACGAGCAAACTAAAATGACTGTCTAAGCTGCTCATTACACTTCTATGAAGAAAATTATGTCTCATTTATACTTATTTCTTTTTATCCTTTTCTCATATTTTTATGTTTCTCTTTTTATGTTATTCTTATATTCTGCATAAATTCTGATGAAGAAGTACATCCCCTTTTTGGTGGTGGTACTTCCTAATTCCAACATTATTTGTCATTTGCCGCTATCAAGGCGTTTTCCACGATGTATTGGAAATAATTAACGTGAAACCTCCCTCTGATTCATACCACTGTTTTGCATTTGTCTTCATGACGTTTGCATATTTTATTCATTGAATATTTTGTTCTTCAATATAAATACACTCATGAACATTGAAAATAGCGACCCTAGAATCGGATTGAAATGAAATTTAATACACATAATGAAACAGATGAGAGATTCACTTGATCTTAAAAACAAGACAATTAAACGAATACAGGATGCGCAACGACACAAATACTGAGCAACTTCAATAGCGCGTTGGACCACCTCCAGCTGCAATACATGCCGCCAAACGGTCCGACATTGAGTTAATTAGACACCTTATGTTATCCTGGGGCAGATGGGTCCACAAATCTTGAACAGCCAACCCTAAATCATGTACAGAGTGACATGATGGCATCTGCCGTTTTAGCGGATCCCACACGTGCTCTACAGGGGACAAATCGGGGGAGCGGGTTGGCCATGGAAGATTTTGAAAATGACGTAGTAAGTCTTGAGCAACTTTTGCTGTATGCGGACGTGCCTTATCTTGCTGGAAAATTGCCCCTGGGAGACCATTTAGGAAAGGTCCTACATGGGTTCGAAGAATATCATCAACGTAACGTTGCCCCTTTGAGGTTCCACGCATCACAATTAAAGTGGACCTGCTATCATAGGCTTTGGCCCCTAGACCATTACACCAGTTGTGCGGGCAGTGTGACGTAGAACAGTGTGGGGGGAATTGTACCCCTCACCAGAGCGCCTCCACACCCGTTCACGGTTATCATCTGTCCCCAAAACAAACCCGGATTCATCACTAAACACAACCTTTTGCCAATCTGTGACATTCCACATTGATCTAGCTTGGCACCACTGTAGACACAGCTGCCGATGTTCCGGTGTTAATGGGAGTGCACGGAAAGTGTTCTTGGATTTAAGATTTGCTTCTGCAAGGTGTCTGGAAACTGTTTGTGGAACGATTGCTACTCCTACGTCTGCTCGTATCGTTGAACGAGTCACTGTGGGGTCCACAAGTGCTTGCCGCACGATCCTTCGATCCTTTCTCCTCGTGGTCTTCCTGGTCACTCCAGACCCTGTTTTCCGCACGTGGGTACCTTCTCGTGTCCACTGCTCCCAACAATTTCTAACGGCACACTCCGAACGATCCATATGGCCAGAAACACGGCGTGCTGACCAGCCTGCAGTTTTCATCCCGATGAACACGCCTCTTTCAAACTTGCGTAATTGTGAGAAATATCTTCTAGCACGTTTACCTGGCATGTTTCGCTTACCAAAGTCTTCCTACAATCGGCGGGTAATCGTCACTTTTATGAATCTTCGAATTTGCGCTGGCTTATATAGCACCCTCTTCCTGAAAGTAGCGCCACCTCGGCGTGTATGAGCATGCGTATTTGCACAAAACTTGCATCATTTGCATATCACATTACACTGTACTTATTTGCAAAATTTCGCGATTGTACTTAGATTCGTTCTTGCGTCGCTATTTTGAATGTTCCTGAGTGTGTTTTGACAATCGTGTTAATTTCATTATTTTTCAACAATTTCTTCCTAGTGCAGCTGTGTTTTGTCTTAATATGTATGTTTGTCCTTAAATTTTTTGTCTCTAGTCAGTAATAAACAACTGAAAAATGATACATTTTGAGAAGTTTATGAAGTCTTACTGTTGGATATAATGTGGAGTATTTTGGAAGATGAGGAAATAAGTACTATTTGTAATCAAATGAATTATACTCGAATGAGAAACGACATATCTGATTAACCCCTTTAACTGGTTTGCTGCTAGAGCGTACAGAGTACCAAAATCTGGCCACAACCGCTTTGCCCGTACAATGTATGTGCACTGATTTTTTCTTCTTTCCATCTTTGATTGTGCCTGTTTTTAATTCTAGAAGAAGAATTATTAGTGTTAGGTTTCTAGGAGATGCAGTTTGTCCATGATACTGAAATGCTCTTCATCCGGGATTGTCTTTGTTTTAAAGGTGGGACTTTTACAATTAACGAATTTAGATTCCGGAAAATATTCGATGAAGACAAACGATTGACAAGGGACTGTGCAATTTTTTGCTTGAGAAGAAATGAAAATGGAAAGATAATTCAAAGCAGCTGATATTATCTCTGTCAATCCCTCATTTATATGCAATGCATTGTGCAATTTAGATATTGGGCAATTTAGTGCCTGAGAAGAAATGAAAATGGGAAGATAATACAAAAAAGCCGATAGCTTTGATCCCTATAGCAGTGTAAGACTTAGTAATACACCATGCTTCAAATTGAATGAGTATATATATATATATGCACACACACACACAAAACCTCAAACGTTTTTAAAAGTGGTGCGAACATGAAGCTTTTTTATAAGTAGGTGAGCAATTCTTTTTAGATATATGAAGTAACATGCAGAGTGTACTTATGAAAACAGTAAATGTTTTTTCTTGTAATTCACAAATATTAAATTAATAATAGTGTAAAAAGTTTAAAATTGTAAATTAAAATAAAATTATTTCTGTTAATTGTAATGTTTAGTTCTATACAATAAAAAATGTGTCTTTATTAAAAAATACTTTGGGGAAAAATGGGTTGCTTAAGAGATTAATATACAAACGCGTCTTTCCTACAATAATGCGTGTCACCTGTGAACATTACCTCATGCGTATTGCTTTAAAAATATATCATATTATGGTGAATAGTATGATAAAATTTTGGTTATGCTTTCTTTATATTAAAATAAAATTCATTCATTTGAAACCTATTTGGGCTGTGATATATTACTAAAACTATAAACAGTAATATCTCAACTTACGGTACCCGAATTTACGCGAACCCGGAGTTACGTTATTACCAAACCACGTCGATTCGTCCAAACGGACACTCGAGGGATCCTTTTCATGCCGCGTATAATGATACGACATGGCCGCTGTCGATTTTCTGCATCGGGAAAATCCACTGACTTGGGCAGAAGTCGAACCCACCACGCTGGGTACAGAAGGCCAGTGACAGACCAACTACGCCACCCAGCAATCAGAAAAATACATAACTGATTCTACAAGCTAAAAAAATGTATAACTGTCAGATTACTTGCACCGCCATCTATTCATTTTAAATTTATTCACAAGACAAGTCAATAAAGAACTTGAATCTTTATACTCAGCTCAATAAGAGGATAGAATGATGGTTGGGAATTTGATTTAAAAGGTATACACATTTTAGAATATATAGACTCAAGTGAATTGCGTAATTTTTCAACAAAACAAGGAATAAAAAATTAATAGCATGTACTAAGACATTTTGAGGCGGGAAAACAAATCATTAAACCGGCATTGTTAGAATTTATAAAACACTCTACATCTAAATAGCTTCGGTTTGCGATTCTGTATTTATGTTATCTAAGATTTTAGTAAACATTTCTTTTTCGTAATTATTATTTTCTTCCGTCTCGCCTCTAACTAAAAATAATTGAATAGTATTTTTATGTGTGAAATTATACCCCGAGAGAGAGAGAGAAAGAGATTTACACGAATTCGACTTACGCGGTTATTACTTAGTCCCACCTATCACGTAAATTCAAGGTACTTATTAATGTTCATTTTTTGTAAGAAATAACTTTTCCATCGAAAATATATATTGCTTTGATTTGATGAAGCCTTAAGGTATCCGACTACGTTCGGAACCGTGATTTCGCAAAAGCGTTTAAATGGATAATATTCAGTATATTTAGTGTCACTTGTTTTAGAAAATGTATATAAAATTATTTTAAGGATATTATTACAATAAAATTATTTATGTACAATATTTTGACAAAAAATGAACATAGAATGACCCATTTTCAAAATATTCTCCTATTGAGAAAAATGCTTTTATTATAATAATTTTTTGCCTGTATATAGCTCAGACCTCTTTACAGAGGCTCAAATAGAATTTTTGAAATATATAATTTAGAAAGGGATTTATATATACATATTATACGACAATAGAGGGGAGCAATTTTAAGAAAAATGCCGATAATTATTTCAATTGGTTGTAACTCTGAAAATAATGTGAATTTTTCAAAACTCATAGTTGAGCCTCTGCACAGAGGTCTGAGCTATACACAGCAAAATATTTTTATAATAGAATCATTGTTCACAAAAGGAGAACATTTTGAAAAAAGGTTATTCTAAGCTAATTTTTTGCCGAAATATTGTATTTAAATAATACTTTTTTGTCAAAATGTGTCCTTAAAACAACTTTATACATGTATTCTAATCTAAGTAACACTAAATATCATGAAAATTATCCATTTATGCACTTTTTTAAGATCACTGTTACGAACGTAGTTGGATACCTTAATTAAAAAAGAAATATGAAAATCTAAAATCTAAAAAATTAATATAATTATTTTAAAAATATTTCTTTTGGCATATCCGACTTTGTCAATTGTTTCAGCATCAAATTTGAATATAGAGAGCAGCAGTACCCCAACCCATGAAAATGAATTCAAATGGATATCTTCAAAACAAATCATCAAAACTTCATCACAAAAATCTTCTGTAAATACATTCAAATAGGTAAAAATTATGTCTCTGAATTGAGTTTTGATTTGCTTTTTACAAATATACATGCAAAATTACATTAGAAAATAAGTGTGGATTCTTCCAATTATTATTTATGGTGGATATTTTTCTTTAAAGAAAAGCATAACAAAAAAGAAAATTCATCACAGAAAACGAAAACACTTTTAATTTAATGATTAAGCATTTCCCTAAAAAAGGCTTTTCTTACCAATTTAGATCATGTTAAACAGCATATATTCAAAATTAATAAAATATGGTAATATTTTGGTCTAGTTTTCATACATTTATTTAACTTTTAATATATTTTGATACAGCAACTTTGATGTTACAATTCAAACACAAGTTCACATCTTAACATTTCAGTCACAAGTCATCACGTTGGTGTGGCGTTAAATGAAGCATTTGTTTTATCTTCGGTATTAACTATATTTCAAGCTCTCTATTCCCCACGGAGTTTTTAGCTGCGATGTTGATCAACATATGTTCTATACATTTTTAAAAATATTTTTTTCATAGTCTTTGTAAGAAAATGAAGCAATACGTAAAACAACTTTGTTTTCTCTACAATTGCTACTCTTCAGCTACTTAATTTATCCGACTACTTGCTACAACTTTTTTTAAAAATAAAGGAGATATGGAATTTTTTTTTATGGTTTTTAGATTTATTTAGTACATTTTAAGGAAAAAAAAAATTCTAAAATTAAAAAGAGAAAAAGAAATTATATCATTACAAAAATGGAAAAAAATTGGTCAAAATTTACAAAAGATGAAATAAACGCGGCCCATTCTGTACGAAAAAATTATGAACAAATTCTCAAATTTTCAATTTTGATGTGTTACTTTGGAACTCATTTTTGAAATAAATTCCAGGATAAGAAATATTTTAATTTTTACAAAAACTAGAGTACTTAATCTTAGTTATTGTATGAAATTGTTTAAAAAACAGTGATTATATTCACAGAAAGGATTGTGAATTCTGTAATAAAACAGTGATTGATAAATATGAAGGTTACAACACGTCTACTATTACACAGAACATACTCAAAAAATTTCAGTTAACTATTCTTAAGGCCTTTTGAACAATTGCTGTCTCCGTTTGAGTTTTTGAAAAAAAAAAATACATTTCGAGTAAGCAGTATTTTAAAGTTCGACATCTTTTTTAAAGTTATGGCATCTGCTTTCACTTAAACACTTACAGTTTTAGTTCTAGTGAATGGAAAATAACATACTTAGTATTTTTACATAGCTAATAAAATTGCCTATAAAATAAAATCATAAAAAATGTCAATTTTTGAAAAAATTTACGATTATAGTGTAGTTGGACACCTTTAATATATTACAAAATGTTTAAAAATATAATCTTATTTTTAAGTGATTAATCAAATCGTAGAAAGTAACATTACGAAGAAAATGTCTAAATTAATTTATTCTTAATGTATCATTATTTCACATAAGAAGTGTTTTTGTGGAACGTCTATACTTGTATAACAATAATATTGAGTTTTAAGGAAAATGATATATTTAGAACATTATATTATAGATAATAATTTTATATATATAAGTATTCAAAATTCTCTGAACATATATATATATAAGTGACTTTTCTCACAGATTGAAATTACATTTCAGAATTTATGCTTGCTTGGTGTGAAGAAGGGTACACTGCCTCAGATATATGGATCTAGTATACTTCTTTACGCAGTTTTGACTGGTGTCATATATCATGCTGTAAGAGTGATACTTAATTGTATCTTTTCAAGAATATTTTATATATTTTGCTAAACATGTTCAATCTTATTAGTAATAAACGACAGATTGTTACAGAATTAACTGACTAAAAATTTAATAATCCTGATTTCCATTAAAAGAGTATACATATATATCAATTTTATTTTAACGTTCTTTTTTATTATTTAATGTTGTATCTATAGTTTATATCTACAATAAATTAAGTGAGTTCAACCATGTGACATCCTGGTTTTTAAGCATTCTTAGGGAATTTTTTGGAAGATAGAGCTTTAAGTTTTCTGTATCATTTATTTATATGTATTTTAAGGGTGTTTATATACTAAATGTTTAGCTAAAAGCATCCAATAGAACGTAAGTTATAGCGCTCTGAACACACCCGCCTCGAAAAGATGGACGATCACTTCCTCTAAGGTTCCGGCTGATTGGCTTATTTGAAATTTAAAAGAAATACGGCTATGTATATATGCGGCTTTAATCTATAATACACATAATGGACTGCACTCAATTAAAATTATCAAAAATTTGATTTTTGGTAGATTTCTCAAGAAAAAGTTTCGAATTTCATGGTTTCTTTTGTTATTTTTTTTGTTACAAAAATTGAAATATTTTGAATTTTAGAATGATAGTAGTCCATTTGGTGCATATATATGTTCTAAATCTACCTTAAAAATTTGAACTTATTCGGTCGTACCGTTCTTCAAATATGATGGAGGTAAGTTTGAAAAACGCAGTTTTGAGAAAAACACGTTTAAGGTTTCAAGTCCGATTAAAGCATTTAAAGCCTTAACTTAGTGCTACGAACCACTGTTCTTCTAACACAGGCTTCTTTAGAATAACTTCGAATTTTAAAGAAATTACTTTACAACCGTATTTTAGACATGTTAAAAAAGCAATTTATGGAAAAAAAAATATTTTTTGAATCCATCACATGGCTGAATCCCTTTAAGGATAAATACATACAATATAAAAATATAAATCTCCATGTTTTAAAACATAAATGATCATAAAGGCAAAATTTGAATGAAGTTGCAAACTGAAAAAATTTATTTTTGAAAGCAGATTTTAAAGTTCCTACGGAATAACTACTACTTATTACTTCATTAAATATTAAATTTAATCAAATGTTTATAACATATAATATAATATAAGATAATGTGATCTCGCGGGTTACAGGTTCACCCCAGGCTCACGAATCCTTTAATTCTAGGAAAACGTTTTATTTGTTACCAATGACCTTGCCAGTACCCTCCTATATGACAGTCTTCAAGGGAACTAAAATTCATATGCTCCAACTCTCTCTCTTTTGTGGGAGTAAAAAATTTTCCTTACAATCTTAAGGTATCCGACTACGTTCGGAACCGTGATTTTAAAACAGCGCATGAATGGATAATTTTCATGATAATAAGTGTCACTTACATTATAATACATGTATAAGAATGTTTTAAGGCCATTATTACAAAAAAATATTTAAATACAATATTTTGACAAAAAATTAACTTAAAATAATCTTCTTTCAAAATGCATTCCTTTTATGAAAAATGCTTCTATAATAACAATATTTTGCTTAGATAAAGTAAAGACTTCTCCAGAGAGTCTGAACTAGGATTTCAGAAAAAATCACATTATTTTCAGAGTTACCACCAATTAAAATAAGCATCGCCTTTTTTTTTCCTTAAAAATTTATCCCCTCTGTTGGAGTAAACTATGAATAAATCCACTTCTAAGTTGTATATTTCAAAAATTATATTCCAGCCTCTGAACGGAGGTCTGAGCTATATACAGGAAAAAATATTATCATAATAGAAGCATTCTTCATAAAAGGAGAATGTTTTGAAAATGGGTCATTCTATGCTCATTTTTGTCAAAATATTGTACTTAAATAATTTTATTGTAATAATATTCTTAAAACAATTTTAAGTACGTTTTCTAATCCAAGTGACACTAAATATCATAAATATTATCCATTTATGCGCTTTTGCAAAATCACGGTTCCGAACGTAGTTGCATACCTTAAGGTACTTCGAATGACTGTGTTCTCCGCACCATCACTGTTGTTGAAAATTAATTTTCTATAAACATGATATAATTTCTCCCTGAGAATGACTCTTTGATATATGTGATGTACAACTCATTGTGGTATATAAACGTAGATAAACAGAATAAAAAAATAAATAGGCATTTGAATCTCTATGAGATAAAGTTGAAACTGATCAAGCATGGGATTAACAAGATGAAGTTAATGGATATTAATCATGATAGCTAAACTAAATTTCAGAAAATCGATGAAAATGAGAAGTTTGAGTTGAAAAAGAAAAAATTCAATTGTTACCTAAAAAAACCCATCAAGAAAGATATGAAGACAAAAGTATACCACAAGACACACTGCACGCTGTCATAAAGACACAAAAAAGAAAATGTTAAGGTTAATTTTGCAAACACGTATAAATGGATAATATTTAGGATATTTAGTGTCACTTAGAGAAAATGTTTATAAAATTGTTTTAAGAATAGTATTAGAATAAAAAATTATTTAAGTACAATATTTTGAACAAAAATGATCATAGAATGACTCAATTTCAAAATATTCTCCTTTTGTGAAAACTGCTTATATTATAATAATATTTTGCCTGTATATAGCTCAGTCCTCTGTACATAGGCTCAATAAGTATTTTTGAAATATATAACTTAGAAGTGGGTTTATCCATGTTTTATGACAACAGAGGGGAGATATTTTAAGAAAAAAACGTCGATATATATTTTAATGGTTGTAACTTTGAAAATAATGTGAATTTTTGAAAACTCATAATTGAGCCTCTGTACAGAGGTCTGAGATATATACAGGAAAAATATTTTTATAATAGAAGAATTTTTCACAAAAGGATAATATTTTGAAAAAAAGTTATTCTAAGTTAATTTTTAGCCGAAATATTGTATTTAAATAAATTTTTTATCAAAATGTCATTAAAACAATTTTATACATGTATTCTAATCTAAGTGACACTAAATATCATGAATATTATCCATTTATGCACATTTTTAAAATCACGGTTCCGAAGGTAGTCGGATACCTTAATAAAGCTATTTGTCGATCCTCTAAGGACAATAAAACTACGATAAGTTGAATAAAATATAACAGTTTTGTTTGTAAATAGCATTCTTGTAAAATTAGTGAACACTATCTAAGATTTGTGTTATTTATTTACGCCATGCACATTTGAAACATTTCAGTTTTGATTGGAGTGTTTCACAAATTATTAAAGTACAATTGAAAAGTCTTTAAAAGCATGTAAGTGTACTTTCACGTAGTTACATTATTCACTATAATTACGATTTTCATCGTATACAATAAAAATAATTATAAAAAGAAATGAAGTGACTCCGCTCTCCTCATGACCACTAACGTTAGTATCGAGTACGTGTCTTCAACATATTAAATTTTTGGAAATGAGAATATTCATATTCATTTGAAACTGTATTTTCAAAGCAATGGTTGACTTAAAGGTGCTAGATGTGTATTCAAATTACAAAAAAAAGTTTAATTTTTAGAAGCCTTGCACTGTTTCAATACAGTTATAATTATTTCAATGGCTAATGTAATAATTTTTTTATTAAAACATTTTAAGAATAATTAAAAGCATTTTCAAAAAACCCTCCAAAATAAGGTATATTCCTTAAAACTGACAATAATTTATATATAAAATTGTTTCAAGAAATATTTTTTAGAGAGATACTAAATTACTTATATATCTAATTCTTTCTCCAAAAAGCAATCAAAATAAAGTATCTGTCAATCAAGAAACTTAACTATTGATATTATTTTTATAAAAGTTTTGAAATAATTTTATACATATTGAACTGTAATTATTAATCACTTAAAACTATAAGGGATTGCAGAATTTATCAAATATCTCTACCAAAATAATGAAATTTCAGGAAGTATAAATTTAATTTGAAGTATTATAATTTAATTTTGATATATTTTTTTACATTATGTATGTTATGTTAAGAACAGGCCGTGGGTAGCCTAGTGGTTACAGCATCGGATTCCAGACCGGAGGCCTGGATTCGAGGCCCGATGACACTAAATACCCTCCAAGTACACACGGAGTACGTGCTCATTAAATCAGTGTTATCTCGTTAATAAGTCCGAAGTCTTGTGGGCTGAGTCATGAGCGCAGGGATTGTAGAATATTTTCCTCCCTTTCAGTTAAATGCAGAAATTTTGGAGGTGGAGGTAGGTGGTGTTGCTATCTATTGTCCCTTTGGGCCCTTCAGTTACTTCTAGCCCCTTGCCACGATGAATTTCGTGGGCCTCGATCTGACTACGTCAGGCAGGTGGCATTAGAAACAACAACAACAACATGTTAAGAACAACATTGAAGTCTTATTTTTTTTCAAAAGTTAATTAACGCTTAGAAAAATTCTTCATAAAAGTAATTTTATCATAAAAACATAAATAATATTAATCTAAAAAGTCATGTAAAATATTTTTTCCATGCGTAAAGTACTTATTTTATTACAGTTATTTACTTAATGAAGACTTTAAAGCCTAAAAAGTAAATCAATTTGAATAAACCTTAATGTAAATTGTTAGTGTAATATTATTCCCATTAAATGTTTGAATCATTTGAAGTTATATAGAAATGTAAAAAAATATTGATTTCAATATTATATTAGCTTTAACCAGTAGAAAATAATAATTATAGTAATTGTTTACAGGTAATAATGGAGCCACATTGCCTCAGGCCATCTTACTTCAAATTTTGTGCAAAAGTGTCCCATAATAAGTAGGTGTCATTTGCATGAGAGTATTTTGATTTTATATTGAATTATTTAAAGACTCTTAAAATTTGTTTTTAATTACCATAGAATTTAGCGTCTAACGCGCGCATTTTTAACACAAAAATTTAGATCGAAATTTATCAGGGCGCGTTATGTGCCGGGTATAAAATGAGAGATTTGAAAGTCAAAAAGTAGATGCAAATAATAGACTTCTACATAAATCGAAATACTGTTTATTTAAAAGAAATTTCATTCTTTAAGAACAAGAGTTGTAGTTCCAGAAGCTTACTGTTTTTTTTTTTTTTTTAGTCTGGGATAATACCTCCAATAAATGACTTAAAAACATACGAGCATTGCAACAGTATATTTCAGGTTACTTCGTAAAAAAAAGGGAGTGTGCGGTATACGGAGAATATAACTAAAAACTAAAAATTGCAGCTTGAAAATATGGGTTAAACACAAAATTTAAAGGTATTTTGTTTTGAGTGATCAACATCAAGTACTAGTTACTCATGATTGAGAAGAAACGATGAATACCAATCTGGTGCATATATAACTTGGCTTTACACATGATGCACTTTTATATAACTTCGATGAGTTGTTTGTTAATCAATGTCGCATTTGAAAACAACATGAATATAACATTGACGTATATTTAACCAATATCCTTACGAAAAGAACGTAATCATTGATATCTCACTCACCAAATTTCCAGACTACGTCTACCTGTGGTCTTTAGGTCTCATCAAATTTAAAGTGCTTTAGACAGAAGTCTATTTAGTAGTATTAGGATATGAATTCGCAATTCGAATTTCACTGAAGGCCGTAGTAGCCTAATGGTTATGGTCACGAACTCAGAGTCGGAGGGTCATGTGTACGGATTGCAATACCGGGATACCGAATACCGGTATTTTGATCCATTTGTACAATTTTGTAACACAGGTAATCACAAGTTTAAATATCGTTTTTTTCTTTTTGGTATATACTAGAAAATTTTTGATGGTCTATATTATATATATGTTCAGGGATCTCCAACATAGCAATATATATATATATATATTTGTTTTTATATCTCCCTAACGGGTGAAATTAATTAGCCTGTGAATATAAAGTTGTATCGTTCAATGAAGAGAAGTGATAAAATATGTGAATTGTGTTGCAAATTATTTTTTGTAATATTTACACTCTCTAATAAAACTGGCAAATAAAGCAAAGAAACACCTGTGTTTTCTTGAGTTTTCTAAAATTTCTACTACCAGTATTACAATCGTATCACGGCTTTAATATCTAAAATGTACCGAATACTGGTATTGAACTTATGGTCCAATATTCCATTCCATAGTCATGAGTTTGACCTTCAAAGCCACTAAATCCTCACCGTGTAGAACAGTTGATGAACGTTAAATCTATCGAGACACTAAATCCTCCTATATGGCATGGAATGGAAGTATGGAGACCGTGGGCCAGCTCACATGTCGTTCTCATTAGTTGACCGAAGTTCGTAGCTTATAGCTCTTGCATAGCTTTATAGCATGACGTTAATAATAGCTCACAGACTCGACTGTAACAGCGTCAACAACGAGCTAACGGCAATGATCACTTTCTTACCGAAACTGGTATATTAATTTGATGAAATTTCGATGAAATTTGAAGCCATGTCCTGGTAAATTAGTTGCAGCTTAGATGGAAACTAGATGATGCTCATGGAAAAAAATTTTAAGGAATAAGATGTTTATAAAGGAATAAGTTGGAAGTATATATATATATACATATGTGTGTGTGTGTGTATGTGTGTGTGTATATAATATATATACCACACTAATTATTTTCAAGTGTTCACTTAGTGCGTCTTAACTTTACGAAAAATCCTCTTTCTTAGTTTTTACATGTAAAAGAAAGACCAAAAGAAATCGGAATAGAAAAACCTAAATAGTAAATATTTTGAAAAACAAAATGCTAACAAATTGCTGGATGGGGAAACTATTTATAATCAGCATCTTGAATTTTCCAAACAAGTAATATAAAATGGCAACTATGTTAGGTTAAAATAATAAGTTGAAATCTAATTATTAACACCACACAATATCTCAATAAAAAAGTATACTTAGGGAATAATAACTCCAATTATAAGAATTTAGTTAGATTAAGTTTATGAGCTATATTGTTTTTTTTAAATTGATGGCTTATATTACAGGCCATTTAAATAATTTTAACAGAATAAACTTTTTGATTTGGGAGTAGTTAGGATTAAAATAAATTAATTGAGGTGTTTGTTACTCCAAAATTAACAATGCGTTATATTTAAACCATTCTTTAGCATAAAATGCTGGTAACGAGTAGTAAAAAACCAAGTTTTTCTTAACATTTTTGAAAAAAGTTTATTATAAGAATAAAATAAACTACGTTATAAAAATGCTATGGATTACTGTATTAATATGCTACCATTGTGTTTATTACATATGAAATATTAATTCTATAGATAAATGAAACGCTTGCATGGTAAGAAAAATCTACATTATTAATAAAAATGCAGAAGATTGTAAATAAAAAAATAATATTTCTGTAAAAATTTTTATTCTTTAAACTGAAGAGATTAATTTGGAATTTAAAAGATTAGATTTTCTCTTTATTCGTTAGTAAATTATTCATATAGAAAATTTATCATAAATTTATTTTGGGAGCTTCAATAAAATACTGATGCAAAATTTAACTACGGAAACATGGTCTTTCTGTAAGTTTATGTCTTATAAAGCTTTTTAAATTAATATTCATTCGGTTTATCTGTAAATCTCTAACCTCCTGTAAAAAAATCCAAAAAAGAAAGCGTAACTAAAGGAAAGTATGATAATATTAAAAAAATGTTATTAAAATTATTTCACCCCATTTAGGTAATAAAATAGTGTGGTTTTCAAATTTTCTTTAACTGTAATTTTTTCCAAATTGGCTTGCTTAAGAGCAACAATTTATATTGTACAACCCCAAATAATAAGGGGTGTAATTCCTTAATTTCAACACTACGATTCCCAGTACATGAATAACTGAAATTTATTATTAAGCTTCACAAAAATTTTATAAGAATAATAAGTGTTAACTCAGTTTGCATTTTTGTTTAAAAATATACGTGAAAAATTTATCATTCGAATAATAATAACTGGAAGATTTGCTTTGGAAAATGAACACAATTTGGTACGCTTATTCTTAAGAGGTCATGTTATGATTTATATGAAAAAAAAATTGATTTAATGGTTTTCTCAAACTTTAGGTTGTTTCTTATGTATATGCTTTTTGTAAGGTGCAAAAGTTATGTACTAATCATTTAATTTTTTAAAGAAAAATTTAAAAACTCAGTTAGTGATTTTAAAATACCACTAATACAATGATTGAAGTACACACATGGAATCTGAATTAGAAGTATGTCGAACTATGCGTATTTGTGGTGTTTGGGCTAACATGCTTTATATTAGTAAAATATACCCTTTTTTTAAGCACACTGAAAATGTGTTGCTTGCATTAATAGCAATAGTTAGAGCAAATACCAAACATTTGGCTTAGAAAAAAACCTTAGTCTAAAAAGAATGATAAACTAGTATTTTTTTTTCTTTTGGAGATAAATTAGTTTAAGTTTATATTCGCCATTGGGACGCGAGTATAAGAGGGATTACATAAAAGTTATCATAACTTAATTTTTTTTGCACCTTACATATATTTTAAAATTTTGTGAGATGGTAGAAACATATATGAAGAACAATTTAAGTTAAAAAAATGATTCAATATTTTCCCAATTTTTGTCAATTGAAATGCACCGTGTACTCTTAATTTTTTTGGAATGTATTATCTAAACATTCTGTGAATACGTATTACTAGTATATATATGGAATTGCAAAGTATTGATCTAAGTATAATGTAATTTAGTGAAAACACTATTGTTACATTTTTATTACATATAACATTTTGCAATACTCTAAATACTCTAAAATACCTATAGATCACATCCTTCGCAAACATTAACTCATAGTAGAGTACGAATGTGTCTTAGTATGTATTGTAAATTTGCAGTGGGTCGATAAATGATTACCAAGCTTGCTTGAGGGCTTAAACACCGGGAGTCTTGCTTCAGGATGATCACCTGAAAGACACATCTGCTCATGCACCTCAGTGACCAATGGTCATGTATACTGGCATAGACACAATAGGTCCTGGCCCACATGGTGTGTTGTACCATTGAGTTTGAATTATATATTATACATTAAACTACTTAAGAACTTTATTTTTTTAATTTGAAGTACTCGGAAATATAGTGGCATTTCTGAATTTTGAATCCGAAAAAAATTTATGTTAGTTTTTTTGCTGTAAATTCTTAAAAATAACTTTATCCGGTTTTTCATTAAAATACAAGTACTTATCAGTTTTTATTAGTAATAGTATTATTGGAAAGCTGGACACAAGCGGTAAGAATTTTCAAGATATTTATTAATATTATATAAAATCTAATTTTTACATAATATTTTAAGCAGTATTTTTTATTTTCTTTTTTAGAATTGGGCAAATCAACCGACTAGCTCTGGATACCTTTGGTTCTCAAGCTTCCAAACTTTTCTCCGATGTCCATAAATTTGATTTGCATTGATCATATTGGTTATTGAAAAATAACAGATCTACATTGTAATGAATAAATGTCGTTAATCTCTTTTTATTATATAATAAAAATACTCATTAAAAGAAATCTGTGGATATGCATTGCATAATTCTTTACTTAATATAAAGTTATAATTGTAAAAACCAACTGTTGATTGTGGGATAGCAAAATATGATACCTAAAAAAATATTTCCGGAATTTAATGACATAATTTAATAACCTAAAAATATGGAATCATGAATTGATATTTACAACCAAAAATATGAAATTATAAACTAATATTAAAAACATGAACTTTGAAATTAAGGATAACACAAAAAATATAAATTCTAATTATCGTGCCTATTTTAAATTTAAGAATTTCTTTTTTCTGAAAGGCAATAACTAGTTTTATGCAAAAGGGATTAAGAAGATAACTAGTTTCATTCAATTATTCTGAATCAAGTTGTAAATTTGAAAAATATATACACGTTTGGGAGATATTTTACGGTTAGGTGATTGAATTTGTTTTTTTCATATTTTATTTGAAATTTTTGAAAAATACTGCCAATAAAGTTTGAATCTCAAACAGGTCTAAGTCATTTCTTAAACATCATTACAAAATCTGAAAATGTTTGATAATTTTACGAGACGTATACAATCCATTTCTCTTCAACACACATGAACTTCTCTTTTAAAAAAAAATATGAAAGTTCAGCGTAAATCAGCGAAGATTTAATGTGCGTCTTAGAAAATATCCTTATGAAACTATTTTAAACTACCATATATCCCAGCGCATTACGCGCACCTATATTTTTAAACTGTACTAGCTGCATGGCCCGGCGTTGCACGGGCTTTCTCTACTTTTTTTATAAACTTTCCCTCCCTTCAACAAAAATCAGCACATCTAATACTCTTTTGACTCTCCTCTCCCCTCCTCCGCATAGCCTGGCGTTGCTCGGGCTTCTACCGAGTGTATAACTTAAAATTCCCTGTTTCGAAATTTTTTTTTACTTCTTTTCTTTGTCAGACAGAATTATCCCCTCCCCCGGCATTGCAGAACATTTTTAAGTGCATAACATATTAACATGGAAATTCCTCTTCCCCTCTCGCTATCAGAGCTCTCGAGTAAGTGAACAGTGAGACTTTAACATTCACTCGCTCCCTTTGGAACTTTTTAGGCCCTGGAATAGAAAATGCACCTTTTTAAAAATAGTTGTATGTTAAAAAGTAGAAATTTTTATAATTACAAAATTTCACAACTGTAATAAATGTTGAATTAAAATTGTGAGCATATTTTGAAATGTTCGATAAAAGGGGAAAAAAATTCAAACAATTATTTTTATAAATGAAGAAGTTATAAATACTTCGAATTTGATAAGTAGTTATTAAATATTTAAAATTTGAGTTTTTTTTTTTAAATTCGTAAAAAAAAGTTTTCGGCAATTTATTTTTAAATTAATAACTCTAAAATATCAAAATATGAGTTTTTTAAAAATCATATTCATATAAATGCATCGATAATGCTTCATTTTAGAAAATATAAAATATGTAAATTATCCTTGTTTTGTAAAAAAAAGGGAAAAAAAACATACTGCATCGTGATGAAGTAAATTATCTTTCAAATTCATGCAATTATTCAATTCTTACTTTTGACACACGCTCTCTATATATTTATTTATATATTTGTTTGTTTATTTATTTATCTAGGTGGAATTTTCAATCGTTAATAAAATACATTTTAAAGTGTTCAATTGAGCTGATATTTAATATACATGATTATTTTGGATGATAATACAATAATTTAATTATGATTAATAAAAATTAATTCATTGAAACTAATTATTTAAAGAAATACAAATGCAGCCACATTGGTGACTTAGCGATAATTTTGGCAATTTGTGTCAAAACTTGAAAATGTTTTTATGCCACGTTTTTAAGCATTCAATTGAACTGAAACTTTATATACACGATTGTTTTGGATGAGAATATACTTTAATGATAATTAATAAAAATTAATTACCACTTAATGTTGTGATTCTGTCATATGTATATACATATTTATATTAATTGTAACTGTTTAATAAAAATTACCTAAAATGTAAATTTTCTTCGATCTATGTAGGAATTGACTTAAATATTTTTATAGTATTTGTGTGTTTTTATAAATGAAGAAGTTATTGAAAAAATTTGAATTTGATAGGATGAAATTAAATATTTAAAATTTAAGTATTTTTTAAAAAAATTCTAAAAAAAGTTTTTGACATTATTTTGATCCAAAATAATAGACGATGTACTTTTAAATTAGCAAAGAATTAATTTAGTTATGAAAAAATTGAAATAGTCCTTTTAAACACACACACACACACACACACACACATATATATATATATATATATATATATTAAAATAAAATTTCTATAAGTAATAAATAAAAGAAAAATTTACAGATTGCTATTGAAACGATTGCTTTTTTCTGAACGTTTGAATGTTTGATTAAACATATAAATATATATACGTTATAAAAAAAAACATTATGGGTGAAAGACGAGATATATATATACATGTACTGAAAAAAAACATTCAAAAAGAAAAAAAAACAATCTGATAAAAACATTTTGATATTTTATTTTAATTTAACACAGTGATGATGAAATTTAAAAAGAATTCGTAGAAGTGCCTGAAGACACAACGGAAGGCGAATATAGTAAACTCTTCATGTTATCCAGTAACGATCATAAGGTATATCATTTTTGAATTGTTAACTCCTTTATCCACGTTTTGTTGAAGAGTAAATTTAAATGAAGCGTCAGGATCGGATCCGTTACTCTATTCGGTTTTGGTCGAATTGAAAACTTTTTAGGTGGGTATTGTTTCTTTTTAGTAAAAATTCCATGAACACTTTTTTTTCGTTAAGTTTCCTTTCCTTTCTTTAAATATTAATGCCACGCTGCTCACTTCCACTCAACTTTAGCTAGTGAACGACAAAAGAGGAGCACAAGAGTAAATAACTGAAAAAAAAATATTTTCGTTTGTAGAAAATTCAAAGAGGGGTTCGGGTAGTTATTATAATAATATTTCAAAGTTTGTTATCAAGCTGCTACTCTGCGTTAAGAACCAGAAGTTTTAACCGATTATCGAGTAAAGGTGAGTTTTATTTTTTCGTAGAATATTGCTTACAATCAATGATGTTTAAAACTGTTACAAAATTAACTTGTGCTAGCTGTATTAGAAGAGAAATCAGTGAAATAGTGCATGAATCGTTTAAAACTGTTGTGAAACAAATATATATAAAAAAATTGTGAAATCCTCAGAATTTTTTTTTATAAAAGATAAGGAAGTTGTAAAAATAAGGTACACCCTGTGCAAAGAAAGAACAAAGCATGTGATCTACTTTTTTGATTAAGCAGAAAGAACATTTAAGCAGAAAAATGTGTCAAAAGAATTAAAATCCGAAATTATAATGATGGTAATTGGCGAGAGGTTTGCTAATATTTTGGTTTATGTTGCAAATGACAACAAAGATTACGAGAAAATAAAAGCATTAATTGTGAAAGTGTTCGAACCCTCTCATTATATTCGCTTCGAGAATATAAAGAAAAGTAAACGGATCGCAAGGCAAAAGTTTTTTCTTGCCCCTTAGAAAGTATAACGCGTTATATAATATAAACGATGCTGTATTATCGCAGGGATATTGACGACATTATATGAAAGGAAGTACTTGGTTGCCAATTCAGCGCGTACGACACATGGGGAATCAGCGTAGCCAATTTGGGGTGTTACCTTGATTATTGGCATGGTTTCAATAAAACGTAAGTACCATATAAACATATATACTTTATAAATATAATGCACATAAGTAATTTAGACATAATTTTATATAATTAGACTAATTGACCTTTAAATTGTATATACACATTTATAAATAATAAGAATGAATAATTATTTAAATATTGCCCTTGATAGAAAATAGATTTAAAAAAAATCCCTCGATGAAGGGCACGAAAAAGTGAACTGTAAAAATATCGTAGGTGGAAAAGTAGTTCACCTTGACATTTGGATACTCTTGCCAAGAATAAATTGGAAGTTTTCACTTCTATCTCGTATAAATAAGCATTCACAAATTCTTTTAGGTAAATAATACTTAGATATACGTAGAAATCCGGTTTTTACACTCATCTTTCTTTTATTTTTAAGGCTATCAATTTTATATCCAGTGTATATGAAAGCTCAACTTGTGCTAAAGATGCGATTATACGCCGAAATATACGGTATTTATGTTGAAAAGAATCTTGAAATAACTAAAAAAAATAATCTTTCAAAAATTATTTCATCTACAGTTATTTATTGGACAAATAATAAGTTATCAATACATTCTGCTACTTTTAAAATATATTTCATTTCAGCCTTTATTTTTATCCTTTTAAAGAGACATATAAGGAAACTAACAAG
This sequence comes from Trichonephila clavipes, assembly GCA_019973935.1. NCBI lineage: Eukaryota > Metazoa > Arthropoda > Arachnida > Araneae > Nephilidae > Trichonephila > Trichonephila clavipes. The sequence continues at coordinate 36,404 of BMAU01013863.1, forward strand.
CTCATAAAATAATGTGACTTCGTTTCTTTCGCTCCAAAATGTCAATAAAACATACAAATGACAGCAATTGAACATATTTCACATATGTCTTTTGTGATACATTATCTTTCAGGATACCAATGTCGATCCCAAAGCATCAACCATTTCCTGGGGGGTGAAACCGATACGCTTGTACAAACATGTGATTGTCGACAAGAGGAAGTTTATACGAGCTATCGAGCGGATCTACTTGACAACCAATTCAGGAAATTGAGTGCAATGTTTACCGAGTGAAACAATGAAACATAACGTCGATTCCGATGTTGATACAGAGAGAGAGAGAGTTTCATATTTCTAAAATAATAATTTAAAAACAGCTTCAATTTCAACCTTTGCTAAATATTAATTACAGACTGAGGTATATTTTTTTTTTTACTTTAGGTCCTATTCGAAATATTAACTCTTAATTTTTGTTACGTATAAGAGAGTTGAGATTATTTTTCAAAAACATGCCCCTGTCTGACAAAAAAACATTATCTCTAACAGCAGTTCATAACTAAAATAATTTGTAATGACAGCTATAAGGAAGTAAGTTTATAAAGAAATTCTTTGACATAATTTTCTGAATATAACTTTTTATATTAATAATCAAATTCATGCAAATATATTGAACGATTGTTTATTTTTGTTACACTTCCAAGCGACACAAGTGTTATTGACAGTGGCGGCGCTAGACCACGCGTGGACGTTGGCGAAATTTGGGTTCGCTAAGCCTCTTTTTTTCCCAGTCAAGAAAACGGTAAATTACATAAGCCGAATTATAGTTAAACTAATGTATGAGTAAACGAGATTTATTGCTAATCAAATGGTGACAAAAATTACACAAATAGAAATTAAAAGAGACGAACTTTTCGGCTTCTGGCCTCTCTGAACTTTTGCTGGATTTTGTCACAGCTAACAGTAGACGCTATTTCGGCTTCAATTAATGTAACTGATAACGCAGATAGTCTCTCTTGACTCATCGTTCTTCTCAAGTAGGTCTGAAGGTATCCGACTACGTTCGGAAGCGTGATTTTAAAAAAGCGCATAAATGGATAATTTCCATGATGTTTAGTGTCACTCAGATTAGAATACATGCATAAAATTGTTTTAAGGACATTTTGACAAAAAAAAATTATTTAAATATAATATTTTGGCAAAAAATTAACTTAGAATAATCTTTTTTTCAAATGTTCTCCTTTTATGAAAAAGGCTTCTATTATAATAATATTTTGCATGTATGTAGCTCAGACCTCTGTACAGAGGCTCAACTAGAATTTTTGAAATATATAATATAACTTAGAAGTGGGTTTATTCATTTTTTACGGCAACAGAGGGGAGCAACTTTAAGAAAAAAACGCCAATAGTTATTTCAATTGGTGGTAACTCTGAAAATAATGTGAATTTTTCAAAAACTCTATTTGAGCCTCTGTAGAGAGGTCTGTGCTATATGCAGGCCAAATATTATTATAATGAAACCATTTTTCACAAAATGAGAACATTTGGAAAAAAAGATTATTCTTATTTTTTTGCCAAAATACTATATTTAAATATTTTTTTTTGTCAAAATCTTCTTAAGGTATGTGACTACCTTCGGAGCACTTTTTTTGAAATATATAAAATTTCAATTAAATAATTTTTTTTTTATTTGAAATGGGACATAAAAGTAAGAATTCCAATACAGTTCTTACAAAATTAAAATTAATTTTGGAAATATTGGGAATTTTGAGTGAAATTTTAGTGAAAAATTGCAGTTGCGGTAAGGATTGTATTGAAAATTCTAATTAATATATTCTTATAATATTTATACAGTACATAAATGACATCATTATATGTGTTGATAGCTATAAAATTTGTAAATACTTCTGGAAGTTTTTGAAATATGTGAATTTTTATGCAAAAATTCAATTTTTTACAAAACACTAATGTTATTTTCTCACAAAAAATGCAATAAAATAAATAAATATATACACAGAGATTATATTATAGTCTAGAATACAGATAACACTAAATAAAACATTTTCGGAAAATTTCAAGTCAATATCTTAAAAAGAAATTCTGTAGTGAACTGTACCGTGAAGAAAAAAATTGAAAAACATAGTTTTCAGGAAATGCATTTAAAGATTTTAATACTACATGAAAACATTTCTACTAATTTTACACTTTTTAAACTCACTATATTTATAGCTCAAGCTCTTTTTTGCTTCATGTAAAACTCATTTGACCTTTATTTTACCATTTTGTTGTTTTCTGGAGAGTTTTGTAGACTATAACATTTTTTTTTGTTTTTAGCGAAATTTTGGTAAAAAATTGCAGTTACGACAAATCTTGTACACAAAATTCTAATAAATCTATTCAAATAATATTTGTAGAGTACATAATCAACATCTTTATCTGTGATAGGAATCAAAAAAATTTGTAATGCTTTTGAAAGTTTTTTAAATATGCCAAATTTTATGCAAAAACTCAAATTTTTAAAAAATTAATGCTTTTTCTTTCATAAAAAAGCAATAAAGTACATAAATATATACACAGGGATTAGATTTTGATTCATAACAAAGATATAACTACATAAAACAGGTTCTGAAAATTTAGATTTAGTATCTTAAAAATATTTTTTGTAGCGAGCTTTATAGTGAATAAAAATATTTAATAACAGTTTCTCGTAAAACACATTTAATAATTTTAACTCAAAATAATTACTTTTCTACTAATTAAACATTTTCAAAACTCCCTATATTTATAGCTTAAGCCCTCTTTAGCTTCATGTTTAGCTAATTTGGACTTTTTTTGGCTTTTTTTTCTGGAGAGTTTTGTTGAGGGTAATGACTGGCGTTTCGATTTTTGAATTCTCTTCGTGTCAATTCCCATATAGTTTTTAATTATCGTTGGATCACTTCCTATACCTTAATAATTAAATACAGGCAATAGCCCTAATTAACCCGAATTATATAAGATGACATCCATGTATGAACTCAAAAAAACAAAGTTTTTTTATGAACAGAAATTTCTTTCGGCAAAACAGACCACAATACATTATTAAAGCTTTCATTATTATTTTGAGTCTTGCCATGGAGGTATTTTTTAGCAACTCCTTATCAAAGAGTGCTAAATAAGTAGGCTATATCGCTTTAATCACTGAATTTGTAAGGCCTACTGTTTTGTCCACACATACTTTACCATCACATAATGCTTGTTTATACTTGCACCAGCTGTCTTTCCCTGTTTGACATTGCCCATGGATGGGATTTTGATTGCTAGTGCAGCAGTGAAAGAAGGCAGTAATTACAGCAGATTGCATTTTTTCGAGGCATCAAACATTGCTGCGGATGGCAAAATCCCATAATGGTTCTGCAGTTTATCGATAAATTTATCAGTTAATTTCCCCTTCCCACCAAGTCCTTTGGTGTTCTGTTTTAGTTTCCTTAAACGTGAGCCTACTCTTTTTGTATATGTCCTATACATTCAAGTTTTGTTACACTGTTTTCAAAATATATATCCTTCACTTGTACAAAGCCCTTGGAATCAACATCACCATAGTACTCGATGTATTGCAGGTCTCGTTTGATTCGTGACCTTCAAAAATTCTAAAAGCTCCAACTGTTTCCATATTTTCAGAGGAACCTTTATAACTTGAACATACATGCTCACATTTCCCACATTTTACAATACTGAGTCATTACTTCCAGATCTAAAATTTTTTCAGTATCAATGAAAATAACTGAAACGCAGCCATTAAGTGACATATGACCTCTCCGCTACCATGTGCCATCTACCGAAACACCATAAGTTGTACTTTTTTAAAAATTGTGCACTTCTTTAGATGCAGCTTTCATATTTTCTTCAAAACGTAATTGTACTGCTTCCAGCAGTTTGAGTTCATGAGCTGTGAAGGTATTTTTAGAAATGCATGGCAAATTTAAACTGCATAACAACTTCTTACCTCTGCCAATCAATCTCAATCCAAATACCAATAAAGTATTTAGAGAGAATTTTTTATTTTCTTTAGGAGTAAGCCAGTCATGAATCCACGACTGCAAGCCACATACAAATTAGAGCAAAGTCCTTCCTTAGAATCTTCTGCCAGTTTCAATCCAGTTGCATAACATTCCGGACAACACAAGATTAAAATAATTCCCAACAAAACTTGGAAATTAGAACCATGAAATTCAGGTTCAGGCACATCAAAACTGTCAAAAGTGCTCAATTTCGCTTCACTTGCAGACGTATTATTACTGTTAAATGCTAACCATAAAACTTTCTCTTTCTAGACACTTTCGATCTAGCTTTCGGCATTTTAAAATTATTCACAATCAAATAAAACATTAAAATTAAACGAAAAATAATGAATAAACTGTAAAAATATCGAAAGTAAGTAATAATTAAGAAGAACGCTTCAGAATGAACAATATAAACAAACTATAAACGATAATATTATTGCCATATAAGCTTGAATTTTAAAAAAAAAAGTTTGCAGATTAAAAAATAAGTAACGAATACTTAATAAATAAGTAAAGGATACGTTGATCTATGTTTCCCATAAATATTAGGTATTTATATTGCTTAAAAGTCACGAAAAAGACGTTCAAACTTTTTGTTTACATTTTTGTCTCTTTAAACACCCATTTCCGGTTTTGAAAATTCCATTTCCGGTTTACTAAATAAGCTTTAACTTAGCTTCTAAATATCGTAGGAACTAAAATAAAGTATTTTTCGAATCTTAAGCGTATTGGCTATAATATAAAAACATAAAAAAAATTCGAAATTTTTCTCCAAACCGAGGATTTTGGGGTAGTCACATACCATAAAACAATTTTATGCATGTATTCTAATCTGAGTGACACTAAATATCATGAAAATTTTTCATTTATGCACTTTTTTTAAATCACGGTTCCGAACGTAGTCGGATGATACCTTAATCAATTTTAACTTTGAGAAGCTTCTCTCAGCGGAAGCTGTACTCACGGGAACTATGAGCATGATTCTAATTGGTATAAAAATATTTGGATATATTTCTTCCAAATTATTTTCTAAAATGTACTGAATGAGTTGTTCCGCGTCATTGATAAAGTCTAGTGAATTCGTTTTTAAAAGTTGGAGTTCTTCATATAGTTCGAAAGACTGTATGTCGCTGTTTTCGCCTTCCCGAAGTATTGTACCTAAATCATCTGGATAAATCATCTATACCTAATCATCTGGATAATAGCCGTAAAGTACTAATCACTTTCTTTACTCGCGCAAATGTATGAAAATAAATAAAAATGAATAACTAAATTTTAAATAATTAAAAACTTTGCGAGGCACCCTCAAGCGCGAGGCCGTCGGCGGTCACCGACGCCTAACGCCGGTATTGGCTATTGACGACGGGACACTATTTTGAACCACGGGAACATGACGCATACATCTGCGTTTCCATTTCATTCTTGATATTGATGCAAGAAAAATCTATACCCTTGAAAGTTAAAATAAATTAGGATGCAGTAAAATCACGCATTCTAAAGCATTAATGTATTTTTTTTTTTTAGATTTGAAGGCATTTCATCTAATAATGGTTCAAGTTTTACTGGAATACTGTAGAGGATGTTAACAACTAAACTAATTTGTCCATTCACCGTACAGGCTACCAAAAGCTGGTTACAACTGTTTTGCCCGTGTGCTGTACGTGTACTGATATTTTCTTCTTTCTGTCTTTGATTTGCACATATTTTTAATTCTTATATTAAAATTAGTTGTGCTAGAGTGCTTTCGATAGATGCAAATTGTCCATGTCCTGAATATTTTTTTTGTGGTGAAGGCGAATTTTTTTAATTGGAAGTAGAAAATTTAAATTATGGGAAACAATACGTTACCAATATGTTGCTTGAAAAATAATGAAAAGGGAAACACAATAAAAAAAGATCGATATTATCTGTGACTCAATTACAATGTAAGACTTAGTATTACACAATGCTTCAAGTTGTGTTTGCATAATTATATATGCACAAATACATAAAATACTCAATCTTTTGAAAAAGAGTTACGAATGTGAAATTTGTTTGTAGGTATATGATAAATAATTTAAGGTATATGAAATATTTTCCCTAGCATGCAAAATGTTCTTATAAAAAGTAAACATTTAGTGGTTTTCATGTTCCGCAATTATAAAATGAAATATAGTGTGAAAACTTTAAAATTGAAAATTAAAATAAAATTCTTCCATTTTCGCATTCTGTTAATTATTATGCGTTATATGCAATAAAAAATGTGTCTTTTTTATGCAACATTTTGAAGAAAAAATGTACTGATTAAAGAATTAAATCACATAAGCATGTTCAATGGTATTTTTGAAGGCCAAATAATTTGATGCAAATCAAAAATAAGCACCTAGCACACATACTTTCTGTTGTAATGTATATATATATATATATATATATATATATATATATATATATATATATATTATTGTATTTCTTTAAATATAAAAATAAAAATTTTCACAAATGTTTTAAATTATTTTTTATATTTTAATTAATAATATTAATAATATTAACAAAAAAATATTTTATTGCACTTCAGCTCTCATTTATTCTTTTGCAAACGAAGAGATATATATTCGAAGTTTTTTTAAAATTAAAACTATTTATTGCAGAATTCTAAGTTCTGTTATTTAAAGGCGAAAAAAAAACATTTTTGTTTACCTAGTAGTATAAAAAAAGTCATTTCTTAAGGAAATCGAAATGTAATTCATTTTAAGATCGGTTTTAATTATGATTACAAAATTATTTCTAATGAGCTGAAATATTTATTATTTAAAAAAGAAAGAAGTAAAAATTTGTTTCATAACCTTCAAAATCCAGATGCATTTATTTAATTAGTGTATTATGGTCCAGGGACTAAACCATTCTAAATAATACTAAAAACTGAATAATTATCTTTTCAGCAAATTTAATTTAGAAGAGCTCCCACCTTGAGAGATGTAACAAAAGTAAGCCTCTTTCTTCTTTTAAGAAGCACAATAAAATTGAAATTGCAAATCAGATCTATCAAATGTACCATATGAAATCTAGAGTAGGCTTTCCACATTTTCAATTCATTCGCAGTTACTTATAAATATAAAAAAAAAGAATAATTCTCTGAAGTATGGTAAAAATTTAACTGATCCTACTTTACGTTATCTTTCCTCAATACTCTGAGGGAAATATTATGTGCATTGCAGATAAGATAAATTCCTAATGCGTCTGCATAAACAGAAATGAAAAAGACTCACTCTTGGAAGTACGTAGTATCAATAGGGGAAATAAAAGTCCATTAAATGATGCGAAAGATAACAGTAAATATCATATTAATGATGATTCAGGATTTTTGGAAATAAGTTTATACTGCATAAGTCAATGAAATCATTAATCTAAACATGGTTTTTAAAAATACGAATTGCTGAATGAAAAAAAGAGTATTAAAAATAATAAGCAATTTCAAATAAATTTAAGAGAAAATATCGAAAATTTTGAACATAAAAAACACAAAACATACAAAGTTATTAAAACTTTATTTAATTGCTCTGATCTAATGTTTGTCAATAAATATATCCGCAGAAATTATTTTGCATTTTCTTTCACTTTAAATTGTCCTTTCACTAATGCTATGCTTATTTTAACAGCTCAGTTTTTCCCATTAGTAAATTCATTTATTCAAATATCTTGTTTATCTTAGAAATAATTATATAACTATTTTAAATGCGAATTTTGAGCACAAATTCGATTACGCTTCCATTAATACTTCAATTAAAATCATGTGCAATATATATTATTTTAATAATTAAAAGTAAAGATATATTCTAGCATTTTGAACAAACATTAAGCACTTCATTTTATTATTTAATAGCTTATTGCAAACAATTAATCTAAATAAATGCAGTAAATTTTTGAAAGGAATGTATCTAACGTATCTAATGTAAATGTATCAAGCCCTTCCATCAATGCGTATTACTGAAATAAACACAAGGAAGGAATATTTTGTGCTGTACTCTCAGAGTAAAAATAAGCTGTAATATTCAACTGGTCCATTGTTGACGTCTTATGAGGGAATTTATTTGGTATGTGAGTGCGCGTGCATGGTTATTTATGCATAATATAAATTCAAAATCTTATTTAAAGTAATAAATTGGTCCAACCATGCTATAAAAATTTCTCATGGGTTATTTTTCTCATATTATTAAGCAAAATTTGTTTGCTTTACTTTTACTGTATTTTCAAAAATAAACACCAATGCTGAGATGAATCTTTGACGCAGCCATTTCCAATTATTTGGCTCACATTAAGACGCGCCAAGGAATCCGGAAACCAAATAATTGGATATGGTGGTGACGAAGATTGGCCTAAACGTTCGCCCAGTCTGACACACCACTTAACTTCTTCCTGTGGAGATACTTATAGCAGCAGGTGTATGCAATATTTCAACAAACTTTGCAGGACCGTAAAGGAAGCTTTACGGGTTCTTGCACCAACGTGCCACGCTCTATGTTGTAAAGTGTGTAGCGTGACAATCAAACGAGGATCCAAATGTACATTGCAACAGACACTAAAAGGTTCTCAAATAAGGGTATATTGTTATAAGTACTTGTCATTCTTTCTTAGATCCATTTTCTCACATCAAAGCGCAGGAACTCAATATGAAACGAACATGCTTTTTGACCTTTCTGTTATTTGTATTAATGTTCGCAATGTGTCTTTTCGTACTATATCGATGATGCTCTACAAATTTATAAATCATTTTTCCTTTTGTGACTTCATGAGCCTTCAAAATTACTTCATTTCTTGGGAGTAAGAGGGATCACACAGATTTTGCCCGAAATGCATTTTATTTCAAATTTTAAAAAAATTACATTCACCTTTAATTAGACTAGTTTTCACAGCATTTAGCTGGAGAAAAGATCAAATCCAGATTGACTTTCGTAGATCTTCAGATGATCGTCTCCTGGGTGCGGCTATCCCCGCAATCCCTTTCGCTGAAGTTGCCACCCCCGATCAATTACTGGAGCGGCTATCCCTCAGACTCCGTCATTTAAGCGGCTAATGTAGTTCCTTTCTTTTGATCCTTTCTGGGCGGTTGTCCCAGCAGTCTCTTGCGTGTGGCCGAAGAAAAAAAAAAGCAAAATGTCGATGAAGACGTTCCTCGCTATCTTTCGAACCGAGTCTTTAAACCTCCTGGATGTGCCTCTTTTGCATCCTACAATAATATATGATTGGCGAGCATAACGAGTCCACTCCTGGCATATTTTTTCTGCGTCACAATTCATATGGTTCTTGAGACAACAGGCCGTTACGACTGATATCAACTTCATCCTCGTACCACGTACACCATATGTAGGGTCTATTAATTGACCTGAATTTTGATTCTAAGAATACCCTCTTGGATATGTCTTCCTCACAAAAGGCCGATATTCTTTTCATTCAAGTAATTTGCGGCCCATATGTGTGAACGAACGAAATAATAGAAACAGTTTAAAAGGAGTGTTTCTTCTATAAATCGTTGTGACTAAAACCATCTGGGTTTTGGAGAAGGAAGAGGTGTGATATCATAGAAGTCGTTTCCAGAATCGGCTCAACATATATTTTGTTCCCAGGCATGATGGAAGAGTACAAGTCTATTTTTCAAGAATACAATATCCCTTCTGGACATCCTATTTACCCCTGTGCATTACACTTGGCAAGTCTTGTCATGAATTGTTCCTCTAATGAGACGATGCTACACCAATACTTTTCAAAGTTTCAATTTTTGCGATCTAATATTCACAATCACAATTTTAACACCCTTCCATACAATAACAATGCATTAAATGCAATAACACTATACTTTGACGCAAAAGCTACAAACCGACTTTAACTTCTTAAGTGACACTGCCGTATATAAACGTCTCGCTCAATCAAAGCGATTGGGTCTTTCCGAAGAACGCTCTTTTCTGTGCACAGGTATCCGTAAAATTACTCCGAAGGCTTTTCGAATGCAGTAAACGGACAAAAGGACCTTCGCAGTGTTTGCTAAGGATTTACTTATTTAACAGGATTTGCTTATGTATTCCTTTTTTCCCTCCCCTTCACCTCATTACATCACATACCCGTGCCTCCGTGGGAAATGGTGGCATTGAGGAGCGAATCGCGTAACTTTTAATCGACAATTAAGGGATTAGTTATAAAGCGTAAAAAATATCACGATAAACGTTCAGTTTTGGATACAATTTTACATATGATAAGCCCATGAGTGCCACTGATAATTATTAAACTCGTTTTTAACTCAGTATTGTTAAGAAAACTTGGTACCCTAAAAATCACAAACCTATCGTTTTTTTTTTTATTTTCATTTAATCTTATTCTTTGCATTATTATCTTTCGATTGATATATCACTTGTGCATGTCGGAAAGTTAGAAGTTGAATAAACTTCATTTGAAAACAAATTAGGCAATTCAGCTACACCCCCTTTTCAGAAATAAAAGCTAAAAAATGCGTTATGATAAAAAAAATCTATTTTATAAATAGAAATAATAACTATAAAAAAGAATGTGTAGTATTACAAGCAGAATATTTCCGAGGCAATACAATAATGTAATTTTTCTTCCTTGTGAAATGTGTGCATGTAAAATTTTTAAATTAAGGCATTTTATATTAATAATTTTATAATTTCAGTTCTTATTCCTGATATATTTTTCATACAAATGCAATACTTTAATATTATAAGAAGAAAAACAGCTAAAATTTCTGTCGTGACAGAAAAAAATTTTTTGTAAGTTTTTTTTTTAGTTTTCTTGTACAATTAGTACTCTTTAAAAGTTGATCATTTATAAAAATGTGTGGGTTGAAAACATATGAAAATGCAATTATTTTAAAGAAAAACGTATAAGTAATATCTTAAAGTGGTATTTTTAAGTTTAATTAAGCTTATAATAATTATTTTTTCAGAATTATAAACTTTAAAGTGGTTTTTCTCAGTTCGTGTTTTTCGAAACCTTAGTGCATTCAAAATGCTACTCCTTCGACAATTATTTACCAATCACTTCAATTTTTTCCCTACGTGTTAAAAATAAAGCATGTAATAAAATTAGGGATCTGTTTTGCTATAAACTGAATACTGTTTTTTAAAAAAAAATAAAATGTAAGACATGTTGGCTTTTTCGTTAATTTTTAGCCTGTATATCAACATTTTATTTTTTTTCTCGAAAACGAACAAAGTTATTCTAAAATCGATCCTTAGAGTTGTTAAGAACATCCATAAGAATATGATAAAAAAAATTCAGGTCAAAAAATATTTTTTACTAAAGCAGTAGGATTTTAAAATTTTCCCAATTTTCTTCAAAAAATTTAAATTTTTAAAATTGTGTGAATAATATATGAACATTTTCATCTGGTAACATTTTCTTGAATAAAAACATTGTATAAAATGTTAAAATATAATTTTTAAATACGTAAATAAAGAAGTTTGCTCAAAGGGTGCCAAGTCCTCTTAAACTAATTATAAAATGCATTGTGCTGTACTGATACATTTGTAAGTGTATGATATCAGCGTAAATGTGTATTTTTTTTATTATGTCAGAATGTAATTTGATTGGTTTACTTTCTATAGATTAATAATTTTCTTAACTAATCTTCTGTTTTCGACTCAATAGGCTTAATATAGGCTTTCAATATGCTCCCGCCCCTCTCGCAAGGTTGGGGCGCCCCGCAGTTTGAAAAACGCTCGCTACACCCTATCTCGTTCCACTTACGAGATAGAAATGCTCACTCCCCAGTTTAATACAATGCGGAACGTAGGTGGTTTTATTCAGCAGTGCATGGCTACTTAACTAAACATAGATTCCCCTTTTATGAATATTGCAGTATCCTTTCCGAAGTTTAGAGGGTGGGAAGGGATTTTAGTAAGCATATGGTATATATGTAGGAAGACATTATCTTATGATGCCAAAATCTGTATTTTTTTGTTTTTAAAAGAAGATAATACATAATCAGATAGAGGACTGCGAAAGATTAAACAAAATAATACACATTTACACTTCATATTTCAATGGTTTTTTTATTAATCTGTTGTGGTTATCTTACACACTCAACTCTTTCCAAAACTAAATTCAAATCGATAATCAATAGCTATAAACTTTCCATTTTTATGAGAAGACTCTTAAAGAAATTGAAAAAAATAGACTGTTATTACTAAACTCAAAAGTAAATGAAACCCTAACGCGAAAACAGTTCTAAAACTAATTTCGTTGAGAGCATTCATTTTATGTTTCGTAAACTTTACAAAACTTTAATTTCTTTGGTTGCATTTATTGCGTACCCTGTTTGTTTTTATAAGCACTTTGATTCTGTGGAACAGTAAAAAAACGGAGAAGTTTTTCTATCGAAATATTTTTATTTGAAGTTACTCTAACAATTTTTTTTAAAAAGAAAATACTTATTATATTTAAAGAATTTTATAAAACGCAAAACGGCCATTTAATGAAAATCAATATTTCTCTAGTTTATCCTAAAAATTGAACTATCTCAATTTCGTTATTGAAAAGTTTATAAGATCCTGTAAAAGTAGAGATTCGCATTTTTCCAAAGAGAAAGCAGCTATTCGATATTTGTCCTATTTTTTTTAACAAACCAAACAATTCTATAAAGAAAATATTTTAATGTTAAAATAGTTTTTAATAGAAAACCTATAAACCTTTCATTTAAATTTTATAATATTCACATAATTTTTTAAAAGATTTATTTACGAAATAGTTGCTTTGATAGATAGATATATAGGGACTAACTTATAGCAACATTCCTTGAACTAAGTTGCATGGCGAGTTTTACAATCTATCGACTGCATTTTGTAGAGTTAAATAAATTGTAAGATACACACACGCACAATCAGTGGTTGTTGTTTTTTCATAAATAAATAAAGTAAAAAAAAATTATACTTTAAATAACTGAAAATTTTTAAATTTCAGTTTCTGTTGAAATAACTGTTCAATACACATTTTGATGTAAATGTTTTGTGTCGAGTCCCTGGTTCCCGGGAATTATACTTCGTTTTCGGGAATTCCCGGGAATGACACGTGTCTTAAATAAGCTATGAGGTAGCAATTGATGAAATCTTAATTGTTGTTCCATTTTCTTATCCCTAATAATAATAATCCATGTTAATTGAAAATTGTTTCTATAAAAGTAAACGTTATAATGATGTATTTAAGTTGTGTTTTAAACCTAATTCGCCACCAAATGTCAAATATTTTCTTTTCTTCCTCCTGCATCTATCTAAATGATCTTTTTGTTTGAAAAAATCAAACATTTTCTCCATAAATACATTTTTAAAAAATCTTTGATTACTTTTTTTGGAAAAAAAAAGGAGTTTAGGTAGTCAGTGTTCCGGGTTCTTTTAGTTTGTAAATGGGAAGATTGATCTTAAATAAGAAGCAATTTATGTTTAGTATGTCTAGTGAGACGTAAAAGGATTTAATGAGTTAAATTTCCCGGGATTTTTATTTTATGAATACTATAATCCAGCGTATAGCGCACACTTTTAAAATAAAAACAGAATTGAATTTTACTTGCGAGTATTGTACGCCGGATATAAAAATGACAGCTTAAAAAATAAAAAAAAAGAGATTAGCAAAAAAAAATTAGACATCTGCATTTATCAAAGCATGGTTTATTTGAAAGAAATGGCATACTGTACATAATTTAAAGTTTGCAGTTTTAGAACTATACTAATTTTTAAACAGCTTGATATAATACCTAGAATAAATTATTTCAAAAGAGCATTGCATACTGACACTTCAGGTTTCTTCGTAAAAAAGTGGTTGCGTGTTATTGGGCGAATATATCTAAAAATCAAAAGCCTCAGCTTGAAAATATAGGTGTACGTTTTATACGACAATGCGCGTTATACGCCAAATTTTACGGTGTATCAACTTTCATGTTATTAAACGTAAAATTGAAAACAATGTCGTTTACATCACAAAACATGGATATTTGTTCTGATTCTTTCTTTATATTTTTGTACATGAATCTTAGCATCCTTTTTCCTCCTTACGCTTAAAAAAAATTATGATTCAGTTTGTGAATTCAGATTAGAAATTAAAACTCAACTCAGGATCAATAAAAAAAATGACTATATTAAGTTGTATTTTCGAATATAAGCGGGTTAAATATTTTAAACCGACATCACTCACGTGAAAAAAAAGGCCGAAAGTTCTCGCGCAGGGTATCTCATACTCAAGGGTGTTTAAATTCTATTTTCACCTTAAAATTTGCAAACAAAAGTTAAAAAAGGAAAAAAAAGTAAGAAATGAAGTATGTTTATTACATTTTTACACATAAATTTAGTTTTTCTGTTATTTTATAAGGGAATTAAGTACATTGTTTATACTCTCCTTTAATCTCATCGTCAGGGAATACGCTGTTTTCAGTGGATCTTTTTTTATTTGTATCTTTTAATACTAAATAAATAATAGGAGTAAATTTGTCTATCCTTTAAATTAAAAAAATGAATTTCTTTTTTTATTTTCTCTTATTGTTCCAGGAGTATTTTCTTTTTCCGAAAGTTAATGTGAAAGTGGGTAAGATGTATACGAGTTGTTTCCTTTAAAATTTCGCCCTCACCAAATGTTTTAGTGTCTATATATATAAAACATTTTGTTTCAACCGTGTCTCCCTCTTATAAATCTGGATCGATTTCAGTGGAGGTATCATACTTGATGTTATAAACTTCATCATTGGATTCTTCATCATCATCACTGCAAAGACACCTTCTTCATCCGAAAACATTGTTGTACTATATCTATTAAATACTGTATGTATTAAATTACTTAAATATCAGATTTCTTCATCATAACTACAATAATGCACATGAAAGATTTTTGAAGCGTACTCATACATTCTCTATCTCTCTCTCTCTCTCTCTCAGAACTGTAACGGTGATTCACGCGCGGGTTATGACATACCCTGGCGTTATTCAATAATATATATTAAAATTCTCCTACAAGCTAAGGCCCTTCAAAGGATATGGCCTTGAAGTCAGCTACAAGAGAAACTATCCATTTTCCAAAAAAAAAAAATATTTAGAAGGAGAGTTGAAAAAAGTTACGAGGTGGGTGTAATTCCTTTATTTCTTTTCTTAATAACTACTCACATCCATCAATACACACACAAATAAATATTGATTAATACATTTCTTAGTTAAATATTTTATTCTTGATGAAATACAGTTCTATTAATTAAACACAATCATATAACAATCAAACTATAATCTTAAATCAATCCCAATATACTCTATTCTTTGTTTTTTACCAGTCCACACCTGCGCGTCGGTGTCTCGCCGACGTTCTCAATTTCTTCGCCCCGACACAGTTTAGGCGCTTCACGCTAAACAAAAACAAGGGACTCTCTTCCCCCTGTGACCGCCTCGCTTGCGATCCATCTCCGTTCTCCCCGTGGTCAAGAAACCCTCTTACAAAATACATTAACCCTACCAAAGCCGCGCCAACATTCCACTCTCGTCAACAACAGTTTCAAACATTACAGTGGGTGTGACATACCCTGCGCGAGAATGCCGAGTGAAAAAAAATGCATTAAAAACTAAGTATTTTGCTTTAAAGAAAACTTGCATTTAAGTCAGAGCTTGCGCTTTCCAGACTTATTTTGCACTGAGTAAGTGAGTGTTGTATCAACGTTGCCATTGGGACAGACCTCACAATTTAGAACCATGTTCAAGTGACATAGTGATACATGAGTTTACACATCCCTCAGCTAACTTCCACACCAAAGGTAGGAAGTTTTAGCCACGGCATATTTATCATACCATATGGCGGGTCTGAGGAGGCACTTGGCTCAAACTCATGGCACACCAGCCATGTGTCCGTGCCCACTGTCACATCTTGCACTGAGCTAGTCACTATGGCATGAGGGGGGGGCGTAAAATATTTTAACTCTAAAACACAAGTAAATAAGGAACACAAAAGGAATAAAAACAATCAGAAGGAAAGGCTTCACAGATTAAATTGAAATTAAATAGTTTGCTATTGGCTTGATTTGATTCAAAATTAATTCGAACTGTGAAGCAACATAATGACAGCCCTTGCACAGTTGAATTACAGACATGTGATTAAGATGATACCCTCTCTCTGACCAGCAGAAGTACTATAAACCTAACCGGAATTATCTTAAGTCAAGCGCTTCTGCAGAGCGGATTTTCAGTGTCACCAGATTTCAAATCCAGGGCTCGACAACGCCCTTCACGAGTTTGTGACATTTCCCTCTACGCTACCGCAGCCACATTTTGCTATTGGATCAAAAAGTGTAATCTTGAACGGATAATATAATTTAACAGATATATTCTCTGGCATTTATGATCAGGAGAGTGTTAGTTAAATAAGTATATATAGACCTAATTTATCTATTTAATGTTAGAGTTATGTGTGTTTTTAAAACATATTGTTTAAAGTAGAAAAAGGTAATGTTATTGGGTTATGAAATAGAGAAAATTAAACAAATTTGAAACACACACACATATATATAAATATATATAATATTTTCAAATTAACATTCCCTTAACTTATTATTTCAGAATTAAAAAATTTGATAATTATATTTAATTTAAAATGAGTTTGAATCTATAACAGTGGCGCACACAGGGGATGCGTCCATGCGTCCGCTTTCCATCACACCCTTGATTTTTTTTCTATTAATTAAAATCCTATATGCATAATATCTAAAATGTAATTAAATATTCGTTATCAGTAATTTATGTTTTATTAATTAAGGTTCAATATTTACTCAATAATTGATTTTTTATTGTTTTTTATTCCCCACAATCGACAAAATCGAAAGAATATGTTTTGTGGCGTGTTTCGTCAATATTTGTGTGGACTGTAAAACTGATTAAAGAATAAAAAATTAGTCTTTTTCGCAACGCTAAGCTTACTTTATTCGTGCACCCGCTTTTGTTGGGGTACAGCTAGACAATGTCTACTTTTACAAATTTTTACAGATGGCGCTACAGTGCGCTGATGACGTAACATTCCGCCCGGCGTTGAAATATACAATATTTCAAAAAATATATTTAAAAATGCAATTTGCTATATACAGTTTACAAATGCCTAAATGAATTAAAAACAAATAAACACAACATTCTAAAATAAGAGAAAAAAAATTACAATATTCAAAAAATAGAAAATACAATATTCTAAGAATATAATATACTTTACATTACAATTTAATTTATATTATTATTTTCTATTGGTAAGATACATATTTTTTGAGACAGAACGTGTGAGAACCCCCGTGGCAGTTTTTAGTTTAACGACTCTGACCTTACCGTCAGTTCTCTAAATAACCTCCAAGATTCTTGCCATTGCCGATTTGCAGGGAGGCAAATCATTTTCCTTTAAAAGCACTAAACACCCTACGGCAACATTATTTTTTTCTCGAACTGCCACTTGTTTCTCTGCTGTAAATGATTAAGATAATCATTTTTCCAGCGTTTCCAAAGAGTTTGTACACACTTTGTTGTATACTGCCACCTAGATAGTCTATTATCTGAAATATCTAAAATTGTGGGCTCAGGTATTGCACTGATAGGTCGACCAATTATAAAGTGTCCAGGAGTTAAAACTTCATATTCATTGATATTATCTGACAATGGTACTAATAGACGTGAATTAAGTATACCTTCAATTTGAATTATTATTGTATCGAATTCTTCGAAAGTTATTTTACTATTAACTAAGGTTCTATAGAGATGGTGTTTGAATGATTTTACCCCTGCCTCCCACAAACCCCCGAAATTAGGAGAACGAGGTGGGATAAATTTCCACTGGATAGCTTCTGAAGCAAAATAATTTGCTAATGTCTCGTTTTTGTTACAAATTAATTTTATGAAACGATTTAATTCTGCAGCGGCGCCTTTAAAATTAGTTGCGTTATCGGACATTAATGTAGAAATGCGGCCTCTACGGGCACATAGCCTCTTCAAAGCTGCAATAAATGCCTCAGTTGTTAAATCAGTCACTGCCTCTAAATGAATAGCCTTTGTAGCCAAGCATACAAAAATCGCAACATAAACTTTTGAAAATATCCCCTTTCTCTGATTTTTAAATTTTGTTTTTAAAGGTCCGCAAAAATCCACCCCAGAGTTTAAAAATGGCGCACTTGAGTTACTCTCTCTGATGGTAGATTTCCCATTAATTGTTCTACCCCAGTAGGCTTCTGTCTAAAGCATGCAATGCAATCATGAACTGTTTTTCGTGCAATACCCTTGCCATTAATGGGCCAAAACTGCATTCTAATTTGATGTACTAAACCCTGAGCACCAATATGAAAAAACTTCTTATGCATATGCTCAAAAGTAATTTAGTAAATTTATGTTTACTAGGCATAATTATTTGATGTTTTGCTTCAAATGGTAAATCAGCATTACTAAGCCTTCCACCAACTCTGAGTCAAGAATTCTCATCTAAGAAAGGATCTAAAGCCCTTAACTTACTTGTTTTTGAAACACCTTTACCTTTTTCAAGTCATCGATTTCTGCTTTAAACTCACTTAATTTTGCTATTTTAGCTAAAAATTCCGTACTCCTCTTTATCTCATCTGCAGTTAGGTACTTCTCCTTATTACAAGACTCCTAAGCTTTGATTTTATTAATGAACCTAAAAATAAAGCTAAAAATTCTAATTAATTTTATGAAATCATTTGTAACATTAAAGAGTTCATCATAAAAATTTGAAGAACACTCAGTCATTGAAAGAGTCACAGCACATTTTAGTTCATTTCTGTAGGAAGGATCAGGAAAAAGCTGATTGTCCTCGTATTTATCAGTTTGTAAATCTGGACCCGAGAACCACATTTCGTTCTTTAAAAGTTCATCCACATTGCAGCCTCTAGAAATTAAGTCGGCAGGATTGTTCTTGGAGCTCACATGTTTCCAATGATAGTCCTTTGAAAGTGCTTGGATCTCCGCCACCCTGTTTCTGACAAATGTTTTCAGTTTATGAGGTTCAGTCTTTATCCACGCTAAAGCAATCGTTGAGTCCGTCCACATCCAAATTTTATGAATAGGTAATTCTAAAATTGGCACAACATTTTTGACTTATCTCGATAGTAGTAAAGCTTCAGACAGTTCGAACCTCAGTATGGTGAGTGTTTTCAAAGGAGCCACACTGGACTTGCTGCATAATAATCTAGTTTGAGATTGTCCAGATTCGTTGAAACATTTTATGTAGACAACAGCAGCATAGGCACGTTCTGATGCATCGGAAAAGCCATGTATTTCAATCCGTATTGTTGCAGGAAGTAGAATGCACCTTGGGATTTTGAAGTTATTTACTTTCGCTAATTTTTGGTAGAAGTTCATCCACTCTTCCATTGCATCTGGTGGTAGCTGTTCACTCCAATCTAATTTTATTTTCCAAAGTTCTTGGATGAATATCTTAGCCTTCGTAACAATGGGTCCTATCAGGCCCAAAGGGTCATAGAGCCTTGCAATTTCTGAAAGCACGTCTCTTTTTGAGAAGTTGACTTTGTCACTAATCTTTACTTTGTATGTGAGACAATCCACCTTTGGATCCCATAGCATACCTAATGTTTTCACTGGAGCATCCTGAAATTCCTTATCAAACACATAGGAAGATGCAGATAAATCTTTCAACAGTTCTGGGCTATTTGACACCCATTTGTGTAGCTCAAAACCCCCTCTCTGTAATAGTTGAGATAATCTGGTTTGGAGTTTTTTTTCACCCTCTAATGTAGACTTTCCAGAAAGAATATCATCCATATAACTATCATTACAAATCACATCTGCTGCGTCAGAAAATTCCGCTGTTTCTTCATCTGCTAAGGCCTTTAAGGTCCTGGTAGCTAAAAAATGGTGCAGAAACTGTCCCATAGGTTACGGTAGCTAGTTTGTAAGTCTTGATTGGAGCATCTGCACTAGTCTTCCACATAATTCGTTGTAAATCCATTTGATTAGGATCCACAAGTATCTGCCTGTACATTTTTTTTTTTTTTTAATACCTGCACTAAACGCGTACTCGTGTTTTCTAAATCTACTGACTATGGAAAAGAGATCTTGTTGAATAATTCCTCCGTTTAGTAAAATGGAGTTTAGAGAAAAACCACTTGTTGTTTTTGCACTTGCATCGAAGACAACTCTCAATGGAGTGGATGTCTTCTCTGGTTTGTATACGGAAGGATGAGGAATGCAATAGTTAATCTTATCTAATGTTTCATTTTTAATTTCCTCCATATTGCCTAAAAAGTTCATATTCATTCATAAATTATTTATACAAAGTTCCCATTGTATTGTTTTTGTTTAATTTTTCCCAAATACCATTTAGTCGTTTGATGGCATTCTCTTTGGAATATCCTAATAATATTTCTGCATTTTCCTTTATGGGTAACCGAACTATAAATCTTCCCGTTTTATCTCTTTTATAGGTACTAACAAAATGTTCCTCACAATAAATTTCCTCTTCACTTTTTGTTATTTCCTTAGAATCATCTGGAAGTGATTCCAGTTCAAAAGAATTTCTTTACTGTTATATCTAAGCTTGGTTCACTTATTAAACAACAATTGGCTTGCTGTTGTGACTGAGGAAGGGTACCTGTTACTAAATAGCCAAATTTTGTATTTTGTAAAATTACATTTCCCTCCTGCAAATAATGTTGTTCTGGATTTAAAATTTCAAAAAATAGTTCACTTCCTATCACTTCCTATCTATTTGACCTGGCATATGGAAATTAGAATCAGCCAGCTCAATTGAAGCTGGAATATTTAAATCCGATATATTTAATTTCGATACAGGAATCGCATCGATAATTTTAGGTAAAAGTGAAAATTGTACATTGCGTGCAAAAGTATAATCCCGATTTGAAACTTCAATATTAGCTGAATATTTCGATGATTGCGTAATTCCGTTAATGCCTGTTATAGATTGGTTTGCAGACTTAAATTTAAATCCCAACTTTCTTGCTATGTCTTCTCTCATAACGCATATCGTAGACGCATTATCTAATAATCCTCTTAACTTAATTCTATATCCATCAGCACTTTTAACGAAAATCATGAATGTATTCAATAAAACACATTTATTTCCATAAGTCAAAACCGCAACTTCTGGCTGACCTTCAAACCGAGTAGAATTCGAATTGCTCTCTATCCCCCTTTCCCCTACAGTGTGATTTTTAACTGCAGAGCAAAGTTCAGCAGAATCGCGAAGCAATGAATTATGTAATCCTTTGCAACCACTAACTGTGCATTTATATTTAGACATGCAGGCACCATAATGAAGTCTGAGGCAATTTATACAGTTTGTTATTGGTAACAAATTTCTTTCTGCACTCCACAGACATATTTTGAAATGCAATACATTTATAAAGAGGATGAGAATTTCGACAGAGAATACAAGGTTTAACAGTTATTTTTTTACTATTAACTACCAGCGATTTGGCTTTAGTTGACATTGCAGTATTTTTATGGATCATTTTAGTACTAGGAATGCGAGTAAAATGTTTTCTAACACAGCACTTCTCTTTTCTAAAAATTTCATAATAGAATCAAATGTTGGAACTTCTGCTGTTTTCAACGAAAGTTCGAATTGTTTTTTAGATTCTTTGTCAATTTTTTGAAGAATTATATTTATAAAAATTATATCTGATAGATCATTCTGCTCATATTTCATAACTTTAAGTGCTCTAATGTTTCTATTGATATAATCCATTAAAGCGCGCAGTTCTTTGGCTGATTCGCTATAAATTTTTTCATAATTAATTATCTCAAGGACATGTGAATCTAGCAACTGCCTTTGTTTTCGTAACGATCTTCTAATGCTTTAAAGAGAGAATCGAAACTATCGCTAGGCGACTCTAAGAGCTTTGCTTCTCCTTTTAGAGATGCTCGAAGATAGTATAGTTTTTGCGAATCATTCAATTGCTCATTATTACTTATTAAATTAATAAATTGATTTTTAAAATTAGAAAATTCTGCTATTACACCAGAAAATTCTGGCAATGGAATTTGAGGTAAGCGGATACTATTTTTACCATTGTCATTTAAATTAATGTTTACATTTTCAGAATTTTTCAAAGAATACATTAAATTTTGAGACCTACCTCTGTTGTCTCGATCCGTTGATTTATATCTTCAATGTCCAGCTGAATGATTTCCAAGCTTTCGAAAATTTCTATTTCACAATAATCCTCAGCTATTTTATCTGTAATTGCTCAATTTTTTGAGTTTAATTTCGATTTCAGTGACACTAGTATCCTTTGACACTGTCTTCTCCGAGGTGAAAGCATCTAACCTAGTTAAAGTTCCTTTGATTGAATCTTTTAAACGATTCAATTTCTCTTCAGTAGTTACGTTGGAGTTATTTTTATTTTTCGATTTTTTATCCATTTTCTGTGGCTTCGTAGGACCAATGTTTCGTCAATATTTGTGTGGACTATAAAACTGGTTAAAGAATAAAAAATCAGTCTTTTTCGCAACGCTAAGCCTACTTTATTCGTGCACCCGCTTTGTTGGGGTACAGCTAGACAATGTCTACTTTTACAAATTTTTTACAGATGGTGCTACAGTGCGCTGATGACTTAACATGGCGTATTAGGGTATAATACGAGAATGGTGGACCTTCGACCCCACTTTGAAAAATTGCTGTGTGCGTCAATAATGTATAATATAACATATTCGCTAACTAAGGGATATTTGTTGTTATGGTAGCAATCTCTCTCACTCTCTCTCTCTCTCTCTCGAAAGAGAGAGGATAGAGAAAGAAACTGAATTATTTTTGCAAGATGTAACTATCCGTTGTAGCCGAGTAATTTTAGCCACGAGATTGTGGCCGGCGGGCTCGCGTTCAAAACCTTGTAACTTTGAAGAACCGTTATGATCACGGACAGATGCATGTTGAATCTTTGAGGCTCAAAGCCCAGTCGTTGGTGCTGTGTAGGTGACTGAATAAATGGTAACTTGGGCGCAGGTGTCTTCTTAACATACAACTAAGCTGTGGATCAAAATTAAAAAGTCCATCATCAATAAGACTGTCAAAGGCCGCGTTAGACAGCCAATAGTAGGTAAAAAAGACGATTCTGCTGTAAAGGCGGTGCAGGCGGTTATAGGCGGTTGTAGGCGGTGCAGGCGTTTGAAGGCGGTAGTAGGCGGTCGACAGCAATGCAGAGTTGAGTTGTTTCTTACCTACTGACGAGTTGAGTTGTTTTTTCCTGCTGAGTTGACTTGTTTCGTTCCTGCTGCTGAGTTGAGTTGTTTTCTCCTGTTGAGTTGAGTTGTTTCGTTCATGTTGCCGATTTGAGTTCTCCTGCATTGACTTTGGTTTTTGAGTTGAGCGGGCGAGTTGAATTGTTTTCTCCTACAGCTATGTTGAGTTGTTTTAAAAAAATGTGCACAAAAAATGGAAGTATGGTAATGTTAAACGTGCTCATGGCGCCACCTATTGATTAAAATATGCACTAATTATAGATTTTAAAATTATTGAAGTAAATAACGCTCAAATAAAAAAATAATAATAATAAATCCAGATTCAAACACACGGCCTCAGATCAAAATGTCTCCACGGGACAATAGTTTTTCAGTTACGCTAACCATTATCCTATGAAGGCATACAGACCTAAGGAAAACTTATGTTTATAATCTCATGAATTTAATTTTGCAGGTGAAGCAGACGGCGACATGTCTTAAAATCATTTTCTTGATTAAAATGAAATATAAAAAATGTTTAATTTATATTATTTTAATAATGTGTAAATTTTAATTCAGTATAATGATTACATACACACAGAGTAAAGATACAAAGTAAATTGATTATTCAGAAAAATGGGCCGTAGTATACTCATCATCAGCGTGAACGGGTTACGATTTAACTTGTTTTAGCTTGGCTGATCTTGATTCTACAAGACGGTTACTGAATTCTACGTCAGAAATTATCTCAGTGCTTAGAGCGGATGAATACATTGCTTTCAACCACTCAGCGAACGCCGCTCAAGTTTAATTCAGTTGATATGCGTTACACACTTATCGCATTTTAGTTCAAAATTCATTTCGTTTGTTAGTATTGCGGTGGGCTGTATTCAACAAGAAAAAAAATATGGTGATGTCTGGAAACACATAGCGAAAAACGAAAGTTTGGAAAAGCCGGGGAATCTTCTGCAAATAAGAAAGCCAGAAGAGAAGTTTGAAAAATAAGTAACAAAAATTAAATAAATTTAATATGTAATTTTTATAATGTTTTTACACATTTCTGATATTTATTAATTTTGATATATTATTTTCAGAAGTATGGAAAATTTACCGAGGATTGCATACCAGATGGAGTATTTCCAATTCGAGATGATGTTTTTGTCTTTGCAAGCACCTATTATGATTCCGGATCAGTACACATAAGACGTTTCAAGAAATATGGCAAAACATACTGCCCAACTCCCGAGGGAATAACATTAGACCCACGGTGGATCGAATATATCATGCGTAAAAAAGAAAGTGCCGGAATCACTGGAGGAATTACCAAGTGGACTTTTTCCTCCTAAACGACACATTTAAATAACCAATGAGAACTTCATTGATTTTACTTTCAAGCGCATTAAATACGGTCCGGATAAAGAGCCAACTTTTAAAGAAATAACCATATCTCGAGAGCAGTGGGCTGAAATGATTAAAAAATATGGTGCTATTGAAAATGCTGCCATACACAATATGTTTCAGTGTATGAACTTTTTAACTGCATATAAAACCTTCTGCGAAGGCCCCATAGAAAATACATTACCTTCTTCTTTGGATGTTAGTCTGGGTCAACAATACTTGACGCAAATTTTGAAAAAATCTATTTGTATACTGAACGAAAAAGGACTGAAACAGTCTCAGACTTTCGCATCAAGACAGGAAAATACAGGATACAACAGATATGATTACGGAGAGGGAAAGAATTTATGAATTTCCCTTTCGTTATTACACAAAATGAATTATATAGAATTAAGTGACTCGTAGTATAAATACCAACATCATTCATAAAATTATTTAGTTTAATCATGGATTCGCTTTTATTAGTTCATCCATTTACTTTAATCTTGGCTGGGGCATCTGGTAGCGGTAAAAGTCAGTTCGTTAAAAAATTAATCGAAAATAAAATGATTAAACCCTTTTCTAAAAAAATAATTTGGTGTTATGGAGTTTACAAAGCTTTGTACGAAGAAATGCCGAATATTTCCTTTCATGAAGGTATCCCCTCTAATTTGCACCAGTATTCGGTTGCGTTAATTGTTATAGACGATCTTATGGGAGAGTTAGGAAATGATCCCCAATTAACAAAACTATTTGTAAAATTTTCGCATCACAGAAATTTAAGTATAATTTTTGTGGTACAGAATATTTTTCATAAAGGGAAAGAAATTAGAGAAATTTCCTTAAACGCTCATTATCTTGTATTATTTAAGAATCGAAGAGATCAATCCCAAATTACACATTTAGGTCGCCAATTGTATCCTCGTAAAGTGAAATTTTTTCAAGAATGTTACGCAGATGCCACATCAAAACCGTACGGATACTTAATTATTGATTTAAAACCTGAAACTGATGAATCCTTGCGTGTGCGCACAGGTATGTTTCCTGGAGATGCTTTTTATGTATATCAACCTCGATAGCCCATTACTTTGAAGCATATAAATAGATTCAAATTGTTCAATGAATATTCATTAGTCCACAAGATGCCGGTGTGTTCTGAACAAACTTTAGAGCTCTTAAAACTAATTTCTAAAATAAAACATCCAAAATCTATTTTGAAAAAGTGTTCAAAGAAAGAAATAAAAACTTCGTGCGAGTGTGTGCTGAATGTTTTATGTGGTAACATATCATTGACTAAAATTTAAAAAAAATCGCTAATCTCCCTATAAAGAAAGCTTAAGAAAACTTTCTAACAAAGAAACACCTCTTTACGAGAAAAAGAAAATTTTAATTAAAAAAAGGGGATGGATTCTTATCTATTTTATTGCCTGCGACTATTTCAGTCATCAGTTCTTTAATTCAAAATGGAATTTAGCAAAAAATGTGTACTGGTGCCCGAAGAAAGAGTTCAAGTAATGTAACACTTATCGGAACTTGATCAACGCATGAAAAACATTCTCCATAATAAGGATTTAACGGAAGAAGAAAAAACAATTCTCTATTTACAAGTTTTACAAAAATATACGCACTTTTCTAACGAAAATCGAAGAGAGTCTGAATCAGTTCCAAATGAAACATGTCTATCAGAAAATCAAGGAACGGAATCATTAAAAGAAAATCTAAAAGAGTCAGTAGTAAAGACGGAAAAAGAAGTGTTTGAGGATGAAATTTTTAGAATTGTTCCAGCTAGGCATAAAGAAAAAGCAAAAATTATTTTCCAGTTTTAAAGCTTCAAGAATCTTTCAGTTGGAATTCTGATGGTGAAATTATTTACAAAAACACTGTTATTCCAGGAACCAATATTGCATTTCTCGTGAATGATTTTCTACGGAATCGAAAATCCGCACCTGAAGGAAGATATGTATTTTTAATAGCTTTGAATGATGTAAATTTACCGAAAAATCTAGATGTAAATAAAAAATTGCATCAGAATAACAAAATTATTAAGAAACCAATAATGTATGCTCGCAGAAATGCATGGTTGAAACTTTGAAATAAATGATACTCATTTAATTAAAAAAATTGCCTCAGTTGTCTCTTTATGATTTGAACAGTTTTCTTTTTCAGAGGAAAATATACTTATTTGATAAAATTTAAAAGTTTCAAATATATAATAAATAAAATTATATTAATTTTTGGGTGAAAAATTTATCACAGAAAAAATATTATTTTTTTTTGAGAGAAAAAAAAAAATTTAACATAGGAAAATATTAATTTTTTTTTTTAGAAGAAAAAAATTATCATAAGAAAATAAATAGAAAATACAAAAAAATTAAATAAAATAAAAGACACACACATATTTAGTTTTATTCCATTTTTTTATTTTCTAAATACAAATCTTACACCATATCGTTTCTTTACAAATTGATACTTTTGAAAATCTTTTATATACAATTGATTCAAAATATAAGGCATAGAATAGCCTTGGCTGCGTTTGAATAAAAAGTAAATACAGTATTGCCCACAAACATTGGATGTTGGTGATTGAAACACTTTAGAATTCCATAATACATCTAAATGGGTAGTAGTACTAATGTTATAGAATACAGGAGGTTGTCCAAATGAGTCATAAAATTCTAATTCTCTTTTATCTTTTTACAAATAATGCTAACCAGTGTTTTCCAGGTTGTCATGAGTCATCAGAATGCACAATAGCACACATGTTTTCTTGCAGAGGAGGGAGCGTATCTCTAGAATAAACACCTTGAAAATAGGGGGATGTTGTCTTCTCTTGAGATAAAACTGTATACATTTGCATTCCATCCATTGTTTTATTTCGAAATCATACAAGATATTTCTCGATTTGTTTATATCGATTAAATTTTCAAACTCGGCGAAAACGATAACACATACGGTTTGCTCTAAAGATTTGCTGAATTTTAATTCTAATCGCAAATTGCTATGTTTTAGCAGACTTAAATGTTCTTCTGAAGAACATAAATCCGGTGAGAGGTTAAATCTAAATAATGTATTTGAATCTTTATATTCTTTTCTAGAAATAAATATACCTCTCTTGACCCATTCGATCTGTCCCAACAAATAGAGTTTGATAGGCCCGTATGTATTGATCTTTAGAAAAGTCGAGTTCTAATGGATTGTGAGGCACTGGTTGTCCATCCACATACACTCCAATAAAATTTAAATTAAGATGTTTAAACTCATAAGGAGATTTGTAAAATGCTCCGTGTAAAGCTTCATTATCTGCACATCCTACAAAAAGTTCTTTGGCATTTGGCCTGAAAATATGTTATCTTGAATAAAAGACATGCTTCCTTTAGAAATCGAATACACTTTGCACAGAACTCGGTTAATGGGATTTTGCGCTTATTTTTCCAGTGCTTTCGCTTGACCAAGAATAACTCCCGGATTCACACGAACTTTTCGTATGAATAAAGAAACATGATCCAAAATAACTTTAAATCCCTCAGATCCTTGTAAACAAAATTCGGGCTTGCTTCGTATTATTTTATTTTCAAATCCACTAAATTGAGTAAAAGACGATCTTGATGAAATAAATCCGAATGTATATACAACCAATCATGTCTACAGTTGCACTTTCTTTAAAAAATTCGGTTCTTTTCTTGAGACCATCATCAGAATCCTTGTAAAATAGTTCAGCCGTTAATTGGGAAGTTTTGCTGTCATATCCATGGTTTAAGAGAGTTTCAATATAAGAATGATAGGGATATGTATTACTGGAACTGGAAACCACACGATCATTTAAGGATACATCTACGTGAGAAAATAATGAATGTAGAAATAAATTCACAGATCTTATAGTATCATCTATAGCAGTGCTTCTCAAACTTTCAATACTGGCGCCCCCTTTTCAATCACAATTTTTATCGCGCCCCCTTATACATTAATAATGCACTAAATGCAATAATAATTCACTTTGACGCTAAAGCTACAATACGAGATCTTAATTATAAACCATACACATTAATAACATAAGTATTAAATTTTGAATACTACTTTTAAGCAAAAAATAAATTAACTAAGTAATAGGACACTTATTACGTTATTTTTCCTTTCTCTAATTTTTAAATTGAACATATTGCAAAATGCGGTGACTGCTTAGAAGACAAAATATGGATATCTGCTAAATATAGAAAAATAACTCAGAGGGTCAATTTCTAATCATAAGCATTCCTTATAAAAACTTTTGCTTTGTAGAACAAGCCCATGGAAGTCGTTAATACTTATTAAACTTGTTCTTAATTTAGTATTAATTAAATAGTTATAAAATACTCTGTGCAGCACTGATACATTAAAAGTATACCGGCCGAAGTACGCGCTCTTTGCATGAGTTCGTTTAAAAGAAAATAAAACATTCTTGCCAAACATTAAAGCCAAGTGCGCGACAATGTTTACAAAAATGTAAAATGTTTTTTTTAAATGCTTGCTCAAATTATAATTAGTTTTAAGCGAATTTTAATTTTAATCCTCACAGAATTAGCATTTATAGTTGATGTTAAATAATGAACAACAATATAAAATTCCGATGAAGAATAATTGTATTATTTTTAATATTTTTAAAGCAAAAAGACTTCAACATGTTTTAACCTGGGAGCAGGCGCGCACTCGATACGATCTAGCAGGGTTATTGAGTCACCCCAATCCTTTTTTTATAATTATTTTATTGTACACGATACAAATCGTTATTCCAGTGAATAATTTAACTAAGAGAAAGTTACTTACCTACTTTCAAGGACTCTTCAATTTTTCTTTGGTGACAAATAAACAGTTCTGCCAGAATCAACAATTTCGTGATCTGTGTGTCCCGCGCGACCACTTCCGGGTAAAAAGTGTATTCATTATGATAATATGTATGTTACTGCTAAAAACAATTGTTATGCTTTATGTTTGAAAATACTCCTCTTGGTCTCAGTCTTCGCATAGTAATCCATCAAAGAGTGTGTGTGTGTGCTTTCCGTGGTTTTCCAAATATCATAAAACTGTTTTACGTGGAAAAAAGCGCAATAGAGAAATACATTACTTACAACTTCCTTAAATGAGAAATAAACACATAAGAGATGGGTTATAACTAACTCTACTAATAACTTAGAAGGTCAAACAAATTACAGCTATAATGTGCAGTATTTCAAAAATAATGACAGTGATGAATTTTTTATGTTCCTGAATTTTTTCGATTCTGGATCTGGGATCTGTTTTTCTCTGAAAGAGTAGAATGTTATTTTTAAAAAAAAAAAAAAAAAGAAAACGTAATAAAAACTCTCTCATCATGGGATTACAGCAAATTAAATAAAATATTTTTTATTTGGTTATAGAATCAAAGATAGCTAATTAAGTATTGAAGAAGTTTTTTTTTTTTTTTTTTTTTTTTGATGACTTGATATCGCCTATAACAGGGGTGGCGAACCTTTTTTGGGTCAACGTGCCATTTTTCTAAAAAAACGTTTAATGAGTTATAGGCGTGCCATCAAATAATTTTGACTTGTGATTATTGAACAACTAATAAAACTAAATACGAACAAATCAAAATTCTTTATTTAATACGAAAAAATACATTTTGCACTGTATAGTAGTAAATGTTTTAGTTATACTTGTAATTTTAATTAAAGTAACATTAGTGTGATTTCTGCTGTTGTAGATTAGATGAGAAATAACTTATATCAGGATTATAAGATGTTACTTTTAGTAGAATGCATGCTGAATTAGAGTCGTCTGTTAAACGGTTTCTAAGCGAGTCTTTGATGTTATTTATCTCTGAAAATAATGACTCGCAGGCATAGGTAGATGAAAATATGGTTAAAATAGCATACGCCAACTTCTTTAAACAGTTAAATGAGTCTGGAATCGAATTCCATGTTTCCAAAATTTCGTTACTGGTATTTTTACTTATATTGCTTGTCAATCTTTCTGCTTCAATCAATTCCAACTTTTTCCTTGTTTCAATAAACTTTTGAATCCATATTGAACTAGACTGGAAATCAATCAGTTGCATTTCAAGTTCTTCAATTTCCAACCAATCGAATTGAGACAAGTTCAGTTTATCAAACGAAATCACATCAGGGTACATAATAAATTTGAACGTTTCCGATAATTCCTTGAACTGAGAAAATCTCGCTGAAAATTCTTTGATTAAAGAATCCATTATGGAAATAAAGTCATCAATAACTTTTTCTTCGTTTCGTTTCTCTTGGGCATCTAAATCTGTGATATTTTTTTTCAAGTTTGGGAAGTACTTGTAGTTTTTGTTATAATATCGTTTCTGAAAACATATAGTTTAGCTTCAAAAGCGGATCCATCATGACGATAACTGTTTTATGCGGGCCTTGAAGCTTTATGTTCAATTTGTTGAAATATTGGCATATGTCTGTAAAAACATCAATTATAAAAGCCATATAATATCCATCAACTGTGGGTATTGTTCAATTTTGCTCTCATTTTGTAGAAACAGTCTGATTTCTTCCAAGCAATCAACAAATCTTTGAAGTACGTTCCCGCGGCTCAACCAGCAAACATTGTTATACATTATTAAGCCATTATACACCGAATTGACTTCATTCAACAAAGCATCAAACTTTCGTTTATTTAAAGCCTGTGACGATATGAGGTTGACTATTTTTGTGAATAAAGTTATTACATTATCAAGAAATCTTGAACCACTCTTTGCACATAAGGCTTGTTGGTGAATAATGCAGTGGTATTCAAGAATCGAGTGTCCTACGTCTGTTTTAAATAAAGAAATTAAGCCATTTTTTGCCTACCATATTTGGAGCACCATCAGTGGTTACTAAACAATTTTTTTCAAATCAATTTCCTTCTCAGCAAGCGAATTTCTTACTGCCGTACAAATATCTGTGCCCTTTGTAGTTGTTAACAACCATGTTATATCGCAATTAATTCTTCCTTAATGATCTTTCCTACACAATATCGAGCAAAGACAGCTAAACGTGCCGATTTAGTAGTGTCAATACTTTCGTCAAGACATAGCGATATAAAAGGAGCGGAGTTAATGTCATTTTTTTGTTGATCTGTAACATTTTCTGCCAATTTCAAGATTCTATCTTTCATTGTGTTTCTAGATAGAGGAACATCTTTGATGCGCTGAATTATCTTATCTTTATTATCAAAATCATCAAAAAGTGAGGACGCACATGCCAACCAAGCTTCCTTCAAAACTCTCCCTCTTAAAAAGGTTTACCATGCCGAGCAATGGCATTTGCAGTTGTGTAACTTGCCGCACTTGTGTGACAATTTTTGCTTACATATTTAAATATAGACGTCGACTGTTTATTTCTGTCTTTTATTGCACTTGCAATTAATTCTTTTTGCTCTGGTTCGCTTTTTTCACAAAAGGATTTGTGATTTGTTTCAAAATGCCGTTTTACAGACGATATATGTTCTGCATACCACTGTTTCAGAACATAAAACACACACCGCTTTGTCACCTTTATTGATCATGCCATATTTATCAGCCCACCAAGTTTGAAATTCTCTGCTATACTTACTATCTTGCACTTTTTTTTGTTGAACTAGCCATATTAAATACGAGTTAAAAATCGTAAATTTAACACAAAACTTTAAATGTACTGATGTGTCGATGAAATTAACTATTCTATGTGCTCTCGCTTGATCCCCCCGCCAAAAAACACCCCTTTTTACTGACTGCGCACGACTGCAGGCTCATGGGCAGATTTATTTGTTTTTAGGAAATTGAGTGATTGTACGAGATTTCTGTAGTGTCTGATCTTTCGCTTTTGTCTCAGATCATTAAAATTTTTAAAAATAAAGCAGTGAGAGCTATTTTACCAATTAGACTTACAAGACAAGAATTAGATCACATTAATAAATTAGATGTATATACAAGCTGAACTATTAATGTAAACGTTAGAATATGTTTTTTAAACAACTTGAATATATTTAGAAATAGTTACGTACACTCACTATGCGTAGATAAACTTTGCATCATTAGCAATTTATAATATACGAAGTATTTACGCAAGACATAACAAACGAGTCTGCTCCCCACTTGTCGGCATCGCGACGGATTGTGGTATATTTAACTGTAACCAGTGATGTGGTATATTTAACTGTAACCAATTATAGACTTAACTGTGACTGAGTGGAGGATTGTATATAAATAACACGCAACTATGAAATTGTATGGGTAATTAGTAATGTGTTATACAGTGAAGTAGAGATATATTAAAATAATACTTTTAAAGGAAGTCGCTCTAATGGGCATCTAATTATAGTTTGAACCCACACAACACAACACAACAGTTGGCGACGAGCATGGGATATATTGGAGATTCTTTTGGATAAGGCATTGCCTGAAAACTGCTCAAGGTAAAGGAAATTTTTCTCTCTTTAATCGGAAGGAACCATGGAACAGCAAATTGCAGACTTACTCCGGCAGAATCAAGATTTGATTCGAGCGCTGCAAATTAGAGAAGATTCTTATAGTCATAAAGTAACTGTACAATTTGAAAAATTTGATGAAGAAAATGAAAATTTCGATAGTTTCATTGAAAGATTCGAAACTTACTTAGATGTACAGAATGTACCAATAGCAAATCGAGCTAAGGTTTTGTTTCGTCTCTTAGTGCAAAATTGTACCAGTTACTAAAGAATCTGCTTGCACCTGACATTCCTTCCGACCAAACGTTAGATAAATTAAAAGATGCACTTAAGAAACATTTGACCCCAAAACCTTTAATTATACCTTCTCGTCACAAATTTTTAAACAGAAAACAGACTGAAGGGGAAGGTATTAGTACATACATTGCCGAGCTTCGGGCTCTAGCAATGAATTGTGATTATGATAAAGATATGTTGAATATTATGTTACGCGACGTATTTGTAAGCGGGTTGCGGGATAAAATGATTTTAGATCGATTATTTGAGGAAGATAATATTAATCTCGAGAAAACGCTAAATATAGCACTGGCTATGGAAAAAGCTTTTAGAGGGACAAATGATATTATGGGCCGAGCAATAAATTCAATGCAAACTTTTAAAAAACACATGGATAAAAAATCCAATTTTACAAAAAGCCGAAAGAAAAAATTATATTGTTCACGATGCACAGGTACCAACCATGCAAAAGAGAATTGTAGATTTATTTCAAGTACATGTAATTTCTGTGGGAAAATTGGGCACATTAAACAGGCATGCTTCGCATCTAAAAAGGCAAATGCGAAATCGGTTAAACAAAAACAGGTAACTCTATTAAATGAAGTTGAAGATAGAAATAGAATTCCACTATACGAATTAAAAATTCAGGATTATATATTACACGAGGAAGAACCAAAACGACCTCCAATTATGATAAATTTAAAAATTGAAAACAAAAGTTGTTCTATGGAATTGGATACGGGGAGCGGTTAGTGTAATGAGTATTGGAAATTTCAGGAATTTTTCAAATAAACACATTAAACCTACAAATATAGTTTTAAAACATATAAAGGAGATTCAATTATACCATTAGGATATGTTACTGTAAGGGTACAATATAAAAATCAAAAAGTAAACTTGAACTTATACATTGTGAAAGAAAACTTGGATGCTATTCTGGGTCGGGAATGGCTCTATAAAATTCATTTAGATTGGCCGGCTATTAAAGCTTTTAGAGCAAAAACTGAACAAAATTTAAATAACCTTCTAAGAGAGTATAAGGATATTTTCGATGATAAATTAGGAGAAATAAACAATTATGAGGCTAAATTAAAACTCAGACATGGAGTAAAACCTATATTTTGTAGGGTTCGAACAGTACCCTTTGCTCTCAAAGGTAGAATTGAAAACGAAATTGACAGACTTGAAAAAAGGGTTATATCACAGTTGGTTATTGCATCCACTGTTATCACAGACAAGTTCAATTATGATCCTTAGGGCGCGTGGATTCGAACATTCGATACCACGTTTGCAGTTCAATGGCTCGGCGGCTAGACCACTGCGCTACAAACCCCCTGAAAAAGAGGGTATCATAGAAAAAGTCGACAGCTCTGAATGGGCAACCCCAGTAGTCCCTGTTGTTAAATCCGATGGTAGTGTAAGACTATGTGCTGATTATTCAGTAACCCTGAATCCAAATTTAATTGTTCCTCAGCATCCTTTACCAAGATTGGATGAAATTTTTGGTAGTTTAAATGGGGGAAAACAATTTACAAAATTAGATTTTAAGCATGCATATTTGCAAATGAAAGTCCATCCCGACAGTCAGAAATTAATGACTATAAATACCCACAAGGGATTATATACTTGTAAAAGACTTATGTATGGATTAAATGGGGCACCTGCTATTTGGAAGCGCTATGTTGACGGACTATTTCAGGGTATGGATGGAGTCAAGGTCTTTATGGATGATGCTAGAATAACAGGGAGCGATGAAATTTCGCATTTTACAGCTTTAGAGGAATTTTTTAAGAAATGTAGAGAACACGGGCTAAAGCTTAATTTAAATAAAAGTAAGTTTTCCAAAATGAAATAAATTTTCTTGGGCATAGAATCGATTCAAAGGGTTACATAAAACTGACGAAAAGATCTCAGCCGTTGTAAATGCTCCTGTACCCCGAAATGTTCATGAAGTAAAAAGTTTCTTAGGGTTAGTTAAATTTTACGGAAAATTTTGTGAAAATTTAGCTACTATTGCTAATCCTCTTAATAATTTAACAAAAAAATGTTAGATTTTTATGGTCGAAGGATTGCCAGGTTGCCTTTGAGCAAATAAAGAAGGAAATTTGTTCACCTAAAATTTTGGTGCATTATGATCCTAGCCTACCCTTAACTTTAGCTAGTGATGCATCTCCAGTTGGCATTGGTTGTGTTCTGTCACACGTATATCCAGATGG
The DNA here is from genome assembly GCA_019973935.1 of Trichonephila clavipes. Taxonomy (NCBI): domain Eukaryota; kingdom Metazoa; phylum Arthropoda; class Arachnida; order Araneae; family Nephilidae; genus Trichonephila; species Trichonephila clavipes. The sequence goes on from BMAU01013863.1 coordinate 71,906, forward strand.
CTCTGAACGTCCGATTGCGTTCGCATCAAGAACTTTATCTGGGTCCGAGAAAAATACTCCCAAATTGATAAAGAAGCTCTTTCAATAGTTTGGGCAGTAAGAAAGTTTTATCTATATTTGAAAGGTAGAAGATTCACTTTGATAACAGATCACAAACCTTTGATAGCTATTTTTGGTTCAAAAAGAAATTTACCAGTGTTGGCAGCTACCCGACTTTTACATTATGCGCTCATTTTGCAGTCATTTGGGTTTGATATAATATTCCGTAAAACGATTGAACACGGAAATGCAGACTTTCTTTCTCGTTTACCAAAAACATCCGAAGAGCTTGAAGTTAAAGATGACATCACAATATTTCAGATGTCACAGATTGAAGCATTACCGGTTACTTCTAAGGAGTTACGACAGGAGACGAGTAAAGATATAGAGCTGGGTCCACTCTTAAGAGCCTTAAGGGAAGGTAAAGATTTGCAAGGGAGGAAGCCCAGTATACCATTGAGGATGGTTGTATTATGTACGGACAAAGAGTCTGTATTCAAGGAAATTTCGGAAGAACGTTCTGGAAGAATTACATGCTGGACACTTAGGAATAGTAAAAATGAAGGCTATAGCTAGATCGTTTGTCTATTGGAAAAATATAGATAACGATATTGAAGAAGCCGCAAAAAACTGTGTCGATTGTGCTAGATATAAGGCTGATCCTCCAAAATCTAAAGTTCATTACTGGGAATATCCCAGTATGCCCTGGGAACGTATTCATGTAGATTTTGCTGGACCAATTTTTGAACACACGTTTTTTCTGATCGTTGACGCTCATTCCAAATGGTTAGAAGTATACCCTATGAAGGTAACCACAACCAAGAAAACCATCGAATGTCTTCGAGATAGTTTTGCAAGATTCGAATTACCTAGGGTACTTGTCAGCGATAATGGATCTCAGTTTACATCCTATGAATTTCAGCGATTTATGCATAAAAATGGAGTTAGGCACAAAACTAGTGCACCTTTCAAGCCTTCTAGTAATGGACAAGCAGAACGTTATGTTGCTACTTTAAAGCAATCATTAAGAGCTATGCATAAATACGAAGGTACTATACAGCAGAAATTAAGTACATTTTTAATGTAATACCGAAAAGCTCCTAATGTAACTACAACACTTAGTCCAGCCATGTTATTCTTAAAAGAGACATTAGAACCAGGATAGATTTACTTTTACCTGAATTGAAAACAAAAATTCAGGATAAATTACGAAGAGATAATTTCGAATTCCGAGATAGGAAATTTGATGTTGGAGATCGAGTGGCTGTGAGAGTTTACAGAGCAGCTAATACTAGATGGAAGTTTGGTACCATTGTAAACCAGGATGGCGTACTCCACTACATCATTGATGTTCAAGGAACCCTCGTGAGACGACATGTTGATCAGATCCGTCCAGTGGGGGATAAAGTGCAAGAAAATATCATTCCACTTATGCACCAGAGATTTCCATCATCAGAGGTTCGAGAAAACAACTCTAATATTCAGCATGCAGAAACGGCGGAAGATATTTCTAAGGATCGGAACAAGGAATTGGGTTCATCTTCCGTACAAGGAGTGCCATCAACTGATGTTGCAGTTCCAGATCTATCACAGTCTTCAGCTAAAGAGACTGACTCCGAGACGAGGAGTCCACCAGTTCCAGACAGGCCATTTCCTAGGCGTTCCGGGAGAATCAGGCGGCCTCCGGAGAGACTTGTTCTTTAAGGAGGGAGGAGATGTGGTATATTTAACTGTAACCAGTGATGTGGTATATTTAACTGTAACCAATTATAGACTTAACTGTGACTGAGTGGAGGATTGTATATAAATAACACGCAACTATGAAATTGTATGGGTAATTAGTAATGTGTTGTACAGTGAAGTAGAGATATATTAAAATAATACTTTTAAAGGAAGTCGCTCTAATGTGCATCTAATTATAGTTTGAACCCACACAACACAATACAACACGGATCACTCGCGTTTGTTCATAATACTTAATAGTAAACTTAATTATTTTAAGCCAAAATGCAAATCGTTTTTGATCGATGGCGTGCCCAAAATATTCTGTCGCGTGCCATCATTGGCACGCGTGCCATTGATTCGCCATCCCTGGCCTATAACTTACATCAGAGTAAAAGTGCATTTTTTATTATGTCTGAAAGTATTTTGTTTTAATTCATTCCAGTAAATTAATTATTTTTTAAATCTTTTATTTTCGATATGCTCGCGCCCCCTCGTAAGGTTATCGCGCCCCCAGGGGGCGCGCCCCACAGTTTGAGAAACACTGATCTATAGTAATAGGCGTATTGTCCACTTTTACTATTTTCGCTTTTACGTATAATTGTGTTTGACTGAGATCTATGTAATCTTCTGCACTTCCGGAAATGTGAAATTCTACAGGTGCATTATCGAAAACGTTAGAAAGAGGATGAAATTGTTTCCACTGCCCATCTTGAATAACTGTTTGAGTTCCTGGTAATTTGAAAAGTTCCAATTCAGATTTAACACATTCAGGAGAATCTTTAAGAATAAATGCCATTTTTACGAGTCGAAAATGTCACGTACACTCACTTTACGTGCTTTGGATGAAATGAATTTTTCTGTTTCTTACGCTTTCTTTTATACTGTCCTTTTCCTACCATAGACTGAACTCTATCAATAGCTTTCTGAGCTAATTATTTTCCACTTTCTCTGTTTCTTGTTTTTACTGCGTCTTTAAAATTTTCTCCTGACAATACATCAGAGGCAACACGACTCCCTGTCATTAATACTTCTTTTCCAATAGTTTTACCCTGCTTTTACTAAAAAAGGTAAAGCTGCTCTAAACAATCGACGAAATATTCCTCCGATTCCATAACCCTTTTGAAAATTAATGCTCTTGTAATGAGTCAGACCCGAACCTATTAGACCTGCATAATGGTCTTCAAATCTTTAGTACAGCAAACGTATGGTACACTCATCTTGGTCTTTTATCTCCAAATGAGGGTATGAGAAATGCATTGCTTTATTTATAGTATTTGCCTCATGCGAAAATGAAGCACTATGATCACTTTACCTCTTTCAAAGGGAACAAAATCACCCGAATTAAGTCTCAGTTCAGATTGAATAGTTCGAAACGAGTGTCTCACCAAAGGTAAGTATTGAGGTCTATCATAATATTGACTAATCGTTTCCACGTCTTTACATTTAGTGCGAACGATTCGCAATAAAGGAGCCTGTGTATCCTCCACAATTTGGGGTGAAATTAGATCGGAGTAAACGTAAAAAACTGAAAAATTAGACCATGCATCAGCAACGAATTCGCTTTTCATGTTACCTATTATAATTTCATTGCGTTTGAATCCTAACAATTTGCCTTAATTCTCTAAGTCAGTGTTTCTCAAACTGTGGGGCGCGCCCCCTGGGGGCGCGATAAACCTACAAGGGGGCGCGAGCATATCGAAAATAAAAGATTTAAAAAATTTATTTACAAGAATGAAGCAAAACAAAATACTTTCTGACATAATAAAAATATACACATTTACACGGAAATAATATACATATATATATATATATATATATATATATATATATATATATATATATATATATATATTATCTGCGATTTCACATCATCAAAAATAAAAGCTTCTACTTCAAAATCTCATTTTTTAGCTATCTTTGATACTATAACCAAATAAAAAACGTTTTATTCGATTTGCTGTAATCCCATGATGAGATATTTTTTATCGCGTTTTCTTTTCAAAGGGAAAATGCTACTCTTTCAGAGGAAAGACAAAACCCAGACCCATAATCGGAAAAAATTTTAGGAAGATAAAAAGTTCATCACTATTATATATTATTGTCATCAGCTATAGGCAGCAGAATGTATTTGCTGCGGTTTGACCTTCGAGCTTACTTGTACGGTTAGTTACGTCCCTGCTCTTATGTATTTGTTTTTTTCATTTAGAGAAGTTTGAAGGATTACTATGCCATAATGAAAAACGTTTTGCATTTTTTTTTTTAGAACATCCATATTGTAATAAATACACTTTAAATCCGGGAGCGGTCACGCCGAGCACAGAGTGCACGAAATCAGTAATTCTGGCAAAACTATTTAATTGTTACCAATGGCCCTGACACTATCCTCCTGTTTGACAGTCTTACCGTGAACTAAAATATATTTGTCACATATCTCGTTCTTTTTGGGAGTGACAAACGGTTTTTTTTTTTTTTTTTTTTACAATCTTATAGTAATTGTTTTGAATGAATTCCTGGTGTGATAACTTTTTTCCGAAATATTTTCTGTGTCCTTGAAAGTAGGTGAGTATATTTTCTCTTTACAAAATTGTTCACTGGAATTACGATTTTTATTGTGTACTATAAAAATAATTTAAAAAAAAAGATTGGGGTGACTCGTTAACCCCGCTCGACCATTAGTATCGAGTGCGTGCCTTCTCCAGGGTTAAGACACGTTGAAGTCTTTTCGCTTTAAATATTAAAAATAATACAATTATTCTTCATCAGAATTTTTTTTATTGTTCATTATGCAACATCAATTCGAAATGCTAATTCTTTGAGGCTTAAAATTACAGTTCGCTTAAAACTAATTATAATTTAAGTAATCATTTAAATAAAATCATTTTACATTTTTGTAAATATTGTCGCACACTTGGCTATACTCTCATTACAATTAAGCGATTATATCAATAATGTTTTATTTTCTAATAAATGAACTTGTGCAAAGAGCGGGTACTTCAGCCGGTATACTTTTAATATATCAGTGCTGCACAGAGTATTTTATAACTAATTAATAATAATAAATTAAGAACAAGTTTAATAAGTATTAGCGACTTCCATGGGCTTGTCTTACAGAGCAAAGTTTTTCAAAGGAATGCTTATGATTAGAAATTGACCCTCTGAGTTCTTTTTCTACATTTAGCTGATATCTATATTTTGTCTTCTAAGCAACCACCGCATTTTGCAATATGTTCCAATGTAAAAATTAGAGAAAGGAAAAATAACATAATAATTATCCTATTACTTAATTTATTTATTTATTTATTTATTTTTTTTTTTGCTTAAAAGTAACATATACAAAATTTAATACTCTTGTCATGAATTTGTACGGTTTATAATAAAGATTGTTGCTTTAGCGTCAAAGTGCATTATTATTGCATTCAGTACATTATTAATGTATAAGGGGGCGCGATAAAAATTGAGATTGAAAAGGGGGCGCCAGTATTGAAAGTTTGAGAAGCACTGCTCTAAGTGAAGGCTGCTACCTTGAACTGCATTAATCTTCACCCGTTTTGTTGCTTTATTGTAAATTATTGTGAACCGATTAGGATTTTTGGGTAAAGCAAGTTGTATGGCTGATATAATATCTAACATTGTTTCATAACTACCCACATCAATTGTTCGCTTAACGGTTGAAGAGATATTGCCGTAACCAACTCTGTATAGAAAATAATTGTTAGTTTCATTTACGTTAAGCCAAGAATTAGGGTAGATGATTTCAGACAATCCCACTTCCTATTCACCATTTAAACAAACATGAGAGGGTAATTGAGTTTTGAAATGAGATATTTTGTTTTCTGAAAAGAAATGTATAGAACTATCAGAAGGTAATGTTACGTAGAAAGACATTTTGAAAATGAGTCGACAAAAAAAAAAGTTTAACTATTTATACTTTTTGAATATCAGTCACCCAATCAGTAAATTTTTCAGGATAGCCTAAAAATTTAACAAAATATTCAGTGATTCCTCGTCTTTTTCTTTGTTTGATAACATTCTCTACAGGGTAGAAACCAGAGTCGACAACTTTTTGTAATTCTGCTTCGTATAATAAGTACCTTTATTCTCTTCACCTTGTAAATCTTTTAATCTATAAACAATCGGAATTCTTTGCACGATTTCAAAAACTATGAAAAGTTCTCTTCAACAGTTTTCTTCGTATCCTTTTTCAAAGTGAAGTTTTTGTTTATTAATGCGTACAACATCACCAATTTTAAATCTAGGGCCTTTAGGTTTCTCATTTCTTAGACCACCGCATAAATTTTTTAATACTTGCTTCCGGTTATGCCTATTTACAGAAACAAGTTCCATTTTAATTGAACGGTGATACGAGTGATTATATAACTGTGTGTTAATTTATCAATGACGTCGATGTAATTTTTAGTGTTAAATTCAGTGAAATATTTCCACATTTTGTTTTTAATGTCCGATTAAACCTTTCAACAATTCTAGCTTTTGTTTCGTTATTTGTAAAAAAAAAAAAAAAAATTACATTCAGATTTTTTAAATAATTTTGAACTATTTTATTTAAAAACTCCTTACCGTCATCTGTTTGCAACACTTTAGGCTTCCTTTTTTAAAAAATAATTTCTAGCCCAGACTTTACACTTTTTCCAAATTTATCTTTCAGAAGAACTGCCCAAGCAAATTTTGAAAATAAATCAATGCAAGTTAACAAATACTTATACCCTTTATTAAATTCTGCTAAAGATTGCATATCGACTAAATCCGCTTGAAACTGACAATCAATATCACTTACAAACACTCGATTTCGCTGAAATTTATGTCGAACAGGTTTATGAAGAGTGTAAGCATCTTTCTGCGATAACCAATGTTTTACATTTTTTTTACTATATTTCCCTTTTACAGAGCGATGTAATGCTTCCACACCCCCGAAGCTATTTGGAACTTCAGAATTTTCGTAAAACGCTGCTAAATCTTGATGCATTGTTACCGATGAAAAGAACTTGATTGAATGACTATTAAAATGAATAGTTATATTATTATATACTTTTTGGGAAAGACAAAAGTTTATGTATAAAAACATGAGCATAAATGTTCTCACTTTCATATGAAATACATTTAAAATATCACTTGTACATACTTTGATAATTTCTTTTAAAAAATACTCTTACTTATTTTTAAGATGTGAAACGATTTCAACAAAAATTAAACTAACAAACAATAAAAATAATAATAACTCAAATTCAGCATATAAAGAAGAATTTTATTCAAATTTATAAAAACAAAATATTGTGTGAATCTTATAAAAATCTTTAAACAAAATCCTCATAGTATTCAAAACAATCAGGTGGACATAACATGTCTCTTACTTCTCTTAAAATAATATCCAAGCGAAGATTTTTAAAAATTTTTGAGTTACATAATGTACAGATTTTAACAATAAAAAGTGTTCATTTTCTAAAAGATTATTATAAAAACAATCAGCTATCTCATTAGCTTCAAGTGATGAAACATATGAATTAAATGTTTCTTCGCGATTCCCCATAACTCCTCAGCGAAAGTCTGAAGCTGTTTCAGTCCTTTTTCGTTCAGGAGGCTACAAATAGATTTTTTTCAAAATTTGCGTCAAGTATTGTTGACCCAGACTAACATCCAAAGAAGAAGGTAATGTATTTTCTATGGGGCCTTCGCAGAAGGTTTTATATGCAGTTAAAAAGTCCATACACTGAAACATATTGTGTATGGCAGCATTTTCAATAGCACCATATTTTTAATCATTTCAGCCCAATGCTCTCGAGATATGGTTATTTCTTTAAAAGTGGGCTCTTTATCCGGACCGTATTTAATGCGCTTGAAAGTAAAATCAATGAAGTTCTCACTGGTTATTTGAATGTGTCGTTCAGGAGGAAAAAGTCCACTTGGTAATTCCTCCAGTGATTCCGGCACTTTCTTTTTACGCATGATATATTCGATCCACCGTGGGTCTAATGTTACTCCCTCGGGAGTTGGGTAGTATGTTTTGCCATATTTCTTGAAACGTCTTATGTGTACTGATACGGAATCATAATAGGTGCTTGCAAAGACAAAAACATCATCTCCAATTGGAAATACTCCATCTGGTATGCAATCCTCGGTAAATTTTCCATACTTCTGAAAATAATATATAAAAATTAATAAATATCAGAAATGTGTAAAAAACATTATAAAATTTACCTATTAAATTTATTTAATTTTGTTACTTACTTTTGAAACTTCTCTTCTGGCTTTCTTATTTGCAGAAGATTCCCCGGCTTTTCCAAACTTTCGTTTTTCGCTATGTGTTTCAGACATCACCATATTTTTTTCTTGTTGAATACAGCCCACCGCAATACTAACAAACGAAATGAATTTTGAACTAAAATGTGATAAGTGTCTAACGCATATCAACCGAATTACACTTGAGCGGCGTTCGCTGAGTGGTTGAAAGCAATGTATTCATCCGCTCTAAGCATTGAGATAATTTCTGACGTAGAATTCAGTCACCGTCTTGTAGAATCAAGATCAGACAAGCTAAAACAAGTTAAATCGTAACCCGTTCACGCTGATGATGAGTATACTACGGCACATTTTTCTGAATAATCAATTTACTTTGTATCCTTACTGTGTGTGTATGTAATCATTATACTGAATTAAAATTTACACATTATTAAAATAATATAAATTAAATATTTTTTATATTTCATTTTAATCAAGAAAATGATTTAAAACATGTCGCCGTCTGCTTCGCCTGCAAAATTAAATTCATAAGATTATAAACATAAGTTTTCTTCAGGTCTGTATACCTTCATAGGATAATGGTTAGTGTAACTGAAAAACTATTGTCCCGTGGAGACATTTTGATCTGAGGCCGTGAGTTTGAATCTGGATTTATTATTATTATTTTTTATTTGAGCGTTATTTACTTCAATCATTTTAAAATCTATAATTAGTGCATATTTTAATCAATAGGTGGCGCCATGAGCACATTTAACATTCCCATACTTCCATTTTTTGTGCACATTTTTTTAAAACAACTCAACTTAGCTGTAGGAGAAAACAATTCAACTCGCCCCCTCAACTCAAAAACCAAAGCCAATGCAGGAGAAAAACAACTCAACTCGGCAACATGAACGAAACAACTCAATTCAACAGGAGAAAACAACTCAACTTAGCAGCAGGAACGAAACAAGTCAACTCAGCAGGAGAAAACAACTCAACTCGTCAGTAAGAACGAAACAACTCAACTCTACACTGCCGTCGACCGCCTACAACCGCCGGCACCGCCTTCACAGCAGAATCTGCTTTTTCTACCTACTGCCAATAGAGTATAACCACTCCCATGCATGTTCAGACACAATAATATTAGCGATGGCAGCATTTGGCAGAGTTTTTTGAACTGGTAACGTCTTTTGATTTCGCGAAGTTGGTCGACGATATAGTATGTAGGCACTGAATCTTAACTTTTCAAAATTGAGGTAAATCATAAGACTTTTTTTTACCATCATCTTAAAATTGACGCTGATTTTTTTTTTTTTTTACTTTTATGTATTTTTATTTGTCTTGATTAATTTAAAAAGAATAGGGCTTTCTTCAATTTAAAAGAGCATATAATAAAAATAATATACATCATATCAACTGCTATGTACAGAGGGCAGCCATTTATTCATCTATACTCATACAAAATACATGTTTATCGGTAAACGGTCAAAATTGTTTTAATCACAATACATATAGATAATGACACACTATTTGCAAATTCAATCTATAAAATTACATACTTCGTTAGAAACAAGACGATTTTTAAGTAGACTTGTTGCAGTTACTGTTATTATTTTCTACAGCTTAAACCAGTGTTTTTCAAACTGAGAGTCGCACTCCCTAGGGGATCGATAACTCTACGAGGAAGGCACGAGTAAATGTAAAAGTCAAAAACAAAAGATTTAAAAAAAAATATTAGTTTACTGAAAGTAAACAAACAAAACACATTCTGACAAAATAAAAAAAGTAAAATACACATTTACACCGATATAATACACTTATAAATATATCAGTACTGCACAATGTATTTTATAATTAATTTAACGATATTAAATTAAGAACAATTTTAATAATTACCAGTGACCCCACGGGCTTGTCATATATAAAATTATATACAAAAATTAACACTTGACAATTTGTATGGGGGGTTTACAAATAAACCCTCAGTCACCGATTATAAGTTAAGTGATTCACTCTCTAATGCTACCGTTTCCACGTAAGAGTACGAAAATGATGTATTGGGGAGAGAGGAAAAAGAGGAATAAATAAGCAAGTAGTCTGATATAAGTAAATCCTTCACATACACTGGAATGCAATAAAAGTACCTTGAAAAGGCCTTTTAAATAAGTTTATAGATATAAGTGCACAAAAAAAGTAGTACTACCAGAAGGCGTATATATACGTCCATAGCAATTAATGCTTTGGCCGAGAGAGTCGTTTATATACGCTGAGGTTATATTGTAGCTTTAGCGTCAAAGCATAGCATTAATGAATTTAATGCATCGTTGTTGAATGGTGGGTAGGGGGTGATACAATTTATGATTGAATGCTGTGTCGCACACATTGAAAGTTTGAGAAGCACTGGATTAAACTGATTATTAATTAGCATGTACTTAAAAGCAGTACGAGAATGATCGTATACCTAATCTGTTATACTGATCAACAATCAAGTGACAAGGATAACATCAATGCTGAATGCAGTGCTCGATGAATTTAAAGTGCAAAACCCTTTCTATATATTGATATTTAGATGCATGGGACGCAAATGCAGGGGCGTCTTAAGGCAAGGCCTAGCTGGGCCTGGGCCCAGGGCTCGCCTTCGATGGGGGTCTCGTTTCATTCTCGACTCAGTCTTAATAATATCATGATCCTGATAATTGGATGTTGCCAACGTAATACATAGGACTTGCGGTCCTATATGAAAATATGTTTCCATTTCCATAAACACAACAATCACCCATTTGGATAGTTTTAGTGGAAAATATTATTCCCCTACCTATTCTCCCGAAAAACAGGGAAACTGCATGTAAACTGGCAAAAGTGGTAACACTGTATCATTATGTGATGGCCATTGTCCATGTCTAGCCCTAGACCTAATACCATAAACAATCATTCAACTCAGTCAAAATGCAGCCATCTATCTAGTCATTTCGTGAAATTGTACGTTCACATTTATTTGTTTTAAATTACTGTTTGCAGGAACATTTGGCACATTGTATACTATATACTGTCTACTTTAGGTAGAACCTAATTTAAATAGGCACACAGTGTCTCAAAAGACGTCCTTGCCTGAAGGAAATTTTCTTCGATTCACGTCCATTGTCAAACAAACCAGGCCGTCAATGATGTTACTCATCAACAGAATCGCATAAATAGCTTTTCAGTCATAAGTCAATAAATAACCTCGAACCGGTGTGCTAAAAATGATGACGAGCAGGAGTCGGCAACCTATAACAAGCGTACCACATGTGGCACACGGTACGATGCTCACTGCCACTCTTTACTACTTTACCAATTTCTCAGTTTTGAATGGTTGTACGGAATTACGAAAATATCCTAAAGTTAACTGAAGATAAACTTACAGCTATATTTTGTAAATTATTGAATGCCTTTCCTGGAGAAATTTAATTGTCTGAAGAGAGAAGCTTGACTGCTTTCCCCTTTTAGCTCTACATATCTAAAAGTAAACATTCTTTCCTCATATGAAAAATATTTCGAGTCCTTATTGAAATTGTCATAACAACTGAATAATCAGAATCTTATCAAATGGAAAGTCAAAAATGTTACCCTAAATTTTGCGATATGAAAGCAAAGCGGTCAGTGGCGCAGACAAGAAGGAGGAGTTCTAGGGTCCGAACACCCCCCCAAAGCCCATGATTTTTTTCCCGATTGATTATAATTCTAAGTATATAGTGCGCAAATTTTAATTAAGTATTTATTATTAATGATTCATTTTATTAATCAATGCTAGTTATTTATTTAACAATTAGTTTTTTACTGTGTTTTGTTCCCGAAAATGGACAAAATCAAAAGGAGCATGATACAAGAATGGTGAACCTTCGACTCCGGACCCCATTCCCCTTGAAAAATTCCTGTGTATGGTACTGAGATCGGTGCAAGCACTATGTTCGCAGTAAAATTTTTATTTATTTTTATTTAACTATAATGAGTATGGATACTTATATTACATTTAAATATATATTTTATGTTGCCCATTTCTCATTGTAATAAATATTTAAAAAGGCAAATGCATGTATATTTTAAATTTTTTTATTTATATTAAAATAAAAGTTATCTTGTAGATGTTTTTTTTTGTGTGTGTTAATATTTATGTTTAAAGATGAAAAATACACATATAATTAAACGTTAAATATATTTTTTTATATTACTAATCTCTATTCTCTAACTATGTATGCATTATTACGGGAATCGCATTGTTTCAAAAATATCCTACTGAGTGGACGCTGAATCATATTGGTAGATTGGCTTGGCACGCCAGAGCTAAGCGGTTGCCTACCTATAATGTAAAGTTTTGTATAACTTGTAGTTTTGTTTAAACTCAGCTTTGGGCGATGTATAATATTCAGGTAGTGTAAGCAGACATTAACTACTACAATACTTACATTTTAATATGCATAACATATATTTTGACTGTTGAAGGCATAACAGTTGTAAATGTCTTTTATGAAATGTATTGCCTTTATAAACATCATTTCTAAAAAGTCTTTGACGTCGGTGTGATTGAATTTATTATACGTGTTCAAAATTATATTTATGTTTCTTTGATATTTCGATATCATATTTAAAATCAAATACACTATAAAAAAACATACTTTTTTTGAGAGTTTGTAATTGTGGCATTAGATTTGTGTAGTAAATCCTTTTATATCTAAACCTGGAAAGTTTGAAAAAAATACATCATAATGGTAAATTTTTACTGCTGATGTTTAGGCCAAAAAAAAAGGAGTTTATTACATATGTTTTTCAATTTTATTTTATTTATTTCTTTGTTTAGTTTTGACAAAATAAAATCCAACGTGCTTTAATATGAACCTACATTAACATTAAAAATGGCTACATTTTTTTAAAATTTTTATCTTTAGAAATATAATTTGATTTTATATCCATATAACTAGCGCTATTTATCTTTCTATATATATGCATTGATTATTAAATGAACATATGGGAAAAACATTTCTACTTCAACCATGGAATTTTCTTTTAGGTAATAAATATCTTTAACCAGTTTTTATAGCACTTCTGCGATCCTTGAAAATCAGTTTTAAATTTAATATGACAACTTTAAAAACTTTTAGCATAAAATATTGTGTTCTGACAAACAGAGTAGAATAAAAAAAGAAGAAAAACATCACGCTAAGCTTGTGAGAATAATTTTCACTTATGAATAATTTTTATGCAAAATAAAATAAAAATGTACGCATAGTTTGAATTAAATTAGATTTTAAGAACTACTTTCAAAGAAAGGTGAACGTTAAGCTTCCTTTTTGTAGAATAAGTTTTTAATGGAACTCATACCGTATTAAAACAGAAAGAAATAAGAAGGAGAATATAATATTTTAAAGGTATTTCTTTTTATGGGGTAGATGATTGGATTATTCAGAAACGGAAGTAAATTCTATGTGGAACAGAAACCGATGGAAAAAGTGAAACATAAAAAAAGAGTCAGTGATGTGGAAAATGCATATGTTAAAATTTCTGTTAAACTTTTTTTATACATATCTTTAGAGCTATAACAGATATTAAAAATATTTCTATCTTAGAATAACCCTATAATTAAGTAATATTTTTTAAAAAGATGTTTTTCTTAACATTTCAAGATATTACTTTTAATAAAAAGAGGGGAATCATAAGTTTTAGTTAAGCAGGTATCACAAAAATTATGTCAAATATAGATTTATTTTGCATGTTTCTTAATGCTGTATTTATGCTTATAAATATACTTTGAAATTTTCTTATAATGCTGCAGATGCTAGGTATAACGCTTTGAATTTGTATGAGTTAAGAAAAAATTTCATGTTTTGACCGTTAGGCTCTATTACGAAGGAAATGTAATAGGTCGAAAGGGGAGGAAGAGACTTTGCTAATCCGATGCCTTAAGTCAGTATTCCTCCTTTTTATCACCGCGGACCGGTCAACGTTGGATAATTTTACCGCAACCCATATTGATTGTTTATATTTTAGATTGTTTTGTTTTAAGAATTTTATTTTAATTGTATTTAAAAGTGTTTCAGAATAAAATATAGCTACACCAAAAATTAATATAAAATTATTTAACAAAGGGGTATAAATTAATTGTCATAAAAAGTAGCCAAAACCCAAGAAAAATGTGCTGCAGTAAATAAAATGGAAATACTTTAATGTTTCTTATGCGGACCAGTAATACTTGATCCATGGACCGGTACCAATCCGCAGACCGAGGGTTGGAGACCACTGCCTTAAGTAATACTGAGCAAAGACTTTCTACTTATAGATTTTCTTAAACATGTACTTATGGAAAAGAATCAGTTAATTTATTCACTAATTTATGCTAACCCAAAATCTAAGCCAATATTTTTTTTTTAAATAAATTGATATTCAACCATGTATTTTTTAGCATGGTTTAAATCGTACATTAAAAACTACACACTATTTTTGCACAAACTATTACTTGATGTAAACAACAAAGCGCTATCTACGATTTTTTTTTCCTCCAAATGTTAGCACGGTGACTAAGATTATTTCGTTCAAATTTGGCTTAAAGCGATCCAAAAATCAATTTAAAGGCAATACAAATTACTTAAGATATCGTTGAGTGTTTTAAACTTTGTTGATTCCGACCAGTAATATTGTTAACTGTCGTGCACATCATAAGAAAGTACTGAATTTAAATTCGCATTGATTACCACTGTATTTTGTAAGTACACGGTACAGAGAATAATACGAATATTTTCAAAGCATCAACACGATGACAAAAAAACTAATCCAACAAATATAGATTTTAAATAGATCAAAAATTTATATAAAAACAATACAAATTACTTGATATACCTATTGAGTAAATAAAAATGTGTTGATTCCAACAAGCAATACTGTTTCATACATTGAGCTTTAAAAACGATACAAAATTCATTTGTATTCAAAGCCATTTTCATAAATGAAATATATGTTATTGTTTATAATATATTAGATGTTTGAAAAGCTCATCAACATTATTTTGTTCAGTTGAATGTGAATATTAAATGTTTCATAATTTTTAAACAAATGCAGTGAGAGAAAAAGTAATATAAGAAAAAAGAATAACAATATAATTGATATATAAATATATTTTAAAAATAATAAAAAAAGTTAATAAATGTAATAAAAAGTTCACATTAATATAATAATCACACAATAAACGTTAATAATGTAATAAGACGGATGAATGGGAAAAAATATTGATATAAATGATATAAATTACTCAAACTATTTTACAACTCATGATAAATCTTTTTTTTAAAAAAAATATAACATCCGTATATATATGTATACATATATATATATATATATATATATATATATATATATATATATATTTGTGTGTGTGTGTGTTAAAAATAAATTTCATAAATAAATAATAATGCTGTAGTTGGTTGAGGTCTAGAAAAGGGGGAATAGAAGTAAAAAAAGCGTTGTTCAAACTACTGAAAAAAAAATTATATATATATATATATAAAGTTGAAAGGAGGGATGAATAACAACTAAAAAAGAGCACGCGAAAACTACAATAAATTTTAATCCCCCGTCAGGTCGATTCAAATTCTCCCCGGTTTTTCATTGAGCGAAAAAGATGGGCGCATGCGCACAGACTGAGTTGCGCTGTGGTGTAGGTCTCTTCAGACGGTTCAAATGATTTCCCATCTGCAGTTGGCCGCCATTTACAGTGCTCGGCTGGGCAGCTCGCTTTAATCGTGCGAGGGCTACAAAGCGCAAGAACTGTGGGAGCCTTGCTAAACAGCAGAGCACAGCCACAAAGCACACATTTGAACATAAGGTTTCCTGCAAGATTTTCAAGATGCCACATATGAAAGAGCAATGAAAAGGTCAGTTCTTCTCTCCTCTTTTTCTTTGTGGGATGTGCATTTTATTTTTGGGGGAGATCCTCGTGTACGTGAAATGCGGTGTTCGATGTTTACATTTCAAGGTGTTTCCAAATTTCGTTTATAAATTAGCTTAGGTTGTTCTGCAAGTATGGTAAATGATTTTTCTCTTTGAAATAAATTGAAGAAAAAAATGATTTTGACAATTTTTGCTTTGGTATTTATTTAAATTGAAGAAAAATTGCATCATAATATTTATGCAAAAACGTGGTTGGGAGACTCCGTGCCCTTTTGTAAACTTATGATCACTCAATCTGAATTTTAAAGGTAGATTATTGATAAAACTTTAAAAACAATATTTTTTCAATATATACTTTTTTATTTATACATAGTTTAAAATAAATTTTTATTAAGTAATTTATAAATCGTGACGAAAAATTAATACGCTTTGAAAGAAGTAAAATTAGAGAGAAAAAAACATATACATATTCTAAAAATAATCAATTATTTTACAGTAAATAAAATTTCATGAATTTAATTTTTAGAGAAAACATAAAATAGAATTGTCACATTTTAGTATTGCTTTAATGAAGAAATATATGTGTGAGTCAAGTTTAACTATTTATCTGTTATGTGCAATTAGTTGTTCCCACAGAACAAAGTTTAATTTGATATTAATAAAAATGTCTTAAGATTTTTCATAATTTAGTTTTATGAATTAAAATTTGGCTGCATTTATATCCATGAAACAAGTATTTTTTAACTCGTTCTGAACGTAATAAATGCAAATGACTGCACTATAAGCAGAGTTTTTTTTACACTATTATTATTATTATTATCGTTATTGTTATTTTGTTCATTTAGATCTTATGAAACATATGAACTGTAATTTTTACTAAATGATTGATATTAATCTGAATCACACCATATTATTTTTAAAGGAAGTCTTGATTTTTCTTATATCAATATCAATATATGATTATCATTTGTATATATAGCAAATATACAAATATAAATTGATATATATATATATATATATATATATATATATATATATATATATATATATATATATATATATATATATATATATATATATATATATATATATATACTCTCATTTTAACATTCATCTCAAAAACAACAACAAATATAGAAATATTTTGTTTAAAATAACTCAGTTGCTTAAAATTAATAGTTCCACGGTTTTCAAAAGAAAAAAACAATGCTCTTGTAATAAACCGCACAGTAAATTATCAAGGTAGGATATTGTTACATATGCTTTACTGTTCATAAATAGGCTCTATACGGCCACCTAAATATTTGCTGTGGACATGCTATTGTAAAATGAATATATGTACTATATATATTAAAACAGAAAGAGAGCTCACATACTCTTTTTTTATTTTTTATGATTTCCAACTTTAAACTCCGACTATTCTGCTTATGCTATTTCCTTGAATAAAAATAAGAAAGCTTCTGCATTTTTGCGGTTAATATATCTGATGTCAACATAGTGCTAACAGTTTTAATGCTCTAAATACCAGTTGAGTAATTATTGATTGTTTTTGTTTCAAGAATTTCTTTGAAATTTGAAAATTATATAGAATTATCCTCAAAATAAGATCTAAGAGCTATTTAATTTTTCATTATTAAAAAAGGTAGAACATCCAAAGTATCGAATATTTTAATGACTTTCCTTATTTCGTGCGTGTTAGTACAGTGAATGTATATATCCCTTTGGCGAAAAATGGTGTTTTCATTGTTGTTTTATTTTTTTAATTAGTTAGTATATGCAAACAATATAATTATTAGAATTATCAAAGCAGACTAAGATATCCTTTAAAATATTTCCTGTACAACCTAAGATCATTCTTAATCATGCCCTTTTTAAATTAGGTGCACAAGTATCCTGGGGTTTTCAACAATATTATTAATCAATCATTCAGTAAGTTAATACATTGTTTCATTAAAAAACAGTCAGAACGTTCTTTAAAAGTGTTTCGTAGATAAATCTTTTATGCAATACATATCCAATTTATTTTTCCTTAATGTTAAAATAGGTTGATTGTTTGGTAGATTTCAATAGTTGGTACTGAATTCACTGGCGATTTATTGTGCGAAATATGTGGTTTAATTTCTTTTTAAATGAATATTAAACTTTTATAAATTTTAATTTATTCAATTAAAAAATGGCCTTTATCAATTAAATGTTACGAATTAAGAGTAGAAAAATTTGTGGTTAGGAACGTCTGATGTTTATTTACCAAATTCATGATAAAAACCAGTTATGACAAAAATGAAAAACTAACTTTTCCCCAACCCAGATTTATTTCAAATTTGAAAACTGATTTATGTAATTATGATTCGAAATTTTGTTTAAATTATGATTACTTCTAAGGATTAATTTAACTTTAATTAACTCATGTTTTTCTGAATTTAATTTTCGTTACGTTTGAAATTTATTATTTTTCACTATATGTCCCAAAGTACACTGCAGTTAATTAACATTTCGGGGATTTCTGATGATATGCATATGTTAACTCAATAGAACTCTTTCTTTTCTGAAACGTATTTTTTAGTTTAAAGATACTTCTTGTATATATTTGCATACATTGGAATATGATGAATTGTTATTTATGGAAGACTAAAAGTATTAGTTAATTATTTATTCTTATGAATGAATGCAATGAGTCCAATCGTTTAATTGATGTTTTAATTAATGAATTTGTTTACAGATTATTATCTACGTGACGTGTAACCCCTATAAATATAATCAAACATGAAGTATAATTTTGTAACTAAGAGATATATGATACTATTATTTTAAAATTATGATTTTTGTTCTTTGTTTGTTTGTGTAGAAATTCTACATTTTTTCCTAAACATGTTTATATTAATAAAATAATACTTCTACTGTAAAATTATGCAAATTAATAATTAGAGATTTAAAAAAAATTATTTACATATATGAAAAACTCTTATATATTTTCTCTCATGTAAATATTATATTAAAGTATACGTATTGTTATTTTTTTAATCGTTATCTGAAATCTCTTATGTCTTACTGAATGTGTTGTTGTTGTTACCAATACCACCTGATCGGCAAAGGTCAGATCGAGGTCCACGAAATTCATCATGGCAAAGGGCTAAGTGACGCATATCGTTAGCCCTAGATTTGAGCACCATACAGGGTCGATTCCAACCTAATTTAGAGGGACAAACCTCTGGGGGTGGTCAGAGGCCTCCCACATCTCTTCTCCTTCCATCAACATCACGAGAGGACTTGCTGCTCGACGGCTATTTAGAGTGCACCCATGCCGCGAGGCACTACACATTTACAAACATCCAGGTCTTCTCCGGGATTCGAACCCAGGCTCTACGGCACATCAGTCAGCGTCGCTAACTACTATACCGGATGGGCGACTAAATGTTGTAAACCTAAAAAAATGTGAACCAATGTAATAAATAGCTTAAGAAAGAACCATTTTGGAGAATATGTGGTGCCGATACTAAGAACGGCATCATCAATACGCGAACTCTCAAAAAATTTAACTTTAAAATACAGTATTACATAAATTATCTTTTATAACAAGACGAGATGTGGTATTAACCCTCTCACTGCGTAGTGCAACGTGTGTTACGCCTAAGCTTGCCCGTGGAAATCACAGGAGGGTTTAAATAATTAAAATATAAAATACATTTACTATTTATTAAATGTTGTTAATTAAATGTGTAAATATATAGTGCGATAAAATCTTCAATTCTCGTTAGTCTTACAAAAAAGAAAAGTTTTTCGAGCATTTTGTACGAACAATAAGTGTAAAGAAATATCATAATTTTTCTTTTTTTTTTTCTTTTGTTTGCTACTTCTATCTAAAATTTCATGTTTAAAGCAGTAGAGTTGCGACATTGGTAAATTCAATAATAAAAAAGGACAACATATTCCAAAGTTATGTAGATATACAGAACATGACGGAGAAAATGCAGCACTGAGAATGTGTACCCAAAAAAAACACCACATCGTAAGGTAAGCACAGCTTACTGAAAGGTATAAAAGTAATCTAGATTCCGAGGTAAAACACCTCGTGTAATGAATAAGACATACGGAAAGGTAGCAATGAATTATCTAATCACCCAGATGGCATAATGGTCAGTGAAACTGCCTGTTGTAAATTAGAACATGGATTCGAATCCCGGAGGAGGCATATATGTTTGCAAACGTATAGTGCCTGTGCGGCATGAAAGCTCTCTAATTATTCGTTGGGCAGACCTGAGAAAACTTCGTGGTAGTGGAAGTGAATGAGAGACCTCCAAGGGCTATTCACCGAAATTTGGGTGGGAGGAAGCTGTTGTTGTGGCTTATGACATACCTTATCGACAGTAACATTAGAACGAAGTCCACGAAAATTATCGTGGCTAAGGACCAGATTTTTACCCTTGTCGTTTGTCTTAGCTTTGAGCACCATGCAGGTGACAGTACGAATTGACTCGGTTCCACTCCAATTCTGAGAGAGAACACCCTGGGGGTGGTCAGAGGCTTCCCACTTCTCTTCTCCTTCCACCAACTTCACGAGATGACGTGCGGCTCGACGGCTATTTAGAGTTCCCCGATACTGCGAAGGCACTATATATTTGCAAGCAACCGTGCCTTCTCCGCAATTCGAACCCAGGTCGTGCGGCACCACAGTCAGCGTCACTAACCACTATACCTGGTGTGCGATGGAATGGTAAAGTGTATTATCTATCATCTGTGCATGGTGGTCAAAGCTTCGGCTGAGGATGTATGCATTCTAGCTCCCTTTTTTTCTTGCCACGATGAGATTTGTAAATCCAAATATGACGTTTGTGTTGATTGGGTAGGATAACTAGCAGCAATTCGTATGTTTCAACGATCGTTTAGCGAGAGATAATTATATTTTCGGAGTTATTTATTGTTTCAAAATAAATGCCTTAAGTAACTAACATGATAGTTTGCTTTCAAAGGAGAGTTGCACAGACAGACTATTGCGCAAGGGGTTACATGATCGATCTATACAAGTATGGCACTCTTTGATTCATAGCAAATAGTTCAATTTTAGCAAATTCGTAGCAAATAGTTCAATGTGAATTATCTTCCGTGTATCAGGATACAATTTCCGTGTGTGTTCATTGACTCTATTTTATTACGTCTTCTTTTCAAATTGTTACTTGCAACCTATCAAACGTTGAAATATAATTTCCCTTGTTGTTCAATGCTGTTCTTTTTTCGTTTGCCAATTTTTCTGTGTCCTTTTAAGTATAGCACTTTTACAATTATATAATGCATACTTTAGACACTGGATATTATATATTTTTATAATCACCACACTGTGATAAGGGGCTACTATAGGCTGAAAAGTTATCATTTGTTCAGTTTAAACATGAGGCACTACGTGGAAGCGATTGAATTCACCTCCCTCTGTGCCATCAGGATCTTTTTTTCCCTATGAGCCACCAGGGTGAAATGGAGGGTAACCACCTCAGACACTGTCCCTTTGTTTGGAAGTTTTTTGTTGACTACCCTTTAGAGGCAAATTTTGATTCTTTTTTTTTTTTTTTTTGCTTCGTCATTATTTTATTGGGCTGCTAGTCAACTAATGGCTGAGATGCCGAAAAAGAGCGTAATATATATATATATATATATATATATATATATATATATATATATATATATATATATATTTATATATAACACCGTGGAAAAATGCATTTTGCCTTGTTAAGTTAAATAAAAGAAACATTTTCAAAAAGAAAAAAAAATCTACTGCTCACATTGAAAAAAAACAAAAACTTATCTTTAAAACTTGCGGACTTTTTCATTCTTTTTGGAAAATTTAGTCGACTTATTTCTAAAATTAGTTTACTTTCCGACGCAGCGTTTCTATTGATATAAACGCGAAATTAATAGTTTGTCGATCAAAATAAAAAAATAGGTGTATTAGTTCGAAATATATATTGTCCGTGTTAAGAATTAAAAAAAAAACATTCTTTTTCTCAGTAAACTTAGCAATATCTTCGTTTATTCGAATTTGCTTTTACAAGTTCAAAAATGAATTTGCGTACTGTCACCTTTATGGTGCTCAGGGCTAAGGCCAACAACAGGCGCACAGCTAGAAGTCCAACATGTCTCATGCTCTGACAACTTTCCTTCCTTCCCTTCGAGAAGGACACGACAACAACAACAACCTAATAAAATTAGGGGAATCATTTCACTTGACAATATGGAACATATAGAACAAGGGCTTTTCTAAATCTTTTTTTTTCTGATATCATTCAGCAATGATGCGATAGTCATAAATTCAAAACATCTTGGCTGCAGTTAAATGTCGAATATTTAGAGGAATTTTGAGGATAGACAAAAAAGAAACGCTGACGTTATGTGAGTTTTTATAAAATTTTTCTAAAAAATTTTTTATAAATTTTATTATTTTTTAAAAAAATCAGTATTGAACAGCCTAAGTAAGCAGATGATCACTTGTTGCTTTTTCTATCCAAAAAACCAACATTTTTATCTGCAAAAAAGTAAGAACGGTTAGAATATATACATTTTAACTATTTTTCTGAACTAGATAATTTCTCTTGAAAACCTACTCTACCAGCCAAATTCCTCCATAACACGTTCTCTATGTTTTCCGTTTACAGTCCATTTCGTAGTTTAATCCAAGGTAAGAGTGAAAATTATCTTAAGAAAGCGAGAGATAATTTTATATAAACCAGCGTTTCTCTCTCTCTCTCTTAAACTATGTGGTCCAAGCATTCCCAGGGGTCCACGAAGAACGGATTTAACATTAAGATTTCCTTCTTTTACTGTGCAAAAATTTAAAATGTGCTACCCTAGACATTTTTACTAAATTTACCCCCAATGAGAGAGAAAAAGTTCGACTAGAATATGTATTTCGAAGAATAGTATTAATAAGGTGACCATTTTTTTACAATAAAAAGGAGGACAAACAATTTAAGAAAATATTACAACTTAAATATATGAAACGTTTTATTAATTGAAACTAAAATACGCTAATTACGCTTACATTCTTTTTAATTATTATCTTAAACGAGTATTTTTTCATTGAATGAATTTTTTTGTCAACATCTAATATATCGGAAATTTCGGGCAAAAAATCCCCTTCATGCTGACATATACGGTTAGCACTGTAGCTAAAATATTAACATTCAATTTTGTGTGATTTCTCACTAGTCACTTCACAAAAATCATTAACAGCTGAAAAAAACTCTTTCAACTGCTGCATTAGTTCCTGGGCAGTACAGCATAAATTCAACAAGAATAATTACATTTTCGTATAGATTGTGTTAATTTTTGAGCTTGTCTAAGTAATTCCAGCAATCTTTTACCAATTTCTCAGCATGTTGATTTTCTAATTGCTCTAATTTATTAGAATTTAAATATGCATTCAGTCTCCTTTCTACTACAAACAAATAAGTGCCATCGATTTTAATATCATACATTTATTTCTATAAAAACTCGACGTAATTTTCTATATCTGCCCAATTTCCTTGCAACAAATCCAAAAAATACCATTGAAAACTGTTATTTCCTGTGATATATGTTTCAGACTTTTCTTCCACAATTTTAAGACGTGTTTCTTTCATCTCTGAATACAGAGATTAACAGATCAGTTTTAAATATGAAAAGAAGGACAAAAAAGGAGGACACTTTTCGAGGAAGGGCAGAACCTGTAAGAGGAGGATGGTTGGTCACCGTAGTATTTATTCAAAAATTTTCTATTGCTTGCAACATGGCTATAAATACAACGCATTTTTTATTATAAATTAGTATTTTGTAATACTTATATATATATATATATATATATATATATATATATATATATATATATAATCTCTCTCTCTCTCTCTCTTTATATATATATATATATATATAATTATAATTCTCTATAATTTTGTTCTTCATGTTCAGCTTTTTATATTTTTATTACGCTATTTCTTGTTATGTTCATTATCTATTATTTCTTGTTTTTGATATATAATACATATTTCTTTCATATATATATATACATATATATATATATAAGTTCCTCTCAATGAGAGAATCATTATTGTTCTCTCTTCATATTTTCATTTTACTTTACTGTCTGGTTTATCATCCACTTGTGTTAGAAATGAGCTTAACTTTTCAACATGGCCCTGCTGTTTTCTATTATGTCAAAAATATCTGCTGAACGGGGAAGGTTGGTACCATAAAGCGGCTTAATTCTAAATCACTGGCCTAATTCAGGGACAGCTTTAAAAATCATAATATGTGTCCATTTTAGTCATAAGACTCTTTTTGTATCTTCATTTGTTATATATCTTGAACTCCAATTTCTTTCTCCTTTGGCCTTGTAGGTTAAACAAATTTTCCTTAGTATCTTATTTTATTTTATTATGCTATATATAGAGATAGATGTTTATTTTTTTTCTCTTAAAAGGAAAATAAGAAGTGTTAAAGAGAGTGTTTATACACAGCAGAGGCAGTCTTAGGATTATTGATGAATCTTCAAGTCACTCAGCAAAGCCCTCGTGTAATTAAACAGTGCGACGTTAATAACAATTCAATCAATCAAGTCACTCAGCCAAGTGTTGGGAGTCAAGAAGGGGTGTTCAAATTTTTGGGGGTTCATGATTTCAGAATGATACATAGCGGGGGGATGCGATGATTGAAAGTATAAGAGAACCACTCTTAAGAATATTATTATTATTTTCTTATGAGAAAATATAAAGCATTTATACAAATAATAAAGTTCCCTTCTCTGCGGGCAACTAATTCTGACCTGAAACAATTACCATACCATCTCTACATATTTTTTTAATCTTAAAATGTGTGTTTAAGTTATATTTTAATTTGCATCATAGTTTGAAGCACCCTTAGAAGAACTGACAACAAACCAAGTAATTTTGGACGAGAGAGACACCGGAAATTAAAACCTTTTTCTCCAAATTTTCACACGACGCTAACCAGAAGACTTAACCCTCGCAAGATTTAACGTAAATCAGCCCTTCTATATGGTGCATCTTCAGCGGCACTAAAGTTTGCATTCGCAGCTCAGGTAGTCTTTGTTTACATTTTTCAATTTACACTTTTCAAGTAAATAAAATCTTATATTTTTGATTACGAACATATTATTTTAGTCACAATCATAGATGTAACTAGCCTACAATATGATGCCGGGTTTTATTTTTATTATGATCTGAAAATCTCAAAATTTGTATAAAAATTTTGAATGCGACTTCGAGAATATATAAAATATCTTTTTTTATTACTTTTGTACTAATTTTTCTATTTTACAGTTCATTTCGTTTTAGAAGAATTTAAATGATTTTTCTTCAATAGTTCTCTTCATTTGAGTGTGGCTAAAACTAAAAGTTTTTATTACTCATTGTTCTTTGTTTAATTATAATTTAATGTTCATAAAATTATTTAATGGAACTAAATGAAGTTTTTAATTTTTTTTTATTATTACGATAAACTCGGAGGCATTTTCAAAAATGTGGATTATAAAAATCTTCAATGCTGCAGTTATTGTAAATACACTTAGGATTGTATTCAATTGTTTATTAACAACAAAAACTCAAATCTAAATGAAAACTTATAATACATTTATGATAGCATAAACAAATAATTTTTAAGGTATTTAATCCAAACACAATCCGTTTTAGAACGTTGTCTGGATACTCCCCTGAAATCATGTATGAAATGAAACTCTGATTCATATTTACTGTTTGATCGAAACATCAAAATTCCTCATTTTTGTTTTCAGTAATAAAATCACTTATTATTAGTGCTCAGTAAACATTCTGATAGTGACAAAATTTCTTGTCTTGTGGTTTCGAATTATGATAGAAATTACAATATGCATATATTTGAAATCGCAAACACGAATCTCACCTCTACATAATGAACCAATAATAGTGTGAATTAATCTAATATAAAGGCCTGAATTAATATCTTCCAATGCCAGCTGCCAGCTGAGTTGTTCTAATTAGCTTAAACCATATTACATGGATTTTGAGACTAAATATCCGCAATTAACCGATTGGAACAGATTGTGTATTGATATAAATTTTGCAATTATAATCATAGATTCATAATCTGTATATATAGAGGATAAATGCAACTTACTCACTTCATTAATAGATCTCGCTGGATCTATTAGAGCAACAAACTTGAAATTATGCATGCGTGTTTCTTCTGTTAAGTAGGTAACTGCTAAGAAAGGTGTTATAGATAACAAAATTCCTTTTGAGGGGGAGGGGGTTTAGACCAACAATCTAAAAATTTAGCAGGCATGTTTTTGGTTTTTTTTTTTTTTTGCTGTTGTTAAGTAGAGATATGCCAAGAAAGGGTTTGTGAAATTGACCATCTGCGGGGTGTAAAGGAGCACTTAAATTGAACAATACTCAATTTTTGAACTGTTAAATATCCAATAACCATACTTAAGATATCAATAACTTATAAAGAGAAACAATATACAGTCGACTCTCGATAGTTCGAAGTTGGTGTGACCAATGAAAAACTGACTTATCAAGAGTTCGAATTATCAGAAGGGTCGGAGAAAATCTCAAAATACAGAGGAGAATTTTTTTACCAGCACATTTAAATTTGAAACTATGTAATATATAAAAAACAATTGTACATATGTATAAAATTATGTTAAAATTTTTCAAAAGTACATATTATACAGTATAAATATTATACAGAAGTTCAAAGCCCTTTATTATTAAAAAAATTTATCTATGAATTAAAACATTTGTTAAAATAATGCATACTGTACATAATTAATCTTTCTTGACGAAAAAATCTGTTATTTTTAATAATCTATTTAATCTGTTATCAGATCTCTCAGGCACTGTTCCCAACACCATTCGTTCTTCAAGGCAGGATTTAGTCCGGCCCGTGCCATTTTTGGTGCCACATGCCATAAATCACACAAATGAGTCATAAATGGTCATGCCACTCCAACGCAAAACACACAATCCTACGCATCTCTTTTTCACAATAGCGGATAATCCTTCTTGAACACATGAGTAGCAAGACCACGTGTTAAACGAAGATATGGACGCACGCGGGACTGACAACAAGTGTGGCTGGTCTATTGTCCACTTGAAGAAGGAAAGCAATAAAATCGTCTTTTTGCTTGAAGAACCGAGAAACACAAAGAAGGTATGATAGACAGATGGTCATCAGAGGGGCTACTTTACACGGGATATATGCAGAGACGTTACAACACAAAACATGTAAGCTCTAACCCAGCGATTCTCAAACTGTGGGGTGCGTCCCCCTTGGGGGCATGATAACTCGACAAGGGGGGCGCGAGCATATTGAAAACTTGAAATCGAAAAATTATTTAAAAAATGATTTATTTTCAGAAAGTTAACAAACAAAATACTTTCTGATATAATAAAATATAGTGTACATTTACACTAATGTGATACACTTATAAATGTATCAGTACTATATACAATATACTTTATTGTTAATTTAACAATACTAAGTTAAGAACAAGTTTGATCATTCGCAGTGACCCAATGGGCTTATATTAACACTTATCTTAAAAATTTGTGCTGTGTTTATATTTAATTCCTTAACTTCCAATTAAAAGTTACGCAATTCGATCCCCAATGCCACCGTGTTCCACGTAAACGCGCGTATTTTGATGTTTTGTGGGGTGGAGGGGGAGGAGAAAAGGAATAAATTATTAAACCCTCTGAAATAAGTAAATCCTTCGCAAACACTGTTAAGGTCCTTTTACTGCATTCCAAAGCCTTCGAAATAATTTTATAGATAGATGTGCGCAGAAGCGATCGTACTTCGGAAAGACGTATACATACGCCTAGAAAATTAAGGCTTTGGCTGAGCGAGACGCTTATATGCGTCGGTGGCATATAAGAGATTAAATTTGTATTGTAGCTTTAGTGTTAAATTATAGAATTATTGAATTCAACACATTGTTAATGTATGGAGGGGGGCGATGAAAATTATGATTGAATATTGGGTCGCTAATATTAAAAGTTTGTGAGAAGCACTGCTCTAACCTGTTTGCAACAGGACTCCACATGATAGTGAATGTTCGAATTGTCCAGAGCTATGTAAGCTAACTTCAAATTGTCGCATATTACAGTCTGGCTCGCTGCAGATTTTACTTCAAAATATTTACATTATCAAAACGTATTGTGTTTTAATTGGAAATATGAAGAGTTTTTCTAGGAGCTGAGCATATACTTCAAATTAGCCATGAGTTCATATTATGGAAGGTTTGAAATTGTGAGAGTCGAATGTATATTCAAACAACGTCATGAAATACTAAGAGAGAAGTGTGCGGGTAACGGTTAGTAGGTTTTCAGTGACTAACCCTTTGTTTCAAACATGTTTATAAATAAGGTTGGCACCCAAGTTGGTGCCTCCCTATTTCTTATTATGTAAGAACTGCAGAGGATACCATACCCAAGCTATCTTTGTCAAGAACATGTGGCTGACTTTATTTCTGTCTAGTTACACTTTTGAATTTTAGTTATTCTAAAAATTCCGTTGTGTAGATGGACTGATGCGCATTTAATAGGTCGACGCTCGAAGTCCTGACATTGGAATGCGAGAGTGTAGATCAAGATACGTGCCGTTCTCGTCAATTGACACTGGTTCATATTACGGGTCCGACGTTATTACACAGTCAAATCAAATTGAAAACTACAAATATCTTCTAAATAGAACTTAATCATGTCCTATCCCCGCATCAGTAGTGACCGCAGGAGCTTGGAGGTCATGGTCACTAATTGGTGGCCAGTGAGTCGGAACTTCAAGGAGCAGCGCCACATATGACCCTCCATATAAATAGGCTAATATACGCTAAATCTTCCGAAACCTGGTATAGTGTGGAAGTTCAGGGAGGGTTATTACAGTGTAGCTGCTGTCCTCGTCACTTGACCATGGATCAAAATTATGATGTCCATTGCCAATAGCCCTTGTGTTGTTTTACATTGTGACGTTAGTAATTACTTCATCACGTCCTAAATCTGTTTTCCAAATCATTGTAAGAGTCAAAAATTGATACAAAATTAATAAAAATTCAAACTCAGTGGCGCAACAGCTCATGAGGGCCAGATCATAATGTGGACATTCCAGTATACGTGACCATTGGATGCTGAGGTGCATGAGCAGATGTTCCGATCAGGTGGTCAGTCTGAAGCGATAACCCCAGTGTTTAAGTCCCCAAGCAAGCTTGGCTCATTTATCGACCCACTGCAGTAGGGATGAAAGATTGAGTCGACCTTGCTCATCCTGGGAATAGAACTCGGACCTGTGGCGTTGAAGCGCAATACGCTACCACTCGCCCACCAAAAAATTGATAGTTTTTATATTTGTTTTTCCTTTTGTTCTTTCAAGTAATGTATTTTTAACATATGAATAATTTTAAGGGCTTTTATAGTTTTAACGCATGCATTCCAATAGAAAACTCATTAAGCCTTTTTGAGTGTTGAAGGGGAAAAAAGGTAAGAAAAACAGAGAGAAATAGCAGCTAATAGAAAACCTAATAGCTGTCTCAGTGTCTACAGTAGTACGATACCGTAGATTTATCTTTCCCTTACTATGAGTACACACCCAGATATATTTACTTTATTGATAACTTCAAAGCAACACACACACATTTTATTGCATTTTGCTTTTTATTTTTCTTCATTTAAAGCTCAATGAGCGTTTTTACGATCATTGACTTTCACTGACTTGTTGAGCACCGGCATTTATATAGTAAATATGTGATCCCTTTTATTCATTCTAAGACAGATTAAATCTTATATTTTTCTGTATCTTTTCAGAAAAAAAAAACTTTTTAGACCGGGAAATATGATCTTTTTCTTTAGCAGTAATTTTAAGTAATTTGTATTTGTGGTTTTCAAGATTGTTCGAGCCTGTCAGATAATATAGTGGTTAGTGACGCAAACTGCTGTATTGTATTACCTGGGTTCGAATCCCGGAGAAGGCATGGTTATTTTTATGCAATAGTACCTGTTCGAATGTGGGGCACCTATTTTATTGATTTGCATGTCCTATAGAGAGATTCATGGTAGGGGTATAATTGTGGAAGATTCCCGCACCGTCTCATCAGGGGTGTTCTCTCACAAAATTGGAGTGGAACCGAGCCAAAATGCACTGTCGTCTTGTAATAACGCGCGTTGCTGTAATTGGTGTTTGGGAGTTAGAGTAAAGATAGGCCATAATCAGTTCAAATTCCAATTTATTATTTCTCTAACACATCAACAACTCAGCGTAGAAAATGTACACCAATACTAAGTATGGGACACACTTTAGGCGTCTACGGTTTAATTCCCCGTAATTCTATTTTTTGTTGTACGATCTCTGGTCGTTATTATTTATCTCTATCTTATGACTAAATCGTCAATTTACAATACTTGATTATCCAGGAATTACTCGTCGACTAACTCACAACTAGCTCTCAACTAATCTCTACCATCTTCACGTATCAAATACTAATGCTTAAGTAGAAGCTTTCATTTAAACAAACTGAGTCTTCTCGATCGGGAGAAAGTATTCAATAGAGCAACAATTAAAAAGAAATCAATTTACCCCAAGTGGAGTAGTACAGGTTCACGGATAGACCCGTTACAGCCTACATGTGCTCAAAGCTCCTGCTAACGACAGATCTAAAACTAGCTCCTTACCCCAACAAACTTCATGGATATGGTGTCACAAGAAGATTATTCTATTAATATAATTAACAGGCAGATGTCTCACAAAGGTACCTACCTATCTTTGGTGAACGACAGTCATAATCTTTGTGACGGTTATTCGCTTTTGAGCGCAAACATTGAGTGACCACAAATTGGAAGTATAAGATTGAAAGGATAAATGACAGCATTTAATGAATTATGGAGTTTTAATATGCACTTCAATCTGTGCTTTTTTTCAAACGCTACGTCATATTTACATAAATAAATTACTGCAATTTACAGAAAATGAAGGGGAAAGAGTTGAGAGGTGTTACGGATAAAAATGTCCCGTTTATGAACAATTAAAAACTTGAAATTTGGAAAGCCTGTTTCTAATGTTGAGTAAATATATAGAAATAAATTTGATGAAAATCGATTTTTAAGGGGGTTGTGGAAGTTACGAAAGAGTTATAGATAAAACAATAAACTTCCATTTCTGAACCATTTTACGCAAACTTAAAATTCATTAAGTTTGTTTTCTTTGTTGAGTAAAATTTGCCTTAGAACGGGTTTTGCGGTAAACTAATCCCAAGAGGGTTGAGTTTGGGATCATTATAATTAAAAAAAATGACGCTCTTGGACTGTTGAGATTTATTACATTGGTATTACACAAACATCTTCTCTGTTGATTAGAGATCCATTAAAAATGGATATAGCGGAAAAAGGTTAACAAAGTGGGGAGTTATGAAGGCATTATAGATTTAAAAAATTCCCGTTTTGGAGCAGTGAGATGTAAAGATTTGGAACTTCGCTAGTTTGTTTCTTTTGTGGAGTAGAGATCCGCTAAAAATGGTGTTTGAAGAAGTCTACTGCAAGTTGGCTACAATAATTAATAAGACTAGTAAATACGTTATAAATAAATCTTAAAAACCAAATCCTGTCATTTTTAAATCAAGAGGCAAATGCTATAATAAGAATTTTTCAGTACACTCGGTATGGTAATCTTAAGACTTAGATAACAATACAGGAAATATAATGTGAAATTTTTTTCAGTGTCAAGAAATACCCAGAAAACGGGCGGGGAGTGACTAATGTAGTTATAAACATTTGAAAAGCATAATACATGTCATGTTCTTGAGTCATATAGTTAATTAAAAATAAAATTTCAACGTGTTTTCCTCTTTTTTTAAATAATCTACAATGGTACAGTCTTTCTTACTGTCCTTCACTGTTCTACCTTTTAAGGATGAAAATAGTGCTAGAGTGTGTGTGATTTAACCTGGAATTTTTAAATCCAGATAACAGGTCTCCCAATAAAACTTATAAAAGTGTTAAAGACAACATTTTCCGATTGGTAACTCTCTTTTTTCACATTTCCACACCCCATCTTATGATAGTTTTGTTGCTCAGTTTCTCAACAGAAGAAATTAACGATTAGTATATGTATGAAGGCTGAATGATAATTTAACGAGAAGACCTGTTAAATTTCGTTTAGTAGCGTTCATTTGTCTTTATGATTCAAAACGCAATTTTAAAAGTATGGGCCTCAAGAACATTAATCTTTCGTACATGTTAGTTATCCAAAAGGAAAAAATCTGAAATAAGTAATTCTACTATATACGAATATAGCAGATAAAAAATTAACACATTGACAAATACTCCTGATCTAAATTTCCGTAGAACCAGATCTATGTTCACTCATTTTGTATTTAACTATTTTATATTAACTACAATTTTAATTTTATTATTCTTTTTTAACGTATTTAAAGTCTCCCATTCTCTATATGCAGCTCGACTTTCCCGACCTACTATAAAACCGGTGATTGGTTCAGCTTTATTTTACTAATCCAATGCAAAAATAGCTGAACATTCTGGTCCACTAATCACAGAAACAACTCCTTTCAACACTACGTTATGAAAAAATTCACGTTTCTATCCCTCTACACTATCGACTTTATACCACCCTGATTGGCGTGTACCCTGATTGGCTCCTTCCGGTTTTCAGACCGCAAAAATTCTAAGTGTTGGTTAACTTCAAGCACTCAATTTCAATTATTAATTATTCTTCTATTTTTCTTAGTGTAATTCTATTTTTTTATAATATACAACATTAACATTTTATTTTTAAGTATTTCGTTTAACGCGCTGGGAAATTTTGAATGCAAATTACGGGGTCTAATTCTTACTGATAGAAGATTAGGGCTCTGAAGAACCAATGCTTTTACCACAAATCATAATAAGAAAAAGAGAAAATAAATCAGTACAATTAAGTTTAAATGATAAATTAATTTTCGTAAGCAATACTAAAACTAAATAATTAAAACACACATTTTATATTCATGTATGAAGTTTATTAGAATCAATATTATATTGTTTATAAGATTTTTTTTCCTTCGGAGAGATTAAGCACAAAGACATACATTTCACTTTCGCACAGTTGACCTTTGGTAAAACAAACTAAACAGTGCCTTCAATTTTAGAAAAGTTAAAGGAATTAATGGCGTGTATTTGCTGAGCAGATATATCACAAAGATCATAAATGACTTCTTGCAACGGATTGCATTTTTTATGCACGCCTAAAAGAGCAATATCTAGGATATGTACAAAATTACACATCAGTCTACAGCAGAATTTATAGTATTGTAAAATACGGTGTATAACGCGCACTTAAATGTACTTTCAAGCTACAATTGTTCATTTTTAGGTATATTCGTCTCATAATGCGCACTTCCTCCTTATGAAAAATTCTAGGATGTACGTGTACAATGCTTTTATAAAGGGTGTTTTTTTAGAGGTATAGAACTTTAAATTGCAATAAAACAACGATGTATTATTCGATTGACATAAATTTTTTTTTTATTCGAAAGATAATCTGGTGGCATTACATATTAAATATGATTTCTGGCATAGGACTGCCACGGCTGGCTCGGATGAAGTCCAATCTGGACGTCCAGTTTTCGATGACTTTTTACAACATTTGTGGCCGTATATCGGCAATAACACGGCGAATGTTGTCTTCCAAATGGTCAAGCGTTTGTGGCTTATCCGCATAGACCAATGACTTGACATAGCCTCACAGAAAATAGTCTAGCAGTGTTAATCACAAGATCTTGGAGGCCAATTCACAGGTCCAAAACGTGAAATTAGGTGGTCACCAAACGTGTCTTTCAATAAATCGATTGTGGCACGAGCTGTGTGACATGTTGCGCCGTCTTTTTGGAACCACAGCTCCTGGACATCATGATTGTTCAATTCAGGAATTAAAAAGTTAGTAATCATGGCTCTATACCGATCACTATTGACTGTAACGTTGTGGCCTGCATCGTTTTTGAAGAAGTACGGACTAATGATTCCACCAGCCCATAAAGCACACCAAACAGTCAGTTTTTCTGAATGTAACGGTGTTTCGACATACACTTGTGGATTAGCTTCACTCCAAATGCGGCGGTTTTGTTGGTTGACGTAGGCATTCATCCAGAAGTGCGCTTCATTGCTAAACAAAATTCGCTTATGAAAATCGGGAACAACGGCAATCTCGTTTTGGGTCCATTCGACGAATCTACGCCTTGCTTGATGATCGTTTTGATGAATTGCCAAACCAAACTGAGAATAAATCACTTGACAGCTGTTAAATCGGTCGTCATCTTGAAAAGTAATGCCAACTTAAATTTCTATACCTGGAAATAAAACACTCTTTACGTATACAATGATTTTATATTTTGAGATCATTTAATCGATGTATTATTCCAAGCATTAGAAAAAATAGTATATTTCTAGAAATACAACACATTAAGTTTATAAAGAATGTCATTTCTTTTAAATAAACAGTCATTCGATATATGTAGAAGTCATATTTATATATATATATATATATATATATATATATATATATATATATATGTCCATCTTATATATATATATTGTTAGACATTTAAAAAGTAAAACCATTCGAAATATTTTTCGGATCCAAATTTTTATGATCTCCTTGTGTTGTTTTTCCAATCCCGTT
Source organism: Trichonephila clavipes (assembly GCA_019973935.1). NCBI lineage: Eukaryota > Metazoa > Arthropoda > Arachnida > Araneae > Nephilidae > Trichonephila > Trichonephila clavipes. The sequence goes on from BMAU01013863.1 coordinate 106,505, forward strand.
CCATGATCTCAATAAAAGTAAACAAACCGATATTTTTGAAAGTTTCGTGATTTGTGGTTGGCAGCAACTGCAATGCAAATCGAGCGACTATTTAAACTGGGCTCGTGTTAGTTTTTCAGGCGGGGAGGAGAAAAAGAAATATAAGAAGTGTGTGAATGTTTTAGCTCTTAGAGGGAGAGAGCGGCTGGTTGGCAATGCAACTGTATGTTGCATCACCATTTTCAGATTATAAATTCGTTTTCAATATTAGACTGTAAGAAGACGGTTCGAATCGGATGTCTGGTAATGTTGATTTTTGAACTAAGATTTTATTAGTCAACTTATTGTTTTTTTGATCGCTCCAGTAACGAGCAAATTGACTTTATCCTTGATTCTTATTAAAAGCCATTTTTAAGAAACTGCTTTCATCTTTATGCCTCTTCGACACAAAATTTCACTGCTTGCTTTGCCAAAATTTGGGTTAGTTTACCAGTAAGTGTAACAAATTTTGTTATGGGCCCAGTCCATGTACCGTGTCGAGACAGGCTAAGCAGTTGAACCAGGCCATGAACTTTGTCTATTTAAATACTGTTCGAGTCTAGAACTATTTTTTATGAACTCTGTTGCTAGTACGCTAAATAGAGTAACAGATATGGAGTTTAACAACCAGATATCAGTGTTGACTCAAAATAACTGGAACACATGGAAGCATGATATGTAAGTCATCTTAATGCATTATGGTTGCTGGCAGTTTATAATACAGACCAAGCCAGAGCAACCTTATGAAGAGGCAACATACAAGGAAAAATTAGATCTACAACTTCGTAAGGATAGATGTTATACGTTGATCTACACTAACATCAGTTCAGATTTGAAAAAAACTGATAACGGAAACAACTGACGGAGTAGCGGCATGGAAGATATTAAAAGATCACTTCGAACCAGTCACAAGAGCAAGAATAATCCAGCTTTTAGATCATTTTTTTGGAACAAGATACCAACCAGGGTAAGTTGTTGGAATCTTCATATCTCGTGTAATGACAGCGGCGACCAAGCTACAAGAAGCGGGTCATAAATTGGACGACCTGTACATAGGATTTCAATTAATAAGGTGGCTTCCTCAGGAATTCCAGTCTACCGTGCAACAAATCTACAGATGGAAAGAAGATGACTTCAGAGTTGTCAAAATTGAAGCAGAGCTGATATTAGAAGCCAATCGTCTTCAGTTGATGAAACAAGATTTGGAGAAAGCGGAGAATGCTTACTTGAGCAGTTTCACTTCGAAGAAGTCGAAGACGTTACCTGGTGCTACGGCTGCAGCTCATGGAGATCCAAATGGCAAGAAAGATTACCAAAAAAAAAAGGTGGTAAGGTATTTAACTGTAAAACTATTAAAAATGTTAAACAATCTATTAAGACTATAGGTCCGTGTTATGTAGTAATATATACGGGCATCTTAAAGTAAACTGTAAAGAAAAAAACTCTCTACAAAAATCTCCTTCAACTGTAAATGAAACTTTTAACACAGAGTTTAATATAAATTTAAGATTTTGTAAAGCTGAATGTAGTCTTTTAGAACTAAATAAACAACTCGTAACTGGTTGTATCTTATTTGAGGAATACTCTGATAAAGGTGTTTGGGTTATAGATACTGCTGCCACGAGTCATTTTTGTAATGACAAGAGTTTATTTTTAGATCTTAAACCGATATCTAACATGAAAATGTCGTTAGCAACGGAGGATAAAAGTTGTCCCGTAGAAGGAATCGGTACACTTAGATTTCTGGTAAAATATAAAGGGAGTTTTCATGAAATAACTTTGCCTGATGTTTTATTTAATCCTAAGTTGAGGAGAAATTTGTTATCCGGTTCCAGATTAGAAAGTAAAGGTGCGAATTTTGTGGGTACCAAAGGTAAAATTAATGTTTTTAATAAAGACTGGATAAAATTGTTCACGGCGACACGTCATGAAAATTTGTATTTTTTTAAGCCGGATCATTATTTTATACCAAAGAGTAAAGAAATTAATTTTTTTAGTAATGTAACCGCTAAAACAAAAAACGGATCAATAGAAATATGGCATCAACGCTTTTGTCATGTTAATAACGATTACTTGGTAAAAACTAGTATAAATGATAGTGTAAGAGGTCTCCCACGCTTAACTGATAGTGGTAAGACTCATTGTATACCGTGTAAATTAGCAAAGTCCAAGAGAGTTTCATTCAAAAAGACGGGGGCCGTAAGATCAAAACGTCCATTGGAATTGTTGCATATGGACCTCTGTGGTCCAATGCCAACTGAAAGCCAAGGCGGTAATAAATATTTCTTGAGTATAATTGACGATTATTCAAGAAAGGTGACTGTATTTCCCATCCGAAATAAATCTGACGTATTTCATACGTTTATAAGATTTCAGAAACGAGCAGAACGTTTTCTAAGTAAAAAGGCAATAGCAGTTAGAACTGATGGCAGACTAGAATTTTGTAATAAAGATATGGATTTCTATAGGTTCCTTATAAAAATTTAATAGGATCTTTGTCATTTATTGCTATACGCACTAGGCCCGATATTATGTATGCAGTAAATGTATTATCTCAATTCCAGGCAAACCCGGGAATAAAACATTTGAATTGCTTATTGAGATTATTAGGTTATTTAAAATACACTCAAGAATATGAATTAAAACGTTCAAAAGTTAAATCATTAAAACTAAGATGTTATTCAGACTCAGATTTTGCTACAAATAGGGATGATCGAGTGTCGATGGGAGGGTTCATAACTTTTATAGACGAAACTCCAATTTCATGGCGAACTTTCAAGCAAAAAATCCGTTTGTCGACCATGGAAGCTGAGTATGTTAGTTTAACAGAAGCAGCTAAGGAATTCATTCGGCTAAAGAATGTAATTAATAATAAAAGTTTAAATTTGGAATTAAGTGAAAATGTAATGTTTTGTGACAATCAAGCTGCTATAAGTTTTTCCAATTCACCGGTAGAAAATTATAGAACAAAACATATCGATGTTCGTTATCATTTTCTAAGGAATTTGATCTACGACAAGGGTTTCCAAATTAAATATATAGGTACCAAAAAATAATTTGACGGACATTTTTACCAAACCCATGGTAAAGGAAAAAATTGTTGGAATTTTGTAGAGAAATTATTTTTTTTTAGATAATAAGACTTTGTTTCTTTAAGATTAAAATATTAGTTTGTTTATTACAATAAAGATTGTGAAAAAAATGTATTTTTTTGTGTTAAATTGTGTAACATATGATTATAGATAAAATTAATTTACTGATTTGTAAGAGATAATGGTACGAAATTGGAAAAAGGAGGCCGATTGTTAGACATTTAAAAAGTAAAACCATTCGAAATATTTTTCGGATCCAAATTTTTATGATCTCCTTGTGTTGTTTTTCCAATCCCGTTCCATGATCTCAATGAAAGTAAACAAACCGATTCGAACCCGATCTTTTTGCAAGTTTGCTGACTTGTGGTTGGCAGCAACTGCAATGCAAATCGAGCGACTATTTAAACTCGGCTCGTGTTAGTTTTTCAGGCGGGGAGGAGAAAAAGAAATATAAGAAGTTTGTGAGTGTTTTAGCTCTTAGAGGGAGAGAGCGGCTGGTTGGCAATGCAACTGTATGTTGCATCACCATTTCCAGATTATAAATTCGTTTTCCATATTAGACTGTAAGAAGACGGTTCGAATCGGATGTCTGGTAATGTTGATTTCTGAACTAAGATTTTATTAGTCAACTTATTGCTTTTTTGATTGCTCCAGTAACGAGCACATTGACTTTATCCTTGATTACTATTAAAAGCCATTTTTAAGAAACTGCTTTCATCTTCATGCCTCCTCGACACAAAATTTCACTGCTTGCTTTGCCAAAAAATTTGGGTTAGTTTACCAGTAAGTGTAACATATATATATATATATATATATATATATATATATATATATATATAAGATGGACATATATATATATATATATATATATATATATATATCTATGTCCATCTTATATATTATATATATATATGTATATATATATGTCCATCTTATATATATATATATATATATATATATATATATATGTCCATCTTATATATATATATATATATATATATATATATATATGTCCATTTTATATATATATATATATATATATATGTTTAAAACTTTCATTTTTATATCCGGCGTATAATACGCTCTCGTAAATTTCAATCCTACTTTTTGTGTTAAAAATGCGCTTTATACCCCGGACTTTACGGTACATGTTTTACTCATGTACCATTTTTTATTTTTTTGTTCATGGCCGTTAAATTTGAAAATAATTATACAAGATAGGAAACATAACTTTTAATTAGTTTCTAATTAGTCGCGAATTTTACTATTAATGCTTGTAGAAATTTTTACTCTTTTATCATTCTACAAATATTTGTCTCATAAACCTATCATCCTTCATTAGAAAGATTAAAAACTGCTTATAACATTTTTATACAAAAATGAGCTGAAACTCGAAAGCTTTACTTCACACGGAGCGTCCATGCTTCACAGGCCTCGAGTCGCCTCTTGATCACTTTGGCAAACTTCTCAACGTTCCATCCTCATCGATTTAATGTTTTTTTTCTTTATAGAATATCCGAGCAATATTAGTTTTCACTTTCTGACATTCACTACTTTCATGCGATAATAGTCCGCCGTCTTCGCAAATGAGTATTTAAATAAATGCATATTAATAAGCGCTTCGATGAAGATTAAATTAAAAGCTCCTATGTAAATTTGCACCTCGAAATCTCGATTATTGAATTCTTTGGGATGATGAAGGGAAAACCAAAAATTATTTTTAGCACACTACTAAACTTTAATTTGATGTCGTTCATAAGACAAATTTGTTCCCTGAAAGAGTGTAAACACTTGATTAGAGAGTGCTTTTCGAGGTGATAAGTATTAATTTATTTTTATTTCTTACATATTATATTTTCTTTTCCTGTCATAAGTGCTTTCTCGGAACGAAATTTTTATTTACTGAACTGATGCTTTCAAAGAAATTGACGTCACGTAGAAAAATAACGAGTTATTTTTAAATAAATAAATTATTGGAAGCACGTTCATGATTTATAGATTAAAAAATTACTACAGATTTTTTGATGTAGGCAGTTTTAGCTATTTAATTAATATGCATGATTTAGAAATTTAATTCAATTAAAGCGTCGGTAAAATTTGAAGTCTTAATGAATGTAGATAAAATTGTTATAATTGGCTTATCTAAGCGTTAGTGAGTATTTGCTAATGTCGTACTTTGAAGCAATACGAGAACTATTGGCGGAATACTAAAAGGACCGAATTTACCATTCAAGTATTATAACTACAAACCGATAGCTTGGGAAAGCAACTCCACGGGAAGTACACAACGTTAGTACATTTTACTAGGGAAGTATACAATGGTAAGTTTTAACATAGCTTACGGATATTTTCAAAAGTTTAAGCACATAGGGTCTACTAGCAACGGACATCAACGGTCCACGGTCAAATGAACAGAACAACACCTGAGTTGGCACAAGCCATTCTGATTTACCCTATCAAGGATAACATAGACAGATTCAACTTGCATTAGCACTTCTACATGGCAGGTTTTCACAGTGGCTATAGATAAAACTCATGATACACAGGCCGTGACCGCGACCTTGACCACTAGGCCACCGCGGTTATTACCAGCTTTTGCGTAGTATTAAAAGTAGTATACCTGCTAAAATCCATATCCCTATTTTTTCCATTATAGTTTATTGCAAGAGGGCATGATTCAATTCATTTATAATATTGCGTAGGGCATTTACACTGCTGAACAATTGCTAAGGACGGATCACAAATGGCTATGTAGCATAACATTAAGCGAGACATGAGGCCTAGTAGGATAAAATATAGTTGCCACACTGTTCAGACATTAGAATAAAGAATATTTATTGTTCTGAAAAGTACAAAAAGCTGTGAAACATCTGAAAAAAAAAAATGTTCATTTGTTCTGCGTACGGAGAAATGAAACAATGTATCTAAAAGTCAGCAGGCACCTTAAAGAAAGGTATCAGTACGGGATATGTCCACCGTGGAGTGTGATGCAAAATTCCACACGTCGTACCATACTTTGCACAACATTATCCAGCAGCTGTTGAGGCAATTTATCCCATTCTTCTGTGAGTGCACGGATGAGGGTGTTCTTGTTTGTCGGAGGATAGTTTCGACCAGCAACTTGCCTCCCCAAAGCATCCCACACATTTTCAATGGGGTTTAGATCTGGACAACGCTCTGGCCATACGGGACGTTGAATACCCTCGCTGTCTAGACAATCCTGAACAGCGAGTGTTCGATGACATGTTGCGTTGTCGTCCATAAAAACAAATTTATCACCGACAGCACCACGGAAAAGACGAACACGAGGAAGTAAAACTTCATCAATGTATCGTTGGCCCGTCATAGTACCATTCGCAACCACATTTAGGCGCGTGCGGCCATTGATCATGATGCCGGCCTACACCATGATACTGCATGTCGGAAATCAGTCCTTTTCCTGGATATTTTCTGGACGATAAGAAGTACCACTCTCGCGCCAGATCAGTTGGCGTCTACAATCCGATGACAGACTGAACCTACTCTCATCTGAGAATAGTACGCATGCCCAGTCCTGTTCAGTCCAATTGTGATGCTCACGACACCATTGCAAACGGGCAGTACGGTGCTGTCTGGTCAATGGGACACACACAACAGGTCTGCGTGCGTATAGTCGTCCTCCCCTCAAACGTCTGGCAACAGTTTTTCGGGAGATCTGCTTTCCTGAGGCAGCAAGAAACTGATTTGCCACCTGCTGAGCTGTGGTGCGCCTGTTCCTTTTTGCTGATAGGACGATATATCTGTCTTCTGCAGGCGTCGTACTTCTAACACGACCTCCCCCGTGCCGTCTACTTCACATTCCAGTAGTTTTAAATGACTTCCACAGCCGTGAAACAACGCTGTGAGCGATGTCGAACTCCCTGGCAACATCTGTTATTTTTCGCCCTTCTTCGACCTTTCCAATAATTCGGCCACGCATAAAATCATCTATGTGATGTCGGGAAGACATGCCAAAAATTTTAAGTTCGTCTATTAAATCTTTCCTGTAAAACTTTGACTTGAAACAACAACTGTCCACACGCGTCAAAACCTTTAATGCTCTTATGAACGCTATCATGTGATGAACAGATGTGGAAGAAAAATTTGCATACTCATACTTCTTCTTACTAATATCCCGCACTTATTCTAATTTTCCACATTTTGCTTCCTTTCATTTTGTGGTTGCTATGGATGATAGTGTTATCCGTCCTTAGCAATTGTCCAGCAGTGTATATATATATATATTTGTATACGCACATGCGTGACCGTGTGTGTACGTGTATGTGTGCGTATTTCCACTTAATATTCAACACTGTATTCCTTAGTAGCTTACTATTTAAAAGAAATATTAATATTATTGTGTCCTACTAAAATTTAAGGCTAATAATACTACATCGTAATATTAAACCTTGAGCAAGTAGCGTTTTCAACATTTCACTCAATACAAATGGGAGGATATCGAATACTTTTTCTACAAACAATTTCCGTCTCATAGCTCGTGGCCAAGAAAACTGAGCTACTGCGTTGACTCTTAGCTCACAATATATGCTATTAATTAATGTTAATCCTTCTTTAATGATCTTTACTTAGAGATATTCTGTCTCTTAGTTCGATAAATGATCCCGCATGGAGAAATGACACTGACACATTGTCGTATTTATCTTGGACACTTAATAATGAGGAATGAGCTACCATTTCTATGAAGGCTGATAAAATGGCTGGGAATAACAAAAATAAGAGAATTAGCCTTGTTATTTGTTCCATAATTTCTCCAATAGAAGGACAGTATATTCAGAAATGCTTTGGTGGGAACAAAAGAGTTTTGTTTGCTGAGTACGATGAAAATGGTGATAAATAATATTAAAACTAGAGTGAATAGGATTAGAAAGTTCATAGTCATCTCAGGATTGCTAAATTTTTTTTAAAAATGTAAAGAAATCTCATATTTGGTACAATTATGCAAAACGATTTTTAGAAGAAATTAATTTTGAAACTTGAAACGAGATGATTCTTCTTAAAGTATCACGAATGTATGATTCATTACTTTTTTTAAAATAAACATTGGATGAAGTTGTAATCTGAAAGAAACACTAATAATTTGCAATGGCATAAAATAAGACTAATAAGATAAAAAAAGTACAATATCTATTCCATTTAACTCTTTCATGCTTAGTGGTACATATATTGTACTACTAATTGTTATTCGTTTATTGTGTGGTGGCACATTAAACGTACCCTTTGTTTGAATGCCTTAGAAATGAATGTTAGATAGTAAATTATCTGAACTACCACAGAGGTTAACTCCTAATGGATATTCAAGTTTCCATCAGATGTCAGAAGCTAATTGTTTGGAATAAGTTTATGCAATAGTTCATTCTTTGATTAGCTGGGAGTCTGTTAAGGGGTATTTTTCGGAAGTGAGAGACTGCGTTGTGTATTTTTAAGTGTAAATGAAAGTGATTCTTGTGATATTGGATACAAATCAGGTAAGCACATATATTAAACTAAATAAGTCAATATTTCAATATTTATCACCTCTCATGTGCATTGTTAGTATGAAAATATGAGAGTCCAAAAAATGTACCACCATGCTATTGAAGGTCATCTTCTTTACAAATACAAAATGTATTCCATTTATTTTTTCTCAATAATGGACATGTTTATTGTGTCAGATAGATCTGTTGTAAGTTACGTTGTTTTAAATAATAATATTTATTAAATAATAGCACATACAAAACTATACAAATATCCAGAATGAGCCACGGCACGCATTCAGGAGAAAAAGTAAATACAACTAATACACTTATATTATATATGTTGACTATATAAAAACTAGGTAAAATAAAATAATGTATAGAATAGAACATTTAAAATTACCACTAACATTAGGTAAATTTGGACTAAAATAAATTAAGCTTATAACATTAGATTAGTAAAAATTGAAAATGATTTTATATGTAGGATGAATAGCAGTATAAGATACAGACATGTATTTAATTATTTTCCAACTATAAAATAACTAGCTAGAATAAGCAGCCATATGTACCCAAAAAGGCACACCTAGAGAGTTCTGCCCACCAGCTAGACAGATCCAGGATTAGCTGCTTGCAGCACAATAGCAATCGAAGTTTGTACAGAATGGATGTATTGTGTCTTCAAAGTTTCATCCTGCCTAGGAAAAAAAATCATGTTTCCTGAACTATCCTGGGGCTGGAATCATGGTGGTAAAAAGTATGTACCACCTAATTTCTAAAACTTTCGACACCCCTTAATCGAAAAGGGGTTTAACATTATTAAAATATACCAACTTTTGTTCAATAATTATAGCTTTTTGTGGTTTATCTAAAACATTTATAATTTTTTTCTTCTAGTGTATTTATTTTTATCAAAAATTCAGTACATGGAAGAGTTCATTCTTTAGAAAATGATTTAATAAATATTGGTAAATATTATATAGGGTATGTTTTAAATTATATTTGAAACAGAACAATAAATGGTATACATAAATATGTTATTCTACATGATACACGTTACGCACACGATAAATTTGTAACATATACTCGTTACATCACAAAAACAGTGCACACTTTACAGAAGTCTAACCTAGTTCTGAACTGCCGCGCAGTCCGTTTTGCGCGGGTGGCGGATTTCCCTTTGAAATAATCCCCCAGGGATTATTAGACGGCCGATCTGACATGATGATTTTGAAGTGTCTTACTGTATATAAATCCATTAAATATGATTTAATACGATCTATCATTTCACGCTTTATACTTAAGTAAAATCAGAAGGCGGAAAGAAAATTTAAAAAAAGTAAAATGTATTTTAATTTGCTTAAAGATTTACCCATATATATATTCCGACGTAATATTTAAATTAAACTAATATGGAATAGTAAAGACAAAATATTATATTACGTTTTAAATTATATTAGTCACAAAGCCCATTTCTAACTGTGTTTTTAAATTCTTCTATAAACGCTAGCATGAGGACTTGATGCCAGAAAAAGAGAAACAAACATTTCTAATTTTAGAAACAATTTTAAGAGATTTACATAACAGGTTCCTAGTAATTACAAAATTCGTGTGAATTGCTTGTTAAGGTCTGTTATAACCCTGTGATTTTTAAAATGCATAAAACATTAATTGTATTTAAGTTTTTATGTTATTCTGCTACGCATATTATGTTATTTTATATTGTTATTGTATAAAAACTGCACATTATTTAGTTCAGACATTTGTACTAAGAAATTACTCATAATATTAAAAAAAAACTAGTAACAGGTTTCAAATCAGTGATAAAAATACATTAGAATCATTAACAGTTAAATAATGAAATCACTTCATAAATAAAAAATAAGTCAAACTAAATGAAAATTGGACAAAAGAAATATGTGCATCCAGGACTTTTTGCTAGCACTGTAGAAAGTACTGTATTACTTTTATCAGCAAAACTTCTGTGGATGCCCTACAAATTCCGTTCAATACATATGTGATGTACTAGAGATTTAACAAAATTAACATCTTAAGTACAAATTATGAAAATTATAGAAAAATTCATGCTTGAAATATTTGTCTCTCGTTTCTCCCTCTCTCTTCTATTACAACCAAAACACTCTTTAATTTTATTTTATTTCGATATTTACATTTATCATTTTAAAGCTATGCCAAAAATTTGACTGCGATATTTCCTTTTTATGGTCTTTTAAAAATATATCTTCCTTTTTTAAGCAACCCTTTTATTTCAGGCATTTTTATTACTAAGCAAAACAACTTCACTCTTTTCATAGCTAAAACTTTTTCTCTAAAGCATTCAATATTATTAAGAATACCTATTCAACATACCAAATCCTATAATGATCAACTACTAATTCTAAATGAGCCCTAATTTAATTTAATGAATAATTATACCACTACTCACATAAAGGCGTATTTGGGAAAGTTAAACATTGCGCTCTCTCTACCTCTTTCCCAAACATATACAAACACAATTTTAAAAGTATTCAGAATATTTCAGTCATTAGAATTTAGAAACACACTACAAAAATAAGAAAAAATCCTTCTATAAAACCAGTTTAGTCTAGTAGTAGCTCATTTAAATTGATAATCAAAATTATGCCACAGCATATTGACTGTAAACTATCAATTTTCTGTGCAACGAACTATCTTACTTCTATAAATTTACTTCACAGTTTTGCTAAATATTCTAAGCTAAAAGCTTTAGTATGACTTATAATGATTAACAAACATCTGTAATTATTAAAAATATAGAAAATTAGTTGTTGAAATATACTTCAACTTCTCTTTAAAAAAAAACCTTTAAAGTTCTTATGAACGCTATCACGTGATGAACAGACGTGGAAAACAAATTTGCATATATATATTGTCATACTTCTTCTTACTAATATCCCGCACTTATTCTAATTTTCCACATTTTGCTTCCTTTCATTTTGTGGTTGCTATGAATGATAGTGTTATCCGTCCTTAGCAATTGTCCAGCAGTGTATAATATTGTTAGAAACTTATATACTGTTAATTATAGTTGACAAAAAATTTAGTTACACAGAAATGTATGTCTAGTCAAAAGATTGTAGCGTTAATTAGTACTATCAAATGTGAACAATGAATTATAGCTTGCTTATTTCTGTAGTTTCAATGAAAATTAAATTTAAATCTTGTTAGTACCAGCATCACAAGGCTAGTATGTCATCTAAACTCGCACAAAAAAACATATTGATAATGGCTTTATTTCATGACATTTTTGACATATAACATTTTAAATTTCCTAATCCATATCATTTATGTCTTTAAGAAGGAGTATACCTGCATATGACATATAAGCTAATTCAGAGGACTTCTTAGTATCAGATAAGTCCTTCTATCACTAGCTTTTGTTAATGATTTCTGATAACTGTAATCTGCCTTTAATAATGTTTTAAAGCATTTAGATGTAGAAAGACTTCATTTTTTCAGTCTTAATGGATACATCAATTGATAATTGTCAGAGTATTGATATAGGAATCAATTATATATAAGAGTATTATGATCTTATCTGATCAGATTCAATTTTTATGTATTGCACATCATCAGTAGATAGAATTTAGGAGTTATAAAAGCACTTATTTATTCCTGTGCTTGTTATTCGAACGTAGAGCGAAATAACAAGAGATAACAAGCCAATATTCTAAGGGTAGCTTTAATAATAATAAGATAGCAGAAATCCGACCAGAAAGTGAACCAAATACTTCATAATGACATGGGTGATGGCGTCCCGTGAGGACAAGTTTTATGTATATAAACTCCAAATGAAAAAAAGAAGAAAGCTGATATTTTGCCGTAATCTTTCAAGAATACCTAATTATTTTCAAGTTAAAAGAAACTTGCTTCATTTTTATTTGGTGTTTGTTCGTCTCTCTTTCGAGAAAAAATAAGTAGTAAGTATTATGAAGGGATCCTAACGGCACCCAAAATTATTGATTGACATTGGAATAATGCCGCTTCCTTGCGTACAGATAGATCTACTGTGTAAGAGTTATGTTAACGTCACATAATAAACCAACATGATGGCTATTTTTGACGGATCTTGTGTTTTGGAATCCCTGTCAGGTGACGATGGAGACACATAAACTAAAAGGACTTAAGGACTTTGAGCCTCCACATATTTAAAGAGCATTGGCACTTTCTAAAGTTGATCTTCAGTGGCAACAGGACTTCTAAAGGCCATCGAAACATTTTTGGAATCCGTTTTTAGCCATTCCTTTAATTCAGCCTGTGATGCACTTCACCTGTAGATTCGTCTTCATTAACATGCGGAGAGCGATGTGTTGACACACTCAATGCATGTAAAGACCCTTAATCGGTATCCGTAGAAATGTGCCCGAGAATATCCCAACCTATTCTGCTGCTATTGTCTGAAGCTCGTTCTTAAGTACCGCCGCACAAACCTTTTCGATGTTTTCAGCGTATCGATAAGTCTGCGGAATTCCAGAGCATTCATCGTCTTCGGCACTTTCCCTGGAACGCCGATGAAAATCAAATGCTCGCGTTCGCAATAATATATCACAGCCTAACACATGCTTCAAAATTCCGAGTGTCTCTGAAGAACCTTTTTCGGAATGAACACACAATTTGATACTCATTGTCTGCTCAACGAACGCAATTTCTTTTAATACCGACTCTACTATATATATATTACTATATATATATATATATATATATATATATATATATATATATATATATATATATATATATATATATATATATATATATAAGTGCATCTTCTTACAAAATACAACTCCGTTGCGAGCCATCGACCGCCTGATTTGGGATAAACTATACAGTGGGTGATCGGTTAACGAACATAATCCGTTCCAAGACTATGTTCGCTATCCGAATTGTTCCTTAACCCGATCATCGATTTACCATAGATTTCTATGTGAAATCGATTAATTCGTTCTGGAGACCCTAAAAATTAAATTTTAAAAATTGTATAATTTCTTAGTAAGTTTTTAAAAAAAATAATACATACATATAGTCTTGCATATTAATCAGTCCTTTTCATTTTTTGCTTATGGGGCGTTGAAGAACATGTCCAATGTCGATTGCTTTTCTCTCTTTTTCAGGATTTTCCGGAAGTAATTAATAGCATTGGCGTTGTAAAGATCCCCAACCCTACTGACATCAGCTTGGTTTGGGTGGCATTCTAAGACCATTGCTCTGACAGCATTCCACTTTTTAAAAAGATCTTTAATGGCAAATGTTGGCATTTGTCGTCTTTCGCCTTCCTCTTGTTCAGAAGGAGACGCATTTCGTTGTGTTTCTTGGTGTTCTTCATTCGAAATTTCTTGGAGTTCTTCTATCGTCAGTTCATCTTCATGTCCATTTATGATCTCTTCCATGTCATCCTCGTTCACCTCCAAATCCACATCTCTAGCTGTTGTCAAAATTTCATCCACAATTTAAGGTGTGTCTCCCTGATCACCTCCGAACACAAAAATCTTTCGTGCAAATGTTCGTTAACCAATTTGTTCGTCAACCGATATGTTCGTTAACTGATCACCCACTGTATTTAGAAAAGGGGAAGAACGCAGTAATGCATAAATGTTTTCGTAGTCGCTCTACTGCAAAAGCTTTCCTCGTTATAGACTCAGTCTGGGAACTTTTGAATTCTACCTTGCGTGAAATTAACAAACAGCATGGAAGGAGTGAATTATTCAACAAATCTTTTGTGACATCAGTCTCTGAATCGCAAAGCTACATGGGTAGTTTCACTATAAAAATGTGCTTTATTGAACTCCATTTTTACGATTGTATTCACGAAATTAAATTAGATTAGTTTGTATCATGTTATAGAGTGTTATTTAAAAAAACACAATTACGTTTTGAGCTTAAAACTGGTTCTGATAAACATTTTGCTCGGTAATATAACATTCATTTTATTTTCTTCACGTACTGCATCTTTATGATAGCTACATTTTGAATGTTAATGAAAACCAATTATATTCCTCTATTATAATAATATAAAATCATATTATGCGTAAAACATTCCTTTTCTTTTTACTAGATATATCCTAGAACAGGGGTGGCGAACCTTTTAGGTCAACGTGCCATTTTTTCTAAAAAAACGTTTAATGGGTTATAGGCGTGCCATCAAATAATTTTGACTTGTGATTATTGAAGAACTAATAAAACTAAATATACGAACAAATCAAAATTCTTTATTTAATACGAAAAGATACATTTTGCACTGTATAGTAGTAAATCTTTTAGTTATACTAGTAATTTAAATTAAAATAACATTAATGTGATTTCTGCTGTTGTAGATTAAATGACAAATAATTTATATCAGGATTATAAGATGTTGCTTTTTTAGTAGAATGCATACTGAATTAGAGTCATCTGTTAAACGGTTTCTAAGCGAGTCTTTGATGTTACTTATCTCTGAAAATAATGACTCGCAGGCATAAGTAGATTAAAATATGTTTAAAACTAGCTGCATGGCCCGGCTTTGCACGGGCTTTCTCTTTCCCTCATGACGCCAGCAATTATGTGTGTGTTTGTACGCGCGCGATGTAACTGATTTCTAAAATTATTTCATTAAATTTCCCTTTTTCGAAATTTGTTCCACATATTTTTGATTTAAGACAGGTTTTTTTTCCCCTCCCTCTAGCCCGGCATAACACGATTTTTTTAGTGTAAAATTACTCTTTCCTCTTCCTCTCCCCCTCACAGATAAAATATAGCTTCAAATTTCGATTTATGACTTTTAAAAAACAATATTGCATTAGTTAAAAAATTATTAATGTGAAGGAATAAAAAGAAAACGATTCTTTAGTTAGCTTAAAAATGTCTCTGAAATGTATTTTTATCCAAAATAATAGACAATGTACTTTTTTAATTAACAAATAATTAATTTAGTAATGAATTAATAGAAATACTTTTAAAAACATATATATATATATATATATAAGTTATAAAAAAACAGTATGGGGGAAGCGTAGATATATACACTGCTGGACAATTGCTAAGGACGGATAACACTATTATCCATAGCAACCACAAAATGAAAGGAAGCAAAATGTGGAAAATTAGAATAATTGCGGGATATTAGTAAGAAGAGAAGTATGAGTATGCAAATTTTTTTCCACGTCTGTTCATCACGTGATAGCGTTCATAAGAGCTTTAAAGGTTTTGACGCGTGTGAACAGTTGTTGTTTCAAGTCAAAGTTTTACAGGAAAGATTTAATAGACGAATTTAAAATTTTTGGCATGTCTTCCCGACATCACATAGATGATTTTATGCGTGGCCGAATTATTGGAAAGATGTCTGAACAATGTGGCAACTATATTTTATCCTACTAGGCCTCATGTCTCGCTTAATGTTATGCTACATAGCAATTTGTGATCCGTCCTTAGCAATTGTCCAGCAGTGTATTTACATATACTGAAAAAAAACATTCAAAAAGAAAATAAAAACTAAATGATAAAAACATTTTGATATTTTATTTTAATTTTATAGTTTTTTCTTTCCACTGTCATAGTTACAAATTTTGTGTAATGAACGCTTAAAATAGTGTAAATAATTTATATCAGGAAGTGTAATACATTAATATTACTTTTTGTTGTATTTATTTTATGTTAAAATCTCCCTTCGAAATCTAGTTTTATTATGAAAAAAAAAGTGATGACACTGATGAATGGAATCAATGAAAAGCGAAAGCGTACTGAGGTGTGGCGCAGACAAAACAGAAGGGATAAAAAAGATAGATGAATGCTGTCACGGACTTTTTTGCAAATGGCAGAACTTTTTCCTACTTTCTTGACAATTGTCGTTATATTTTAAAAACTTCTCACAATATCTTTATAAATTTTAGCATATGTGTTATTATGATGTATAAGCTATATTACTGTAAAGTTTCATTAAAATCCATTCAGTTGTTTTTGCGTGAAAGACCCACAGATTCTCACAAACTTTCACATTTATAATATATATTAGACAGCATACGCCAACTTCTTCAAACAGTTAAATGAGTCTGGAATCGAATTCAAAGTTTCCAAAATTTCGTTACTGGTATTTTTACTTATATTGCTTGTCAATCTTTCTGCTTCAATCAATTCCAACTTTTTCCTTGTTTCAATAGACTTTTGAATCCAAATTGAACTAGACTGGAAATCAATCAGTTGCATTTCAAATTCTTCAATTTCCAACCAATCGAATTGAGACAAGTTCAGTTTATCAAATGAAATCACATCAGGGCACATAATAAATTTGAACGTTTCCGATAATTCCTTGAACTGAGAAAATCTCGCTGAAAATTCTTTGATTAAAGAATCCATTATGGAAATAAAGTCATCAATAACTTTTTCTTCATTTCGTTTCTCTTGGGCATCTAAATCTTTGATATTTTTTTTCAAGTTTGGGAAGTACTTTTAATTTTTTGTAATAATATCGTTTCTGAAAACATATAGTTTAGCTTCAAAAGCGGGAATGAGATCCATCATGACAATAACTGTTTTATTCGGGCTTTGAAGCTTTATGTTCAATTCATTGAAATGTTGGCATATGTCTGTAAAAAACATCAATTTTAAAAGCCACATAATATCCCTCAAGTGTGGGTATTCTTCAATATTGCTCTTATTTTGTAGAAACAGTCTGATTTCTTCCAAGCAATCAACAAATCTTTCAAGTACGTTCCCGCGGCTCAACCAGCGAAAATTGTTATATGTTATTAAGCCATTATACACCGAATTGACTTCATCTAACAAAGCATCAAACTTTAGTTTGTTTAAAGCCTGTGACGATATTAGATTGACTATTTTTGTGACTAAAGTTATTACATTATCAAGAGATGTTAAACCACTCTTTGCACATAAGGCTTGTTGGTGAATAATGCAGTGGCATTCAAGAATCGAATGTCCTACGTCCGTTTTAAATAAAGAAATGAAACCATTTTTTGCCTACCATATTTGGAGCACCATCAGTGGTTACTGAAACAATCTTTTTCAAATCAATTTCTTTCGCAGCAAGCGAATTTCTTACTGCCGTACAAATATCTTTGCCCTTTGTAGTTGTTAACAACGATGCTATCGCAATTAATTCTTCCTTAATGATGTTTCCTACACAATAACGACCAAAGACAGCTAAACGTGCCTATTTAGTAGCGTCAATACTTTCGTCAAGACATAGCGATATAAAAGGAGCGGAGTTAATGTCATTTTTTTGTTGATCTGTAACATTTTCTGCCAATTTCAGGATTCTATCTTTCATTGTGTTTCTAGATAGAGGAACATCGTTGATGCGCTGAATTATCTTATCTTTATTATCAAAATCATCAAAAAGTGAGGGCGCACATGCCAACCAAGCTTCCTTCAAAAACTCTCCCTCTTGAAAAGGTTTACCATGCTGAGCAATGGCATTTGCAGCCGAGTAACTTGCCGCACTTGTGAGACAATTTTTGCTTACATATTCAAACATAGACGTCGACTGTTTATTTCTGTCTTTTATTGCACTTGCAATTAATTCTTTTTGCTCTGTTTCGCGTTTTTCACAAAAGGTTTTGTGATTTGTTTCAAAATGCCATTTTACAGACGATGTTCTGCATACCACTGTTCCAGAACATAAAACACACACCGCTTTGTCGCCTTTATTGATCATGCCATATTTCTCAGCCCACCAAGTTTGAAATTCTCTGCTACACTTACTATTTTGCACTTTTTTTTGTTGTTGAACTAGACATGATAAATAGCAGTTAAAAATTGTAAATTTAACACAAAACTTTAAATGTACTGTTGTGTCGATGAAATTGACAATACTATGTGCTCTCGCTTGATTCCTACCCTTCCCCCGCCACACCCCTTTTTTACTGACTGTGCTCGACTGCGGGCTCATAGGCAGATTTATTTGTTTTTAGGAAATTGAGTGTTTGTACGAGATTTCTGTACTGTCTGTTCTTTCGCTTTTGTCTCAGGTCTTTAAAATTTTTAAAAATAAAGCAGTGAGAGTTATTTTACCAATTAAACTTACAAGACAAGAATTAGATCGCATTAATAAATTACTTGTATACAATCTGAACTATTAATGTAAACGTTAGAATATGTTTTTTAAACAACTTGAATATATTTAGAAATAGTTACATACACACACTATGCATAGATAAACCTTGCATCATTAGCAATTTATAATATACTAAGTATTTACGCAAGGCATAACAAACGAGTCTGCTCCCCGATTTGTCGGCGTCGCGACGGATCACTCGCGTTTGTTCATAATACTTCATAGTAAACTTAATTATTTTAAGCTAAAATGCAAATCGTTTTTGATCGATGGCGTGCCCAAAATATTCTGTCGCGTGCCATTGGTTCGCCATCCCTGTCCTAGAATGTTACCTAATTTTATTATTCTAATCATAATGCATAGTAAAACGAGCCTTGTTGCTTACAGTTTGATTTACCTATATTCAATTTTTTCAATATCAATATATGTTGATATTTTTAACTTTTGGAGGGCTTAGCCCGATATTCCGTACCCCATATCCAGCAGAAGAAATTG
The DNA here is from genome assembly GCA_019973935.1 of Trichonephila clavipes. Taxonomy (NCBI): domain Eukaryota; kingdom Metazoa; phylum Arthropoda; class Arachnida; order Araneae; family Nephilidae; genus Trichonephila; species Trichonephila clavipes. The sequence continues at coordinate 125,683 of BMAU01013863.1, forward strand.
ATTCTGCAAAACCAGTGATTGATGTTTTTCTAGTTTCCATTAATCAATTGTTGAAATTATATTTGTAATCACAATCTTTTTGTTCATAAAATTAGGTTTCATACTTGTTCTCTTCGAGAGTATTCATAGACATGGCAGGTCTAATAACGACATCAGGATTTTCAAAAGTAATTTATTAAGGATCAAAATCATTTATTACCTATTGTAGTAAACTTAAATATATACTTTAATTTAAAAACATTTAAGGAAAGAAAATCATTCGGACCCGATCCCGTGGATACGCGTGTCACTGGAACACTAACTCATCTGTATCTCTTAGTCATCTGCAGTTGTGTATTTAGAGCACGCCATCATTTGTATTTGAGGTGTTGCCAACTGCAGATGACTAAAAATCCCTGATTCGAAACTCGAATCCGAGTACACAGCACGGAAATTGGAGAAACATTAACTAGTTTTTAAGAACTATTTCACAATAGTAATGTTCACAAAGTTAAATGTTCGGTTGTTAGATTTCTAAAATATGTCTTTACACTTCTCCATGTGGAGAAAAATTCGATTTTTCAAGGGATTTGTTAATAGATTTTACTTAAATTAAATGTTCCTGTATAACAAAACCCTTGTTTTTTTAAAAATTATGAATGAACATAGTTCTATTATAAAATCATTTCTTATCTATACAAAATACGATTTGAGTATATTATATCTTAGGCTCAGTAATTTTCGAGAGAAGAGATAAGGTGCAAGGAAAACAGGACAACTAAAAAGTATCAAATAGCCATTTACACAATGAACCGTATACACACGGGAAGGAGGGAAGGGAATTAATACTTTTTAAAAATATTTAAATAAATCACTACACAAAGTAATATTTTCAATTTATTCTGAAACTAAGAACAATTGAAGTTATTTTATTTTTGTGGCTAAATCCAAGAACAACAACTGTCAAAATATCAACAATGTTGGGAATTAAATTTTCAAGCGTCTTATATATATATATATATATATATATATATATAAAGAATGTTCCTACCTATATTCTGCAAGAGCTACCTTCTGAAATTCATGTTTACGCCATTAATCAAAATTTGCTGATTCTCTTCTAGCATATAAAATATTTAAAATGTCTTTTTATTTAATTTTAAGCATGATAAAAAGCACACTTCTGATGGAGGAGTTTGCGTGTATAGTGCTCACGTTCAAGAGAGTGCTTCCTCACTCATTTAACCAAATAAGAAAATTTTGCTGGAGATCATTTAGAAGAGTGTTTTTTTCCCACGGTAGCAGTTCTACTAATAAATTCTACTCTCCCTTAGAGCGAATTATAAATTTTTCACTGGTTCTCACTATACATTGTCAGTGGGAAACAACTTAAGTCTTAAGTCGTTGACTTTTCGTTGTTCGGTCCTTTCCCTAGCGTTGGTCTCTCCCCCTTTCCCCGCTTTTCGGAACAAACTAAAAATTTATCAGTTTTCATACATCATCTAAATTATCTGACTCATCCTCACTCTTTGAATTTATAGAAAATGACTCATTGCCAATCATCCATTTCATCATAACAAATATCGGAATAATCTCTTTCATTAACACTTGACATCTCCCTCGCCTTTAGTTTTCGAAAGCCTAAAACTGAAGCCTTTTCACATCTAAAAATAAAGTACTAATTCTCATGAAATATTGTATTCCAATCTCTGCCATTCAGTATAGTGTTGCCATCTATTAGTAAAGGAAACAAATACTTTAGAATGCGATACAAGCGTTTGTAATGTTTGAAACAATGTAAAACACCGATAGACGCATGGAGTGCGTCTATAATAGATAGTTTGAGATGAACATGCTCACCCCTTTAAAAATGGTATAAGGTCACGTTGCTCCTGTAAACTGCGCCCCCCCTCCAGGAAAACTCTACGTGGGGGCACAGGCATATCGAAATATCGAAAAGAATAGATTTTTTTTTAAAAAAAAATATATTAGTTAACTAAAAGGCAGCAAAACAAAATACATTGTAACACAATAAAAATAAAATGCATATTTACAGTGATGTAATAGACTTATAAATGTATCAGTACTGCACAATGTATTTTATAATAAGTTTAACAATATTAAATTTTTACGAAAGAAGTTTAACAATTATAAGTGATCCCATGCGCTTGCCATATATAAAATTAAATACAAATTTAGTACTTATCTTGATAAGCTGTACGGTTTATATAATTAAAATAGTATGATAGATTTAGCAGCGTCAAAGTTTGTTATTATTGAATTCAATACATTGTTGTTGAATGGAGGGGATGCGATGAAAATTTTGATTAGAATTTGGGTCTCAAATACTGAAAGTTTGAGAAACATCGGCCTTAGCGGTATAATTCAGAAATCTTAATCCAGTAAAACTTTTAATTGTAGATACAAATAAATGACGAATCATTTCAATAGATAGTTATAAAGAAAAAGAGAAAGGAAAACAATAAATTTTAGTAGATATAATTATATTTTAAGGGGACACGGTACGATTCAATTGACGAAAATCGGTCAAAAAATCAAAAAAAATTTTTTTTGCCTAAATTATTCCTTATACGTTTCTCTATTATCTCACAAAATTTCAGAGCTCTAAATAAAAAAAAATTATAGTTATGATAACTAATATGCTCGTCAGAATTTACATTCTGACATCATTCTGCTCTAGCAGACGCACTATTCATTTTCTAGCCAAATTAATTAATTCTAATTTCACAGTTAAGCAGTTTTGAAATAAAGTGAAGAGATTGTAATCCATTCTTAATGTTTGTTTACATTCGTTGAGCTATACTGCATTCTTTATTCTGCTAATTTTTATTTCACATTTTTGAAATATTTAGTTTCGGTTAACCAAAAAAAAGTCTTTTTCAAGACTAATCATTTTATCGTTATCAGTTTTTTTATATGTATAAACGTATTCTAATACAGCATTTTTAATAGTGAAACATGCCTCGTACGAAGAGGAAAAACAAATCAAGTAAATTGAGTATTCAAAAGCGATGGTGTACTGAAACAAAAACTGAAAACAATATGGATATTTCAGAGCACAATTCAAATGTTGCTCAACTCTCAAGTGGTGATAGCATTTTTAAAAATGAAAGAGTTTCTATGCAAGAAAAAAGTGTACTAGAACAAGAAAATGTTGCTGATACCTATGATGGACCAAGTTACATAATTGTTGACAAAAATGCCTTGTGTGATATTTTCAAGTATACTTTTTGTGGTAGCTGCAACCAGTCAACTTTAAAACTTGAATTTGGACATAAATATGGATTTTCTCATCAATTGAAACTGGTGTGCAAAACATGTTCTGAGCAAAAAATGGAATGTTTTACATCTCCAAGACTTGAAAAAACCAAATACTTCTACACCTTTCGATGTGAATGTTCGTGCTGTTCAAGCATTTCTTGCAATCAGTGGGGGCCATGCATCGGTTGAAAAATTTTGCATGTTTCTTAATATGCCTTTGATGTCAAGTAAAACTTTTAATGAAATTAAATGTTACATCAACTCAGCATACTCTCTTGCTTCCCAAACTGTGTTGAACTATGTATATAACAGCGTTCAAAATGCGTACAGAAAACTGGATCAAAATGGGTCAAATACTATTACTGATATTGCTGTTTCATTTGATGGGACATGGTTGACGAGGACACACATCCCAAATCGGTATTGGGTGTGTAGTTGACACTTTAACAGGATATGTTATTGACTATGAAATTATGAGCAAGTACTGTCCAACATGTATAAGTGCGAAAATGAATTAGGCGAAACTACAGCTGAATACGATGTTTGGTATTCTGGCCACAAAATTCCTGCCAGATTAACCACGTTGGGACATCAGGAGCAATGGAAATGAAGGCTGCAGCTAAAATTTGGTCTCGATCAGAAGCATGTGGTTTCCGTTACACAACATTGTTATCTGATGGTGATGCTAAAACTCATAAATTTTTAAATAGCCTAAAAATATATGGACCAGACGTTGAGATTTTAAAAGAGGAGTGTATTAATCACGTAAGCAAAAGGTTAGGCACCAGCTTACGCAATCTTGTGAAAGATTGGAGAGAAAAGGTATCACTTTAGGAGGAAAATCTTATGGCAGTCTAAAAGAAACAACGATAAAAAAACTAACGCAGTACTATCAGAAAGCTATTCTGGAAAATAAAGGAGATATTCAGGGCATGAAAAAATCCATATATGCCACGCTTTATCACAGTATCTCGACAGATAAAAATCAATGCACATGAAATGCCCTCCTGGCAAAGATTCGTGGTGTTTTTATCGAAGAGCCTTAGCTAAAGGTGAAAACCTGCACCACATAAGTTTAATATTGGAACACCAATAAATCCAGATTATTTGACAAAAATTGTTCCAATATATCAAAGATTAGCTTCTGATAGTCTTTTGAAAGGATGTGCCAGATGTCTGACTCAGAACAGCAACGAGAGTTTGCATAGCGTGATTTGGAGTAAGTGCTCTAAGGAAACTTCAGCGAAATCACGACGTGTAAATATAGCTGTTTCTGAGGCGGTATCAGAGTATAACTTTGGTACTTTGAAAGCCTTAAAAGAAATACAAAAGGCAGCTAATTTGGATCTTGGTGAAGAAGCAGTAAAAATTGCTGCCACACGTGATTACAGACGTAAAAAAGAAAGAAATCGTCAAAGTAATCTTGCTTTTCGCATAGCACGTCGAAAAGTAAAACTAGCCAATATGCGAAAAGAAAAATATTCAAAGAAAAAGAAGGGATTACATATAGTCCTGGGTTTTTAAACATAAATGTAAAAAAAAAAATATGAAGATGTTAACTAGAATTATTTTGAAATCATCGTGAAATGGGTTCGTATGTTATTTATCGCAATTTTTAAAAAATGTAAGGTACTGAAAATTTTAAATTTTAAACATATAAAATTATAATTGTCATATAATAACTTTATAAAACTTTTATCATGTGCATGTAGTACATACAGTAATTTTTAGTAATTTTATTGCACTTATATATATCTTTTTACAGTAAATAAAAACTTTAAATTGATTTATCTCGGAACAAAAAAAATCGTTTGTTTTCTTTCATTTAAAATGCTAAGGCTTTTTTTCTATTGCATGAAATGTTTTGAATTTTTTTTTATAGATTGCTATTAATATATATAACAAAAGTTGGTATGTATTTTTGAATCAAAGCAATACTTATTTTTTAAAAATAGTTGAACTTAGAATTTATACGTTTTTTAGGGATTTTTTCATAATAATTCATAAAAAAAATTTTTTAGAATTTGAATCATGTTATCCCCAAACCCATACCAACTTTTGTTGTACATGGTTTGACAAATATGTAAATCAAATTTCCTGTGTGTACGTCAATTATTGTACGAAGAGTAGCGTTTTAAAATTAGCTCAAATTTTTAATTTTTTTAAAAAAATTAAATGGATTGCTTTTTGTGATATTTTGAGTAAATATTCTGTCCTAATTGCATATACATAGGTTACAAGGAAAAAAAACTGTAAAAACCATAAAATCAAAGATTTTTGTTTAAATCGTACCGCGTCCCCTTAATAATTCATTCAGAAAGAAGTTTGAAGAGCCTCGACTTTTATACAACGAGTCGTGGTTAGCCGACCCTAAGTTATACATATTTGTTTGCACATTCATTTGACCTTAACCCGAATTCCAAAAATGTATTCTTTCCATCATTTCCTCTCATGCATACCACTGCCAGATATAACATGCATCACCTCCAAAATAGCCCAAACGTGCTCCGTGAGAATTTGTCGGACATGTATAACTGCCAAAAGCTGTCAGAATTCGATTTTCCGTCTGTAAAAAACTCCCTCCCCAATCGTTGAGGGAAAATGTGAGGAGGAAGAAGGGAATTCGATGATTTTTCGAATTTAAGTCCTGATACATGTTCTTTACGACTATGTGTTCGAGCCATAATGACAAAATAACGACCAAACTTGCTGGCGAAAAAAATAAGAAACGCATGAGTGGAAAGGTGCGAAGACACCGATGAAAAGAGAATAAAATAAAAGGAACATGAATCGATCATGAACGGGTGAGAGAAAAGGTAATGTTAAAAGAATCTGTTAGATTGACCATGGTAATGGTCAGTTGTGATCGTGCTCCGTTTCATTTTATAAAGCTCAAAATGACCCGTAAAATATATCATCATTTTGAAAATGTATCACATTGTTGATTGTTGTGTTATCTAGTATTAAGTAAATGGATTTCTAGAATAAAAACGCATTTACACGAAATTGAGTAATACTTTAATGACTGCTAAAATTGCAAACTGTAACATAAAAATATGAGTTACTTTTTTTTTCGCTGTGTTCTTTCAGTAAAATTTCTGAACTTATCAAGAACAAATACATTAGGACAGGGATGGCAAACCAGTGTCACGTGTGCCATTGATGGAACGAGACACAAAATTTTTGGCAAGCCAGTTATCAAAATGGTTTGCATTTTATTTCAAAATTTCTAAGTTCACTATGAAGTATGCATTTCGAACAAACGCAAGTGATCGGTCGCGGGTTGACAGGGAAGCACACTCTCTCGTTTGTTATTTCCTTGCCTTAGTTACGTCGTAGACTACAATTTCTTGTGATGTAAAGTCCATCTACGCATAGCATAGACAATTTCATTGACACAGCTGTATTTTAAAGTTTATCTGTGTTACTGTGAAATTTAACTGTTATTTAACATGACTAGTTCAGCAAAAGAACAAAAAGTGCAAGATAGTAAGTGTTACAGAGAATTTCAAATTTGGTAGAACGAGATGCATGGCATTATTAGTAAAAAAGGACAAAGCGGTGTGTGTTTTATGTTCTGGAATAGTGGTATGCAAAACATCGTCTGTAGAACGGTAATTTGAAAAGAAATCACAAACCCTCTTGTCAAAAAAGTAAACCTCAACAAAATAAATTAATTGCTTATAAACTTTTTGCAGCTGACTCTAATTCAGCTAATAGTTTTATTATTTTCCCAATAATTACTATTCAAAATTATTTGACTTCATGTCTATACCTCATTAAACACTTATTTAGAAAAAATAGCACGTTGATTCATAAAGGTTCGCCACCCCTGGATTAGGCTATGAAAAAGAGAAGTAAAACGCAAAGCTGAAAATGTTAAAATAAATTCGATAAAAAATTAAGGGACTAATTTATAGTATTTAGAGGTTTATATATTAGTATTTTTGAATAAAAACCGAATCAAAATGATTGAACTGCGGAATGATAGAACACAGAACTTTCAATGTTCTTCAGAAATTACTTTTTTTTAATTTTATAGATATTTTGAATGCATGAATTCTTCTTTTCTAAATTAAAAAACAAACGCGTGCTTATGACCACAAGATAGAAGTGATAGCTTCAAATTTTGTAATATTATTTCAGAAATTAGTTAGGTAAACAAAAAACAAGCGAGGTTATTTGTATTGTCACATAAAATTATTTATTCGTATGTCTGTACTCATAAAGTAATATTTTTTCCGAAATATACAATCATGTCTGTGAATTAATTGTATTCTAAGAAGGAAACAATAGGTTTATGGTAGCTGTGATTAGGTTATAAATACTTAAAATTCAAAATTATTTAAATGTCTAAAAAAAACTCCGTCAAGCGTTGGTCAGTACTTTGTCGCGCTTTAATTTGGATAATTTGGCATAATTTAATTAAAGTTTGATTTAAAAAAAATCTTCCAAAGGCCTTGATTTGTCTTTTGAAAAAAAATTACATTAAAATCCCCACTTAAAATAATAGACAATTTGTTCAGAAGATTTGATCCGGCTTCGTACAGTGTAGGCAACTAAATTTTTGTGAATGAATTTGATAATTTTCTCTACACTTTGATTTGATGAAATATAAATAGAGAGAAACCATCAGAATTATTTGTCCATATTTTCTGCTCTACATTTCGCTGCACAAATTCCTCCGACACATGACTCATTAAATCCAAATAATTCAGTAGTATTGTTACGAGTAGTATTGTTGCCATTCATTAGTATTTTTACCATTGTTACGAGCGCTACAAACCCAAGCTTAACAATGTTTGGCTTTCTAAAACGCATCATTTAAGTTCGCTGTCGAACAAAACGCGCTTAAATAAGTTATCACTTCAAAAAAATGAAAGAAAAACTTAAATGAAAGACATATTCACACTTTGTTGAATATGTTGATGGAGTCATTGAAGTTCAAAAGCTTTTTGATAATGATCACACCATCCTTTATTTTGGTAATTGTAAGATCGAAATAACATCCTGTCTTCTCAAAGGTCAATAAATCAAGAGATGGGTTGTGCCTTTTCTTTATTTAAATACAAGGAAATATAAGGAGAAAAAACAGCATTACACTAACTTGTATTCAGGTTAAAGAAAATGTAATGTACCATATAAGTTATCAATATATTACATTACAAATAATTGTGAGTAAATCAGTAAAAAATTCAAGGTCTAACCCTTTAAACGAGAAATCACGGATATATAAACCTATATCACTGTTAAGATATAAGTTTTGATCCCTTGAGTTGAAGATATACGCTTTGAATAGGCTTTTTGGAATTATGATTTATAGAAAAAATATATAAAGTTAAATATTAAGTAAATATTATTACTTTTTACGCCCTATTTCAAAACTCTCCACCACACACGCACACACACACACACACACACACATATATATATATATATATAAAGGGTGTTTTTTAAAGAGGTATAGAACTTTAAATTGCAATAAAACAACGATGTATTATTCGATTGACATGAATTTTTTTTATTCGAAAGATAATCTTGTGGCATTACATTTTAAATATAATTGCTGGCATATGAATGCCACGGCTGGCTCGGATGTAGTCCAATCTGGACGTCCAATTTTCGATGACTTTTTCCAACATTTGTGGCCGTATATTGGCAATAACACGGCGAATGTTGTCTTCCAAATGGTCAAGAGTTTGTAGCTTATCCGCATAGACCAATGACTTTACATAGCCCCACACAAATTAGTCTAGCGGTGTTAAATCGCAAGATCTTGGAGGCCAATTCACAGGTCCAAAACGTGAAATTAGGTGGTCACCAAACGTGTCTTTCAATAAATCGATTGTGGCACGAGCTGTGTGACATGTTGCGCCGTCTTTTTGGAACCACAGCTCCTGGACATCATGATTGTTCAATTCAGGAATTAAAAAGTTAGTAATCATGGCTCTATACCGATCACCATTGACTGTAACGTTGTGACCTTCATCGTTTCTGAAGAAGTACGGACCAATGATTCCACCAGCCCATAAAGCGCACCAAACAGTCAGTTTTTCTGGATGTAACGGTGTTTCGACATACACATGTGGATTAGCTTCACTCCAAATGCGGCAGTTTTGTTTGTTGACGTAGCCATTCAACCAGAAGTGCGCTTTATCGCTAAACAAAATTCGCTTGCGAAAATCGGGAACAAGGGCAATCTATTTTTGGGCCCATTCGACGAATCTACGCCTAGCTTGATCATATTTAAAATGTAATGCCACAAGATTATCTTTCGAATTAAAAAAATCATGTCAATCGAATAATACATCGTTATTTTATTGCAATTTAAAGTTCTATACCTCTAAAAAAACACCCTTTATATATATATATATATATATATTTATATATATATATATATATATATATATATATATATATATATATATATATATATATATATATATATATATATATATATATATATGTATATATATATATATGTATGTATATATATATATGTATATATATATATATGTATATATATATTATGTACATATATATTACTCCCTAATACGTATGTAGGTGTATGTGTGTGTGTTCACATATACATAATAATACATTACCACTAATAATGCTTATTACCACTTAAAATAACACTTGTTACCACTTTAACTAAGATGTTTTAATTTGATACTGACACATTTTTTATTTCTTCATTTTGAATAAAATATTTTCTTAGTATGATCTGTATTGCTTTCTTTATTGGATATTTAACGAAAAATGCCCCATCGTATACAATACATTAACTATATAGTAAACTGTTCATTGATATACTATATTATTTTGTATTTTCGATAAATGTAATTTTTTTGCAGTGCTATACACACACAACAATCATTTTTATTTAAAAAAAAAATACTTTTCTATTAAACTTTATCCACGTAAATACCTGACGAATAACTTTAGCCTCGTTTATCATAGTCCTTTCACCGTCACCTGTTAAACAAAATTTATGACATACGAATACTTTAATTAAAAATCCCATCATCGTTGCTAAACTTTCAAAAAATAAAATTAGCTCTTTGTAGTAGCATTCTATGTTTCAATATAAACTTTCCTTCATCATTAACTGTCAGGTGGAATTCATCGCAGATACGTCAATGAAAGCAAACATTATGTGATAAATGATGTTGATTCGTTTGCGTCACAACATCATGCCCAGAGTTCTAAAGACTTTTTTGGTGGTATGCTGCTCGATATAGTTTATAACAAAGTCACTATTGAAATTCGAAAGCGATCATTCTATTTGGAAGAAGTACATATGTTTTAGATGTATTGCGAAATTTAGTATGTTTACATATTGATCTCTTACTTTGGGAATAATCTTTAAGCGAAATGTTTCTATTCGAGGCATGATATAAATAATCTATTTAAGGAAGATAAAAGTATTAGAGGCATCTAAAGGTAAGTTGATTTAAACTAAAATACTTAACTAATTAACAACGAATAGGGCTTTTCATTTTATATTTCGCTTCATTTGTATTATAGTGTGTTTTCAGAAACTGAGTATTAAATTTTAACGTATAATATTTAAATACTTGGTAGTGTGTCATCATGAATGTACAACTATTTTATCAATGAATAAATGGAAATAAGTTATTATAAAAAGTTTTGGGACAGTGACGCTATCTTATGTATATATTTATTGTTTTGAATTAATGTGTTAATCAAAATATATGCACATAATCCAGTCTTACAGGCTGTGTAGTACTTGAACTGTCAGAATAACAAAATTATGGCCTGCTTTGTTTCTATGGTGTTTTGAATTTGAATCCGTGAGTTGTGAAGACCTGTAGCCAGAGAATATGATAAATATTAAATTTATTGAATCTTTAAGTCCTCCCTTGGGTGGTGTGTGAAAGTTTGAAGAAGGCGATGCCAAAATTACTTATATATGCGTTTCTAATTTTCTGTCATGGTTAAAAATAATGACGTTCATCACCAACCTCCCTCGTGTAGCTTAGAACTTCGAAATAAATAATCATTTAACCAAAGTCCTGTCAACTGATACATGTTATAACTTAATAACTATTGGTAAATTTCTATAATGATAAACAATCACCCTTTTTAGTGCAATTGTTTGCAGAATGGTTTATAATTTCAGTATTCGACATTTCAATTCTGTTATACCAATGAAACGGAAAAGTATTATATGTTAAGCTGACAAAATCAGATAACAAAAAGTAGAGTAAGTTAACATATTATTTTTTGTTCTAAAAATAAATTTTACAATGGCCACAAATGAATTTGGATAAAGAAAAAGTATGTCTTTTCTTAAAATGCAGATTCTTTAAATTTGTTAAAGTACGGCTAAGGATCAGTTGTAATATATAAAAACCCGAATTAAATATTATGTGTATAATTGTGTTAATCAGGGTTCGAAGATTTTATTGCTATCAAACTCAACGAGCAAGACAGTTCTTCAGGTGCGATGGCAATGCAATGTCTAAAAACAATCTTTGAAATACAGCAGCAAAACTCACAGAATAAATCTCAGAAGGCCTTCGCACTTTCTACGTAGTTCAGACACAACTATCTGCGTCTAAAATGCAAGTATGCTAGATTATTCACAAGCACTTGCTCACCCTACTCAACATCCGAACTAATCGCTGATTATCTCTTCACAGTCAAATCAATACCACTCTTCAACGGTCAAAACAAGACTAACTCAGTTTCGACGAGCAAATCTTTATTTATAGACATCATGGATCTTTCGAGAAAAGTCCGCTTGCTTCAGAGATCATGATATTATTTTATTTCTAGGCTAATTTTCAGAAGAATCCCAAGGGTCCTGAACTTGACAAAACTTGTCACCAACATGGACGCTGAAGTCGTCAACTTCACCGAATTGCTCTTCAGATTTCCATTGAATTGCCATTATAATGTAAGGAACGGCGTTGCTTACGAATATTACAATTTGAACATAAAATAAATATAATATAGAGTTACATATAAATTTATTACTTATCCAGATATAATGAATTTGCACTATTTGAAGTGTTCTTTACACAAAATTCGTAACAATATATATAATATTGATGATGCTGTAATAAATTTATTTATACGTAACGTATAGCAATGTAGAGGAAATGAATGGGAGGAATCTTAATTAAGTAAATCAAAGAAGCTGAAGCATAGCTTCGACAAATATACATTAGATAGTTAAGCATGACGAAGTATTGCAAATATTATTGCCAATTACGAATAAAACTCCATATGCAGAAAAATATAAAACTTTGTATGCCAAGATCAAGAATATAGCATGTGTCTCTATGCAAGTCCTGGAAATCCCCTTAGAATTTATAATAAACCGCTATGTAATGAATTAGCTACTATCATTTCGACAAGAGACAGTTCTATGGACAGAACCCGAGGGTGTGGTGTGGCAGTTAGTAAAGGGCAGCTCAGTTGTCGTTAACGTCACTTGACCATGATTCAAAATAACTTCGTTCGTTGCCAAAAGCCCTCGTGTAGCTTGAACAGTGCGGCGTTTAAATTCACTTACTCTATGGACAGAAAAACAGGTGTTAGAGTTTATCCGAAGAGAGAAAAAAAATGACTCTCAATTTGGGAATTTTAACTCTTCCCATGCAGATCCGCTGCTGAATTAAGTTTTTCATGATGATGTAATACAATTATTTATATGGAGAACATAGCTAGAAAAAATGAGTCTTTTTTCTTTTTATAAATCCATTTATATGTGACATCGAAATAAATTATATTTACTTACGAACAATTGTATGTTGATCTGTCAATCCTTAAAAACAAAGGCGGGAAAAAATCCAGTGCAAGTTTGATGAAATGGTGATTAAAAACATTGTTTTTGAAGAGTCACCAAATTGAAGTATTAATAAAAATACTGAAAGGAAGACTTGAAACTATTTTTTCCGCCTTAAAAATATATAGAAAAAAATAGAACTACATAATACATGTAAATTACTGTTTTTTAATTTAAGCAATGGGTTTGGACAGTTGTATAGTGACTACTATGGGGGTAGTTGGTCCACTGTCAGGTGGACAGAGGATACCTCCCTCTTCCCACACATACTAGCGTATACTAATTTATAAGTGTTTTTTTTACAAAATAATTCAACTACCTGTGCTAAATTTGATGAAATGTCTTAGTTTCGTAAAATAAAAACATTAGAAACCATTTTAATTTTCTTAATTTGCACTTCTCGTACAGGAATACTTGTACAAAATAACTGCATTTGTTGTAAATTTGGTCACCGCCCTAAATAGAAGTTTAAGCTCTATTCAAGTTTCTCCGTTCAAAAGGAAAAACGCGAGTAATATAAAAAAATATTTAAGTCAATTCCTACTCAAATCAACAAAGAAAAAATTTATTTTAGCTATTTTTATTAAATAGTTACAGTTAATATAAATATGTATATACATATGACATAATAACAACATTAAGTGATAGTGAATTTTTATCAATTATCATTAAAGTATAGTATTTTTTACCCAAAACAATCGTGTATAAAAAATTTCAGTTCAAATGAATGTTTAAAATGTAAGAATAAACCGTTTTCAAGTTTTGAAACAAGTGGACAGAAATGATGCCAACGTGACTTAGTTCGTAATTCTTTGAAAAATTAGTTTTAATGAATTAATTTTTATAATTATAATTAAATTACTGTAATTTCATCCCAAATAATCATGCATATAAAATTTCAGCGCAATTGAGTGTTTTAAAATGTATTTCATTAACGATTGAAAATTACACAAAGATAAATAAATTAATAGATATAGAGAGAGTGAGCTAATAGTAGGAATTGAAAAAAAATATGCACTCTTAGAAACAATTATATTCGTCATAGCATTCGTTGAACCTTTGATTCAGCCATCAAATAGGAGTGTTTAGGAATATATCTATAAAGGAACATGAAGTTGATTTCAATCCATGCGTCACTGACTCTCCTTTGTTTTACATCTAATTTATCTCAATTCAATTTTTAGAAACAATTATATAGTAATTAAAGGAATTAAGAGAAGCATGTGTATAATGTGTGAAGATTACTCACTGAATATAACTAAATAACCATTTTAAAATGAGAGACGAGAACTCAAGTTGTATTTCTGATAATTTTAAACTATAAGTAAATACCCCAATATGATTTTTATACTCAATTTAAATAAGGATGTGTAATGTTGAAATAATGTTGTTGTTTTTTCAATTTTAAATAAGACATAGTATAATTCATTAAAATAATTAGGTTTAATTAATCATAAGCGCTAAAAATGGATTACGTAAAACCATTTTCATGCTCACGTTGCAGCAAAAGATAAACCCTTTATTTTTTCAAAAAAAAAATCAAACTTTTCAGTTTTTTAAATACCAGTACTGACTTTCTCTGAATAAATTTATAAAAAGGTTCGATGTACACTGGTGTGCAAAAATTAAGGACGAGGCAGTTTTTTCAATATAACTTTGTACAAAAGCTTTCCAAATCAACACATTTAATACCGTAAGATCCCCAATACGTAAGAACATGTGTAATGTAAGCAACACTTACAAAAAGAGAAATCAGAGGGATAAAAAGAAGCTTGATTGAAAAAGTAGCATGGAGCGCAATGCGACTGAAGGCCGAAACATCCCTGTGACGGGTGTCCAGCAAGAAACATCCGGTCTTTAGTAAGGGATATGATCTCCCCTGACTGCTAGGCAGGTTTCACAGCGTCTGCCCATGCTGAGAATGAGAGTGTCAATGAGTTGTTGAGGCATTGCTGCCCATTCGTCTTGCAGCGCCAATCGAAACTCCCGAATCGTTACTGGTGGTAAGGTACGAGCTGCCAAGCGCCTGCCTAGAAAATTCCATACATGCTCGATGGGATTGAGATCCGGAGATCGTGCCGGCCAATCCATACGTTCAATATCCTCACTCTCTAAGAGCTGTTCGGCAGCTACTGTGCGATGACATGGTGCATTGTCGTCCATGAAAAGGAACTGCAGACCCATAGCGCCTCTAAAAAGACGCACAAATGGAAGAAGAATCTCGTTACAATAACGGGTCCCGTTGACTGAACCTGCGTCGAAGATGTGAAGGTCTGTACGACTACCAAGCATGATGCCTCCCCAAACGAGAACACCGCGACCTCCATACCTGTCCCTTTCAATGATGTTCAAAGGATGATTCCGGCTTCCCCGCTCTCTCCAGATGAGTATGTGATGAGAATCGCTACTCAAACTGAATCTGCTCTCATCTGTAAAGAGTATTCGTCCCCATTCACTCTCTCCAATTCCAGTGTTCCCGGCACCACAGAGAACGCCTTCTCCGATGGGCAGGCGTTAAAGGTACACACAGTACAGGGCGTCGTGCAAACCGACCCCCACCGTGCAGTCTTCTGGCCACGGAAAAACGCGATATCGGTCGTCCAGTCGCCTGTGTCGTGTGTCTAGCGATTTCTCCCGCTGTCTGCCGCCTGTTTCTTCTGGCCTGTAAGATAATGTACCGGTCATCTGCGTGTGTGGTTCCTCGTGGACGACCACTATTGAATCCCCGGATAGCAGTTCCTGTAGTTTGAAATTGTCTCCAAAATCGTGAAACGATGCTGTAAGCAATTCCGAACTCTGCAGCCACACTTGTCACACTGCGGCCTTCCTCCAACTTCCCAATGATTCAACCTCGGGTAAAAGCATCCAGATGTCATCTAACAGATTGATTATTCGCCATTTCTCGCTGAGGCAGCAACTCGGTGTGATTTTAACTGCTATACGGCGTGCAATCTCTTTGCCAGAAATACTGATCTTACACCGACAACATGCTTTATACTACTCAGACACTCCCCTATTACGTCTACCTGCATATCTGCGCATGTGCTACCGTACATCACTTTACTTAATCTCCTGATTGGTCTTTCTGTCCGCTCTGCCTCTTCGTTCAGCTGATATGCTAATTTTTCGACTTCGTCCTTAATTTTTGCACACCAGTGTAGATTAAGGTATGCATATCAAAGACGGGATTAGTCTTCACAGCATCAGTTCAGCTACGTATTTAACAGTTCATAATTCTGGTAAAATAACTAATTATTAACTTCTTATTAGTTCTCGTTTTAAATTGGATATCTCGATAAATCATTTTACATTAGCTTACATTTTTCACAAAATCTTGTTGAGAATTTAGGGCGTGGCTCAGAATCGATGACTGTTTGGATTCGAATAAAAATGTTATTTGAATAAAATATGATTTATAAATGGACGACAAAGAACACATAACTGCAGGAAGGCAAATCGATGTATATACGCAAATTTATATTATAACGTTATTTATAAAAAATCAGAAGGCACACGCTGTAAACAAGCTTTAGAATGTTTTAGAAGCTGCTCTCTAGAATTCTTTGTTCTTTTATATTACCTCAGTGCGATTTCTAGAAATATCGATCCAAAGCCTTCTTGATGATTCATTGGCGATATATGATATATAATGATGATAATATAACCATTCTGGTAAACCTTCACGCATCTTTTATGGTTGTTATTATCTTATTTTTAAAGTTCACGCTGTGAAATGAAATTAGTGTGTAAAACTCAATTTTTCCCATTGGGTGAGAATTAATGAAGGTAATATAACATACGTGGCATTTTTCATTAACCAAATTTCAGTGCATTTAAAACTGGAAAAATCTTGCATGCAAATACAAGTTATTTACATTAAAATATTGAATAGATTTCCAATCTGTTCAAAATTAAAATGCATTTATTATAATGCCTTTGATATATACTATTAGTGGGAACCAAAATAATTGGTTGTTTTCAAAGCTAGCTCTCATTTGTTAAATGTCACTTCAGCATAGCACGTGTCCATTAATATTCCATTGCATTATTAAACTTTAAAATTATTTATTGAAAAATTCATTGCATTCAAACGCACGTTGTTTTAATAGCAGTGCAGTGAAGTGAATTCCTTTCAAATAAAAAAAAATCTGAAATAATGGGGCTATCTTTATACACGCAACGTTAGGAAGAAAATGAAGGATTGTGTTTTCTGTAAAACGATTTGAAAAAATTTAAAAACAAATCAATTCGGTCTTTTCAAATGCAGATGAGCATTTGAATGTTCCATTAAAAATAATTCACTTATGGTACTGCGGAGGCATTTCCAATCTCAGATTTAAAAACACATAAAGTATTAAAAATATCGTTATGCAAATCTTTAGAAAATAAATCAGAATTTGAAATGAGTTAAAAGTTTTTAAAAAGGTTTCTTCAATTTATGAGGATTAAAGATTTCTATTGCGAAGAAAAAGATGTTTTTGATAGTGTTATTTTATTTATTTTTTTATTTATACGATTTATTTCTCTTGTGCACAAAACTTTTGTTTTTTCTCTTGGGCTAAAAAATGAAATTTTTGAATTTTTTTTTCTCCCAAAATAAGTTCAATTATTTTTAACATATTTTCCCTTCAGACAAAAAAATAAATAAAATAAAATAAAAACTAAATGTAGAACAGAAAAATAAATACTAAAATAGTAATTAACCTTGAGATTTAAATAATTTTTTTTTTTACATTTAATGTTTCTCTGCTCAATAATTTGAGTGAATATAAATACTTCCAATCTTAAAGACTAATTTTTTTCTAATATATTATTAATAATGTTTTGGAAATCAAATTAATTTGTTTTACTTCTCTTTCTAACTTTAATTTTAATGAATAAAATAAATTGAGCATTTACTCAAAATATAATGCTTATTTCTAAAGGAGAACAGTAAATAAATTTCAAAAAATAAGAAATTTACTTTGACAAGGCTGAGCCGCTCATATTAAAATTAAAGTTTATATTTACAAAATTTCAACGAAACTAATATATTTATGAAACACTTTTTTTCGACAATGAACAATTCTCCGGTTGCTTACGAATTAATTTATGTTAAGTAATTTTTTTTTTGCTTTCTTACACTGCAGAAATAATGCATATAAAGGCCTTTGAAGTATCTTGATATTTACATTCGTGATTACAGTTTTATTCGCAGGAAAGGAAAATTAATTTTTAATAAAAATTACTGTTATATAACTGAACAAATGCATGCATATTTATTTTAATTTAAAATTCCATTTCTTGATTTTTTTCAGTTCTAATTTATTTTCGATTATATAAGACAATTCGATATTCAGATGGCTATTTATTGCTATAAATATGCACGATATGCTGGAATAAATTAAATTCAGCATTGTCACTGTACAGTATATTTGTATAATGAGATTTAATCTCCTTCTCTGTTATAGCCGCATCTTATGTTTTGAAGATTTAATATAAAATTTCACCAACAACCGGTTCTAAGTGCTATGAATTATTTTTTTGCAAATTATCAGTGGAATCTTCAAATATATATTTCCCTAAATGAATTTGGAACAATTTACATTTTTTTAAACATAAATATAAATTTTACTAACTTTTTTTTGTAATTCGTAATATATTTGTTTAACGATCGTCACAATGATGTAGTAAATTGTTTTCTTTTCCAAATGTGTAGAGAATTTGCAAGGAATTACATCAATGCGTTACGCAATGACCCACAATGTAATTTAAGCAGTAGTGAAAAACCTGATTGTAATCCCAAGTAGATGATATTTTTTCTTTTTTTTTTCAAATTATAGATTTTTTTTTGTTACAAAAATATCAGCTATCTGTAAAATAAATCAATTTCGTTCATAAAATGTTAAACTTTTGTGGAATATTGACGTGTTTAATTCTCATAGCGTGAAAAATTTTAGCCTGAAAATTTTAAAGTTAACACACCATATTAAAAACTCCTCGTATTTTTACTCTTTACCTCTTTCCTGGAAGTAAAAAATTCACAATTTCAACTAAATAATTCTGATTTAAGTATCCCATTTACAAATATTAATATAATAATAGTAATAATAGCTATTTTTTATCCATCATATTTGATCAATTTAATGATTCTAATTCTTCTTTAAACAAGATTAATTTTACATTCTACTTTGTTTTTCAATTTGTATGCTTTAATATTGAAAAAACTAAATTGAATAAAAGGAAAGCAATTGTTTTGAGTACCTGAATACATGCGTAAGGATAATTTTATTCGTAAATGAAACATTAATTGCCAAGGGGAAAATGAGATTGATTTTCCTCAACTCCTAATAGATTCTAAACCAGGATAAATGTCATGAACAATAAACAATTATTTTTCCTCTAAAGAAGGGAAACACCAAAATTTTACTTTTAAACATTGAAAAATTAATCATTAGTTACACGTTAATTGAAAAGAAGTTTACCTTTCACTGCGAACAACTAACTTTCCGCATTATTCTACTAGATTGATGTAAACTTTGAAAAATCCTTTACATTTACGGAAAAGCACCAATCACTCTTGTTAACTTTATACGCATGGGATTCCCCCCCCATCACTCTTTCAACTTAATTTCCGAAAAGTTTATTGTTATAAAAATTCCTTAAGTTAAATTGTACGAAGCGAATCAATGTCGGTAATTTATTATCTTTCCGGAAACACGAAATGTTGTACCTAATGAATTTCTTGTTCTTTTGATATTTTGCGAAATCTTATGCCCATTTATTTTAAAATAACATTTCCGGAAAGGAAACATTTCGCAATTTGACGCAGTACAAGCTTAGAAGCAATAGATAAGCTAAAATTATTCTTATAGGAAACCTATTAGCTGAATATATTTATTTTGAAATATTCACTAAATTTTGTTCTATCCAAAAAAAGAAACATTTCAGAGTGTGCTTATGCATATTAATAGTTCTTTTTTTAATTAATTGGTAATCTTTTATTTTTTTCGTTTTACTCATAACGAAAAAATGCGGACTTGCATTTTGATAGTAATTAAATACACATGCTTGATGGTATATATAAGTTATGGAAATAATATTTTGGGGGCTCTTAAGTATTAGTGAAAAATAAATTTGTTATAGCCAGTCTTCATTACTAAAATACATAACTTTTAAAATACGCTACAACGTGATGGAAAATTTACTTTTAAGCTCGCATTTAATTAAACTAAATCATAGAAAAGTTATAATAATTTTTTTGCTTAGTATATCATCATTTTTTTCCCTTTTAAAACTTACCCTGTCATTAAAATTGTGAAGATATTTATTATTAATATTGTTATTTTCAAGGTCCTTTTGTTTCGAAGAGTAATCATTTTCTCTTACACAATGAAGAATAATGCAATGCTTGCAAAAGTAAACAGATTTTATGACAATACAGAGAAAAAAATATAGCAATAGTTATGTACTAGAAAACTAATAAAGCTTGAAAGATAAAAATAAATAAATAATAATAATGCAACAAAAGAAAGAAAGATAAAAATGAGAAAAAATAAATAGTTTTAACTTTAGCTAACGTATTACAATTTTTTTTTATAAAAAATATATAAAGTGATTTATTAATTTCTACCTAAAATAGAACATTAAGCTATTGTAAAATAAATAAATACAAAATGGAGAAGAAAATATGTCTCTAATTTTTTGCAATAACCTTTTAATGCGGCATTTTTTTAGAAAAAAATACTTATTTATTATTTAAATGAAAAGAAAAAAAAGATTAGAAAGATATAGATAAAAATTTTATTTTTTCTTGAATGATATACGTTAACTAAAAATACTTAAAATATATTTAATATTAACAAGAACTTTGTTGCTTTGTTAGTTTATCGAATTTCCCACAGTACAAAAATTATCGGTATTTACTAATTATAACATCGACCGATTACGCAAAATGAAAGCCATCGTCAATTCAAAAAAAATCACTAAATGCCAATTTTTATTATTACTGTTTTGGGGGGAATGTGAGCGGCAATGATTTCCACTAGTGAGTGTGTGTCGTGGCATATTTTGATTTGAAGAAGTTAGTCGACGGTATAGTACGTACCATAGTATTAATAATTATCCGATAGAATATCTACGAGTCTTAATCTGTTATTCTTAGAAGTAAATATATTTCTCTGCGTATGTGTACTCCAAATTTTTTTCAGAAACAGTCATGTAAGGTCTGGTCATAATTTCTGTAAATCTATACATAGAAATAAAAATGAAGTGTCTGTTTGTAATTTGAAATTAAATGCTTTTTACAAAATGCATTTAGAAGTATATACGGTACTTATATGACAAAATCATTTTGACCCTTTAAGCGGTCAATTATTTTACCAGAAATGCTTCCAAAAAAGGCATATTTTTTATTGCAGGTAATTAAGTACCATACTTAATAGAATAAGAATATTAAAAGAATTTTTTTTTATTTTTTTTTCACTTTTAATGCTTTTACAGCATTTTTTATTTTACAATTTTGGACACAAAACCCCCTATAAATGTTTTTTTTTTTCAAGTACTTTTTTAGAGAAAAAAAGGTGTATTAGTTGAATATCTTTTGCTCCAATAATGCTCACAATTCCAGGTTTCTTTACAATTCCTTGAAGTATATTGAGAGCGAAAAATACATGCAACTCTTCCACAGTAGTTTCTACCCAAAATTTACTCTTTGAGAATTGTCCTGCAACACTGGATTGGATGCACTGTTTAGCATATTTATTTGTCTCTTTCACAATTTTACTCATGAGTGAAAAATCAATGAATGTTTCATAAAATTGTAGAACATCAGAAGTGTCGTCAAATTGTACGTGCACAGAGGCAATACCAGAAAATTTAAATCGAGGACACGGAACAAGTGGATTTTTCACATCAACCTCGGTAAAAATTCTTATATAGAACTCACATATCTTCATCAGAGCTGAGCTCACTGCACGAGTCTTGTGTGGAATAACCCAAATAATTAGAAGAAAAATATGTATCTGTATCAGAATGTAGTTCATCATCTAACAAGAAAGTATTATCGTCGTCTATTCCATCCATAACTTCCATAAGATTCACAAGCGCGGCAAACAGTAGAACAAAAATTTCAAAGAAAAGTTCCCGCTTTTCCCGCTACATAGAAAAACCCGGATGAAAAGCTTTTCATTTACATGGACAAGCCACGCCATTTGTTGAAAAATAATAATACTAAATAGTCTCTTTCAATAATGAAAAATGCGGGCAAACCAGAAAAGGAAATGAGAAAATATCGATGCCCGTACGCCGTACGGGCAAACCAGATGAGGACAATTTCGGGTAGCACGTAAACTGTATGGGCAAACTGCTTAAAGGGTTAAAATTGTTGTCTGTCTGTCTGACGATCGGTCTGTCTTTCTGTTTGTTCGTGCTTTTCTCTGAAACGGTTGTACCAATTTAAACGGAACTTTCACAGGTAGATAATTAATGTTATAAGGAGTAACTTAGGCTACTTATATTTTAGGAAAAAAATTAGTGTTCCGCGAAAATAAAATTAAAACCAATGAAATGGTGAACAATATCCGATTCAAATTGGAATTATTTATTTCAATCGGGATTATTTTTATTGAATAAGAATTATTTTTTTCTCGAGCCTTCTGTCTCAACGATTTTTAGCAGTTTTATCAAACTTTTTTGTTTAATTAGGTGCTGCCTCTCATGACATTTCCCGTTCATGTTCTTTGATCCTAATGATTTTACAGTCCTCACCCCATCGACAGTGTTAAGGATCATCCGTCCCTCTCATCCTTTGTTTGCGTCTTCGTTTCACCTTACTGCTACTTAGACCTGTTTTGATCCTAATGATTTTAGTCCTCATCTCATCGACAGTGTCAAAGTTCATGCGCCCATCTCACCCCTTGCTCAGTCAAAACAAAGAACAAAAAATAAAACAATAAAGAAACATCAATTCAAAAATAGGATAAACAACATTATACTTATAGCATAGGTATTTCTTTACGTGAAATACATAAATATTAAGTTTTCGTAAACTCTGCGAATTGAATAAACACTTTGTTAAATTCCACGGGGCCGAAGTCGCGGGTAACACCTATTTAACATAAAATAAATGCATCAGAAAGTAATATTAACGTATTACACACATTCAGATACAAAATTATTTACATTATTTTAAGCGTTTATTACACAAAACTTGTAACAATGTGTTACTTTTGCTGAACAGAAGGAAGGTGTTTTCAAAAATTGATCCAAAAGAGAGTTACAGGGCGTTATAATTAAATAAAAAAAATATTTTTCATCAGCTATTATACCTACAGACTTACAATTTAGCAAATATGGTTTTCTGTTCAGCTGAGATATGCAAAAGGCTTTTTTTGTTGAATTTACAGTTCACGTAAAATTAACTCATTAAAATCTTCTTTATCCTTTAGTCTGTTTTCAATTTTTCAATTCACCCGTACGAAGAACGGGTATACCAACTAGTATTAAATAAAATTCGTTAAACAAAGTGACTACTAAATGAATAAAAAATAAATTTAAAAAATAAGAAATTTGATAAATTAAAATATATTCCTTGTAGAAGAAATCAAACCAGAAATGCGAAATTTAATAAATAAATTCCCGATAAAATTTAATGACATTTAATAAATTTTGTGGAAGAAAATGTTAAAGAAGTACATTTTGCATAATGCTAAACTTTGTAAAGGTTCGTGTTTGAAGAACTATCATTGATTCGGTATTGTAATAAATCATGTACTGATCGATATTGTAATAAATCGTGTACTGATCGGTATTGTAATAAATCATGTACTGATCGGTATTGTAATAAATCATGTACTGATCGGTATTGTAATAAATCATGTACTGATCGGTATTGTAATAAATCATGTACTGATCGGTATTGTAATAAATCATGTACGTTAACAGAGCCCCAACTGTGTCATTTTAGAACATTATCATCTTATAAAAAATAAAGGTCTTTTATATGCACATTCATTTGTATTAAGTATGAAACCACACCTATAAAGCATTGGGCTCCCTTAATGTTTCATATGCATTACAAAAATGACTTATAGCTTTTGACACATTGTGTACACAGAGATAATTATTTTTAATACTAATGTAAGAAAAAATTAGGAAATTACACGCTTCGCGTATTTTTAAACTGTAAATGTTTTGCTTTAAGAAAAAATGACATATGTCATCTGTAACAAATTGATATCAAATTATTTTCAATTTCATTTATCAAAAAACTTCCTTATAATCTGATTTAAAATTAGTTAAAAAGTATATTTTTTTTAAAAACAGCCAACAAAACTTGTAATGAACAGATGAAAAATTACCAACGTGACTTTATCTCCCGTAAGGTTTAAATAAAAAACGATGTATTAATATTTCCTCTCTGTGATATTGCACAAAGTCTTCCGTTTCTTTTGAAATTTAATATTAATGATCTCAACATAAAGAGATAAAAAAATTTAATATCTCGTTCCAACTTCTGATAACCGCTCCATCACATTGTTTCCGGTTAAACAAGACTAATTGCCCTGCCTTTCTTATCGCTACATATTTCATTTCACTCTACGTCATTGGCTAGCTTGAGACGGAACGTTAAAATTTTAATCTTAAAATAAAGGATGGGTAAAAGCCTTAAGGCTGTTAAAAATAACACTTTGGCAAGAGAGCCTTATTAATTTTGGTTTTCATCTTCAAGGGATATATGCTACAAAAATGATCTCCCCCAATCTTTCTTTTATTATTTTTAACCTTGTTATAGAAATTTTTAACACGTTTAAACTCAATTTTTATTTTCAGAACCATTTTAGAGAAGGATCATAAAATAAGGAAATGATTCTTCAAGCAGACTGAATTTACTACAAAAAGTAGTCAATTTTCTTCATTTATTTTTTTCCTCCGCTTATTCGCTTAAAAAAGTTTTATCAAACCACTAAAATGTGCACCATAACGATACTTCTTTTAAAGCGCTTTTGAAGCAGCCTTAGCTTTAAAAACTGTCTAAAGTGCTATAAATTGCATTTTTTATGTCAGTTGTTGCACGTAGGTGTGTTGTTTTAACTGAATTAACTAGAGTTAGTTATAATTTATGACTTTATTTGTATGTTAAAAATATTTTTTTTGTTGAAACTACTACGCATTCTTGTTTTCGAACCTAAGAAAATAGCATATGAGGAAATTTAATAGATCAATATATCACAATAGTAGAGAGAATTGAAATAAACAATAAGTTATTATGGCTTTTGGTGAGAATACTTTTAGCTAACTATCTACTTTAAGATTTTTACAATAATCTTTTTAAGAAAATTATTAAGTAATAACACATCTATAACACACATAAATATTTCTTTAAATAAATTTCATTCATACTGATAAGCATAACCACTTAGATGCTGACGTGTTTTTTTCTTTTTTTCTGGGGATGCTTAAACAAAGCCATGGATTCAAGTCCTGACTCTATAAATGTTACTATAAAACCAATTGATTCGATAACTTTTCAAAAGTATTAGTAAGTTAGATACCGTAAAATAAGGCGTATAATGCGCACTTTTAACTCGAAAAATATGATTGAAATTTACGAGTACGTCGGATAGAAAAATGATAGCTTTATGTATTTAAAAAAGAGATAAGCATAAAAATATTAAACTTCTACATATATCGAAATACTGCTTATTTAAAAGAAATGACATTACTTATGAACTTAAAAATGTTATAGTTCTGAAAGTATAATATTTTTTTCAAAAGCTTGGTATAATATTTTAAAAACTGATTTCAAAATGTATAAAAACATAGCACACGTACATTTCAGGTTTCTTCTTAAAAAAATGGGGTGTTCGGTATATGGCTAAGATAATGCGGCTTGAAAACAGAGGTGCACATTACACGCCGGATTCTACTTTAATTCAAAATTGGTTGCCAATAGCCCATATCTTATTATGTTATGAATTTTATGAGTTATTTTTAAACTAAAAACCACACTAAATAAATCATATATTGAACGTTAGGAATTTGTAAACTTCATTTTTTTCTATGTTATGCATCTTCAAACAGCTTAAGTATTTTATATTACATAATTGGACAACCTAGTTGTACCTGTGTAGTGTATTCGAATAACAACGCCATAACAATAAACGCTTGCATAAGTATTTCAACAAAATATTGCGCAATGAATGCAAAGTTTAACATCGTGGCATTTCAAATTATTAGCGATTTTAGGATTTAATTCTAAAATATATAGAAAACTTGTCTAAGCAATATTTTATTATCGAATTGTAATACTTAAAATTTTTGATTTTAATAAAGTAATTATTTAAATTATTCTGCAATAAAATTCCTCCGACTCAAAGAGTTCTTTGATTCTAAAACTACGATATAATTTTTCATTCAAAATTTAAACATATTTTTTCCTTAATTTATCAAAAGAAATATTTTTTTTCAGAGACTCTGGCTTTATATATTTGAATAAATTTTATTTAAGGTATATTTTTAATTTATCGATGTAAGAAAGAAAATAAATAAACTGCAAGCAAATTGAATACAACACACAATCATTTAGATACATGGCTAAGGCTTGGGTATTATTTGACAGTCACTAAATGCAGAATTTCATTAAGGTGTTCGTTCGAGTCCCTTTACGCCATGGATTTATGAGTTATCACCTGGAACACTCGTCATCTAGTGTTTGTTAATTAACTTTGGAATTAAATTAAACTTTCGGTTGCTCTGATCGAGATCAAGCAGCAACTTTTCGATTTCAGTCGGCAATAATTAATGGATTTTCAGATTTCCATACGCATAGATTAAACTTTTCTATTATACTACTGTGTGTGAGAGTTATGTTTTAAATATATAGTAATGTGTGTTTTGAATATAAACATATTACAAAAAATAAATTACAGAGAAGACTGCCTCCTATTTAACTCAATTAACTAGACAGATTACGCTGTTTAAAACATTGATTGTGTAAGGAATGGTGCCTTAGAAAGTTTCCAGGATGTGATTGAATTGCAAATCACTCAATCGTTAAATTGATGTGTTCAATTTACACAAGTAAAATAATAGGTTTGATGACGAGTTTAAAATCATTACTTTGAAGCTACGCAAAGGTCAGCCATTTATTTTCATTAAGGGAAAATATTGTCCGGAAATACATCTTTTGTCAGAATAACCAGATTGGTAGGGTAAAGGATATAAGACCTAGGGGCCTTGGTTCGAGACTTAATTTTTGTACCATTTTCGTTAGGAAAAATAAGGTAAATTTGTTTGGTACAGAAACTTTTTACAGCTGATTCATATACCATCATTTTCAACATTTTCAATTACATTTAAAACATTGGTTGCTTTTAACTTGTTATGTCATCTGAATTTGATATTGGCCGTGGTAGCTATGTGGTTATGGTCACGTGGTCGGTGTGTCATGCATTCGAGCACAAGTCATTAAAGTCCCAAGCTGTTGACGAGCTGATGCTAGATAAATCTATGGAGGCTAGAACTGCTATCTTTTTTGCGTTATTTGGAAGTTCGAAGAGTGGATGCTAGCACAAATGTCATCTTCCTCACTCACACGTGGCGCAAAATTATGAGGTCCATCACCATTAGATCTAGAGTTACTTTATAGTGAGACACTGGAAAGCACTTATTCACTCAATAGATTTGATATTAAATACCTATTAAAACAATCAATTAAATTTTTTTCAAAAATTCGGCTGCCTCTGTAACTTGTTCATTAAAAAATTATGTGTTTGGTATTTGCGTTTAATTAATTTTTAAAGTAGCACTATGATAAGCAAAAGCAATAGCGGAAGAGCATATGGAAATAAAACATTCAGAATGTATTTTGTACGTCTTTTTTACGACTATTATGCTAAACACGGCAAAATTGTACGAATGTTTATTATTTCAATGAAAGAAATATACAATTTCGCTAAACTTTTTATGTATTTTAGTTTCTTCTAAGACTTCAAAATTTATAACGGAAAAAGATTTTTATGTCTCATTGATGCAATGTATTCACCTGAATTATGAAATTTAAAAATGCATACATATTTTCAGAAATAAAAAAAAATTGCAAGAATTATCATTCCCTATTGATAAAAAGGGAATATTCGTTATTACGTACGAACAAATATACCTTCACTTTTTTGCATGTATAATACTTTTTGAAAATCACTAGATATATTTTAAAACAAATCTCACAAAAAATTGCGTGGAATATTATATTCTAAAAATGACTTTTCCTAAACTTCTCCAGAGCTTTTTCTTTCAATAAATATATTTAAATCAAAAAGAAGCAGTAAGAGATACATTTTCTGAGATTTTTGTAGCAATTTGACCTCGAATGACATTGATGGCAGTTATTTAACTGCAATAAGAAAATATTCTTGAAACCTGGAATCGATGATTCTCCTTATACCCAAGATCAATTCATTTTCCTTAAAGATTTCTCGCCTCCACCTTAGGAAGAAAAAACACATAAATCTAAACAAGATCAATATGCATAGCTTGGTATAACTCAAGATACGCCAATTCATCATTTTTAGCAAAAGAATTCTCACATAGAACGTAATCGATTTGTAAAGCGATAAGAAAGAAATATCGATTTATTCTTAGAGTTTTATTGGTGCTTTTATTTTTGGTAAAATCTTTGTATCTCTCCATAAAAACTTACATATTTACGTTATATGAAGATGCATTTTTTTAAAAATGCTTGTAATGAGATTGATATATTCTAAGCTTTTTAAGAAGCATTCTGCTAAAGCTCTGATGATGTAATTTTTTTAATTTTTGCAATTTATTTTATTTATCTGGTAGTAAACCTTTCAATGCTACAGCAGGCGATTTTTATTCTTCCAATACAGAGTCTATCTGAGGTTGTTCATAAAATTAATGCAAGAACGGAATTAATATTTAAAAAAATTAATAATTGCACGAAGTTAATAATTGAAAAATTAATTCTTGATTAAAATAAGCTAATGAGAAACTACTATTTGTAAGAAATTATTATTTGAAAAATTGATACATGAGTGAAATTAATGCTTTTTGAAGCTTAATAATTTTTAAAGTATATTAGATTAAGAGAAAATATGTAATTTATGTAGGGAAAAAGATTACCTTTCTCAATTCTTACTTTTGGTTCACAATCTCTCTATATCTTGTTCAAATTTTCGATTGTTAATAAAATACATTTTAAAGCCCCCAGTTGCAATGAAATTTTATATACACGATTATTTTGGTGGCAATGCGGTAATTTAATTATAATTAATACAAATAGTTTATTAAAGCTAATTATTCAAAGAATTATATATACAGTCACGTTGGCATCATTTATGGGTGATTGGGTTAAAACCTAAGAAAGTTTTTTTTTTCGCATTTTAAAGCGTTTATTTGAGCTGAAATATTCTGTACATGATTGGCTTAGATAACAATACGATAATTTAATTATAATGAACTAAAATTAATTGAATGGAACTAATTATTTAAGGAATTACAGATACATTCACGTTGGATTCAGTTTTAGCGACTTGGGATATTTTTCTCATATTTAGAAGCATTCAGTTGAACTAAAATTTTATATAAACTATTTTTTGGGATATCAATACGATACTTTAATGGTAATTAATAAAAAATAATTGCCACTTAATATTGTGATATTGTTACATGTATATATATATATATATATATATATATATATATATATTAATTCTAATTATTTGATATGAACTAACTATAATATATATATATATATATATATATATATATATATATATATATATATTTACATCAGGGGTGTTAAATTTCTCTAGAGGTCTGAAAATATAAACGATTTTCAAACGGGTATAATACTTTTAAGATTAAATTAAATGATTCGA
This sequence comes from Trichonephila clavipes, assembly GCA_019973935.1. Lineage (NCBI taxonomy): Eukaryota > Metazoa > Arthropoda > Arachnida > Araneae > Nephilidae > Trichonephila > Trichonephila clavipes. The sequence continues at coordinate 155,644 of BMAU01013863.1, forward strand.
ATCTTTTACGTATTATTTAAAATAGAACGGCGCTTCAGAAAAGCATAAAATGTTTAAAATATAATAATAATTTTAAAAGTCATAAGCATATGAAAATTCTACAATACATATTAAGTATTTTTTGCTTTGGGCACGCTATTTTTTAAAATATTAGCCTTTGATGTATAAAACTTTATAGAATTATACAATGCATCATACTCTTACACCCTACCTAATTTTAGTATTATATATCTTTTGTATTTCAAAATATTTGTAAAACATTGCAATTTTTTAAATATTTTTTAAAAATGTATTTTTTTATTTACTAAAATATGTAAGTTATTTTTCTATTTATATAAAAGTAGCTACAAAGTATTAAGAATTAAGAATACATTTGTCTTTATGAATCAACTTATAACTAGTAATTAAACCTACTCTTTTAGAAAATAGCTTGCGCGACGTAAAAAACTTAGTAAATATTTCTTATAGAAAAGTTTCTTATTTTCATATGCTTATAATTTTTAAAATTATGATTATATTTTAAACATTTTATACTTTTCTGAAGCCCCATTCCTTTATAAGTAATGTGTAAAAGATTCGAATTATTTAACTTAAATTTAAAGAAATTATACCTGTTTGAAAAATGTTTATATTTTCAGACCTCTAGAGAAATTTAACACCCCTGTGACCCCTTAAAGAATTTTTTTTATATTATTTGTTTTATTTTTCTGTCAATGTATTTCATTTCTTAGTTGCGACTTTTTTATGTATTTAAAATTTGAGACACCTTTATAGAAAAATTTTACATTAAATGAATTAAAAAATAATTTTACGTTTTAAAGTTCGGTATCACTCTGTTTTAAAATGTATTTGTGCATGTTTCGTTAATTTGAAGTTAGAAAAAGTACTTACTCTACTTCCACTTTTTTCATTATTGTATATGCTTAAATATGTTAAATGTATCTATGTGGAAAATTTCAAAACGTTATAACTGAACTAATAAGGTAAAATACTTTTAAGTGTCATAAAAATATACATATATGAATTATATTCAGCACATTCTGCAGAAAGAAATCTACGGAAAGAAATAGCTATTAGCCATATCAAATGAAAAAAAATTATACGTATTTTTTCATTCTTTTGTCATATTTTGTAAAAAACAGTTACCTTTCTAAAAATTAAATCAATTTATAAGGATCCATTCATTTTGGAGCTAATCCATTTAAAAAACTTTAATACTAACAAAACATTATCATTTACTTTGACAGATGATATTAAATAAGCGGGGAGAGAAAAGATTAAATTAATTTTCTAAGTTTTTGATTAAAAATACCACGAGCGATTTTAATAGTCAGGTAATGATGGGAAGCTAGGTATGAAAAGATATCTGACGAGTTCTAACAGGCAAATATTTGTCTTAAGAGATCAGTAAAGAGAAATCGCAAAAATATATTTTCTAAACTTTATTGCACACTTTTCGGAGGAACTTAATAAAAATCTAAGCAAATGAATAGTCTTTATGAACGAAAACTTTTCGTTGAAAACTTGAAATATTTCGTTTTGTTTACTTTTTTTTTATTTCTGTCTTTTTGATACATTTATATGATACTTATGAGTAATTTATATCACTTTATTATTTTTAGTGTTGAAAATGTTTTATTGAATGTGATGATTTTACATTACTTGGGAAAAAAATAATTTCTTCATTCTAAAAAACCCTTCTTTTTTCTTCTATTTGTGAAACGTGATTTCTTTAACTTAATCTAGTTATGAAACTTTCATATAAAAACGGTAGTTTATTTTAATGTTTTTATTTTTGTATGTGTGAAAAAAGCGTTTATTTATTTAACGCATTTTTAATCAATTTATTCCTTGAACTTTTTTATTTATTTCCAAAATAAATAATTATGTTCACTATTTTTAAAATAAAAGAAACACGGAAATTTAAGAGCAACTCTGCAAAAAATACTGTCTTAAATATAATAATTTTTTATGCAGCTGTTTTATGAATATTTATTTGGTTGTACGAGGTTGATTTTAATGTAATTGTGGCATTTAGGAGAAATATGTCTTATTAAAACAATCATTTTAAATGAATTAATATTTCTAATGCTTCCCGAGCAGTTAAATTATATATAATTATTACGGTTAAAATATTCTATAACATATTCAACATGTCCAACAAATTATCGTACTCAAGGAATACAATTTTGAACATTCACGCTAAAGCAGCTTTTCTCAAATTTTGGGATACCGCCCTAGGGGGCGTAATAACTCACTAAGGGGGCGAGCATATTGAAAAGCAGGAAACAAAAGATTGTTCAAAGAAATTATTTATTGAGTGAAAGTAAATAAACAAAAAAAAATACATTCTGATACAATGAAATATAAAAAATACACATTTACTCTGATATAATACACTTATAAATGTATCAGTACTGCACAAAGTATTTTAAAATTAATTTAACAATACCAAGTGAAGAACAAGTTTAGTAATATCCAGTGACCCCATGGGCTTGCCATATATAAAACTATGTACAACAACTAACATTTAATCTGGTAATTTTTTAATCTTATAATTAATTCCTTCAATGCCTGTTAAAAGTTACGCTGTTCACTTGCCGACGCCAACACCGGGGTGAAAAGGAATAAAAATAAGTAAAATGTTCTCTGAAATAAATAAGTCATTCGCAATAGGCGTTGAATAGGTGTTTTCTTTTGGGCATCCGAACTGTAACACAGTCCTCAATCCCATGTCTTGATAGAACTTGGATGTGGGGCTTGACGAAAGTGGGTTTTTTCATTCTGCTGAGTGGCATGGCTGCAATTGGTTGGACGATGGAATCAGGGAGGCGTGGCTAACGTGCTTCGTCAGGGTGGGAAATTTTCGAGGTTTTTTGGCATGACTGAGAGCTTAGAGGCTGCTCTCTGGTTGGATGCTTGGTAAAGTGATCATTGACTCCAATTGGCTGCCCTGGGGGCTGGAATAAATCATTTGCAAACACTTTCGGGGTAGTTTTATTGCATTCCGAAGCATTCGGAATAATTTGATGGATAGTAGTGCACAGAGAAGGTCGTATTAAAGAAAAACGTATATATATGTGCTGGACAATTAACACTTTGACAGAAAGAGACATTTATATATGCCGGGTTACATTTATATATTGTAGCATTAGCGTCAAAATATAGTATTATTAAATGCAATACGTTGTCATTGTATGGAGAAGGCGCGATAAAAATTATGATTGGATATTGGGTCGATGTTTTGGAAAGTTTGAGAAGCACTAAGCTAAAGTAAATATCATGGACTATCTATTGAAGATGATAAAGTAGAATGGTTAGCAAACTTTTGATATGTTTTATGCGATGGAAGACTAACAGGAATGATTAAATAATACGACAATGTGTTTCAGTTCAATAAAAATTCATTTTCATTCAAAAGAGGATGAGTAACCGAATAATTTTTACATTATATATTTCATACCTTCCTATTATTTAAAAAAATAGAATTTTGCTATGATTTTCGAAAAGATTTCTGCGCATTTTTTATTACATTTTACCATGTTTTATTGGGTTCATACTTCTAACGCTCTGTAGAAGGCCATGTTCACTTTTAGAAGATTCATTTATTTTATTTGGGTGCCACCGGTAATAGTATAGAGCAGTGAGACCCAACCTGCGAGCCACCGAGTCTTTTTAAGTGAATCAGCCATGGCCCATTACTCTGAGAAATTTACCTTTTAAGAAACTTGTATTAAAAATTTGTTGGGAAATTCTTTGTCAAAAAATCAAATGTATCAAATTTGCTTTTTGTTGTCGCTGTCATAAGGGTACGAATTGATATTCTTTTTTTCTATTTGGAACGATTACGGTTAGTGATAGCAGAAAGCAGTGGAGTAATGACAATAATATGGGTGGGTCTAATTTTAACTACCTTTCATATCTCGCAAGGGAAAAATATTCGAAGAAAATATATCGTTTCAAGACGATTGTTGACTATTTTGTAGAGAAAAATAAAAAAATGACCAGTAATTGTTTGATTTCTTAGGAAAGTGCAGTATTTAAAAAATACCAATAAACATGAATCATTCAATGACACTTCTCCTCGAAGTTATCTTTCAAAAGGTGATAAATAGACTTTCTTGAATAGTCTTTGCAACAGCAACAATGTATTTAATCAATGGTATTATCACATTAGTAACAAATACCTCCTATTAAGTTTGTTACATTATTGGTAATCATATGAAACCGTTTACTGATGCAGAAAAGGTGAAGGAGGGTTTCTTAAATGTGCTTTTAATTTATTGTTAGGGACAAAAATAATTAAAAAAATATATAAAAGATAATAATTAAAAGAATCAAAATGGAGTTATAATATTTTAATCAATTTCCCACATTTAAAATTTCCAATGCTTTCTTGGTCTTAAAACATTTCTCTAACACCCCCAACCCTCCTTCCTCCTCCACTTATCCTAATTCTGCGGCCCACGTGAAATAGCTGACATATATAAGCAGCCCAGCAGAAAAAAAGGTTAAGTATCCCACATCTATTATTTTTTTATTAAATATAACCAGGAAAATACAGTATTTTGTGAATAATCTCACTATTATTTTTTTCATAAATGAATAATATTATATATTGTAAATTCTCTACTAATGAGATATGAATATTAATCAAACAAAACCGAAACTAATTGAGTTTGATAGAAACAAGACATAGAAGGATATATGAAAAATTAAAATTATAATAGGGTTAAGAATATATGTATAAAATGGATACATATTAGGGTGGAGAAAAAGAAATCTATTATTTTTGAATTTAAATCAAGACTTTGTTTAGCATGCTTCCGATTGCCTGATTTGGATCAAATATACACCGTTTTATTGTGTAATTGATCGTCATTTTAAAGGTAGATTAATAATGCCTCTCTCATAGAAGTCTTGGCCCTTATTGGCGAAAAACTTTAGTAATTAATTTTCACAATCTTTTCTTGATCCCAATTTCTTGTCACTCAGGAAAATTTGAAAAGCGAGAAAAAGGTGGTAACCACTTGGTACCAGGTCTGGACTATATAGTGAATGCTTTGAAACTTACCAACCAAGCTCCCAGAGTTTCTGGAGATTCACTACAGAAGTGTGTGGAATGGCATTGTCCTTTTGGAACACAACACCTCTTCTGTTGGCTAAATCTGGCCAATTCCAGTCAATCACAAGCTTCAAACGGTCCAGTTGTTGACAGCAGAGATCTGAATTAAGTGTTTGGCCATGCAGAAGCAATTCCTAATAAATGATTATTTTCCAGTCCCACCAAATACACAGTATAAACTTTCTGGCCGTTAATCCTGGTTTGCCACTGTTTGAGCTGCTTCGCCACACTTTGACCACGATAGTTTTCACACAATATTGTAGTATGTGTCCAATTCCCCATCCCCAGTTACCATCCGTTTAACAAATGGATCGATTTCCTTCCGTTTGGACAAGGCTTCGCAAATGGAAATTCAATCCATCATGTTTTTTGGTGTTAATTGGTGTGACCCACAAACATGGAGCTTCTTTTTGAATCCAAATTTGCGCAAATGGTTTAAAACTGTTTTATGATCGATCTTTAGCTCCTGGGCGATGCTACGATTACTATTATGCCGGTCAACTTCGATTATTTCTGTGATTTTATCGACATTTTCGACGTCGGGCCTGCCTGTGTGAGGTGAATCTTTAACATCAAAAATACCTGAACGGAATCGACGAAACAAAAATTACACATAATTAGCTGTTACAGTATCGGCACCATAACCATCATTCGTAATTTCAGCCACCTGGCTTTCATTTTCGCCTTTATCAAAGAACAACTGTAATATGAACCGAATTTTCTCTTTGTTGAATTCCCTTCTTAACTGCCCGTAACTTACAACTGAATGAACCAAACAAAAAAAAATTTTAGTGTGAAATGTCATATTGAATATGAGCATAAACTTGACACTGTTTGATTGATACTTCACGAGATATCGACACTACAGTCATCTTCCTAAAAATAATGGATTTCTTTTTCCCCAGCCTAATATATATATATATATATATATATATATATATATATATATATATATATATATATATATATATTAAAAGTGATAAAAGATATATATATATATATATATATATATATATATATATATATATATATATATATATATTTGTGTATGTATGTATGTATATATAGCCATGGATTTGCTTTGACATCTGAAGCATTTTTGATTCAGATTTATCTATTTACATTGGCCTCCGAAAGTAAAGGAACAACCAATTTTTTGTTCATTATTTGCAAATCAATGAATGTAAAAACACCAAATTTCGATGACATGTGTACAAAACAGTTCTGTATTGACTGCATGACAGACGTTTACATAACAAAAATTCAAAAACTATTTACAACAAAAAGAAAAGGCAATCTCGCTGGAAAAGTCCATTCTTGGAAGAAATAATAATCACAATTTTATGTGGTAAAATGTCATAGAAACATAATAAAACGGGGTTTTATTAAGAGTTATGTCCATTTATAGCTTGAATACATTGGTGGCATCGAATTTCTATGTTGTCAATTAAGTTGTCGGTTACCGAAATGGGAAACGAAGTCCACACACGGAGTAAGCTTTGTCACAGATCTCCTAAAGATCTTGGAGGAGGATTAAAAGCAGAAACCTGTCTATCAAAATAGTCTCAAAGATACTCTATGGGATTTAAGTCTGGAGATAGAGCTTGTCATTCCATTCTCTCCAAACCAAAACCCGCAAGCTATTCATCAATAATTACAGTTCGGTGAGTTCGTGCATTACCATCCTTCAGAATATAGTAATTGCCAATTGCACCGGCATGCGGGTGGACATATGAATCAAGTATGTCATCCCGATATCTCATACTAATCAGAATTCATCCCTGGAACACATGCAGTTCAGTTTGACCACCGAGTGAGATCCCTGCCCAAACCATCGTTCCACCATCTCGGTAACTGTGTTTCTCAAAAATGTTGAATTGATGATATCTGACGCTTCATTGCCTCCAGCTGAACAGACGTCTTGAATTACTCTCCAGTGTGAATCTCGACTCGTATGTAAATAGTACAGAAGCCGATTGCTGTCTGGTCCAGGAAACGTCTGCTTCCCAAGATAAGTGGGCCCTTCTCTGTCCTCTGTTGAGGGATACACACACAACCCATCGCCTTGCATAGAGACCTGAATTGTGAATACACCTATGCACCATACTAGCGGATCTTCTTCTCCCTGATGCTACCGAGTGGTCTGCAACAAGTTGCGGCGCAGAAATCGTTCTTCTCCTTCGGACCGAAAGAGTGATAAAACGGTCTCCTGCAGGTGATGTAGCTCGTGGTCGTTCTGGAACATGTTTTGTGGACAAAGATGCTTCGGTTTGATATTGATTCCAGAGACGGTGGACCACATTACGAGACACATTAAGACGCCTAGCGGGATCTGAGTGTGACAGCTCCATTTCCATCCATCCGACCACCCTCCATCTTAACAAATCATGCAAATTGCTTCTCTCAGACATTGCGAGACCATACCGCCTATTGTCAACAAATCTGCTAACAAAAGCTTTAAATCAACAAAAATTACACGCGTAATTACGAAAGCCTGATATATGCATATTTTTCTCTCACTGATATATCTATGTTCTTTCCTATTTAAGAAAGAGGTAGCTTTTCTTTTTGCATACATTTGTATTAAGTTCGTTTTTATCATTTATATAAACTATAAATTTTATTGTTGCTGGAATTTTTTGACGCTGAGCTTCGAAAAACATGTTGTTCCTTAACTTTTGGAGGCCAGTGTATTTCATTCATACGTTTTGATAAAGCTAATAAATTTTAACAGTGAAAAAAAAATATAACGAAGTGGAAAAAAATAATAAAATATCTAAGTAATGTATAAATGTTTTGAAAATTATATGGATATAATAAAGGTAATAAGAGAAACATTTAGTGTCACATAAGATTTAAATATTTGTTTTCAATTGGAAAAATAATTTTATATTAGAATTTCTTTACGAAAAATGGAAAAAAAAATATTTTTAACATAATTAGAGCCGCGCGTATGCAATATATATATATATATATATATATATATATATATATATATATATATATATATATATATATATTGAATTCCTAAAATAAAGTGTCAAATATATCAAATATAAATATATTAAATTTTTACATCGTAAACATAATAATTACTATTTAAAAATAAATTAATTTATTGCATTGATATTTCCTGTTTATTAGGAACTTATTTCCTTGTGGAGATTATTCTCGTATATTTCTGAAAATGATGGGATAATTAAAATTGGATTTATTTTATAGAAATGATAATCATGTTCGATGATGGGTGCATAAATATTTTACTAACTGCAATGCTTTCAAAATATGAAATGAACTATTACCCATGTGTTTTTCTCTGAGAATCTGATTTTCTCTTTTCATCCAATTTCCAAATTAAGATCGTGACTTTGTTTCAGAAATAATGCCGTATTTCTGAGCCAATAAGCTGCAGAACACTATTTAGAACGCAAACGCATTATTCGTTCTTATAAGAAAATTCTTCTTTTCCTCTTTCTGGCTTCTAAGAATAACAAATATTCTTCCTTACGTTTTCTGTTCCGCAAGACAAGAACGTCGACTCTTGATTGCCCAACAAAAACTGCCTTTCTCCTCAAAAAGTCGTTTTCTTTTTACTTCTCAGGAATTCTTTTGAAAAAGAAAGGAAGGAAAAAAAATGGAAAAATTCTTCATTTTTCGAAAGTTTCGTAAAAAAAAAGAAGCCAGCGGTATCAACCCTTTCGAGTACTAGCGTGTTGTTCGACTAAGTTTTCGAATCGAAGTATTGATTGCAACCGGAATTTCCAGTTGTTCTTTTCCGTCACAAAACAGTATGCAAAGCATTTCACTTAGATAAGAGGTTTATCGCGTTTGTTCCTCTTTCTTGGAGAATTCCCAATACTCTGGGTCCCAGAAATCTGAGAAAATTCTTCTTGGAAGAATAAGATTAAAGCATTCCTGTTTAGGTGGATGATGGCTGCATACAAAGGCGAATCGAAACAGGAATTTCGATATGTGTCATTTCCTTTTTGTTTAATGAAAATGGAAATTTAACCTTTTAAGTATTCTTCTGTTATTGAATTGTTGAAATAAAAAGCAACATTTATTTTGATAACTGTAACCGATGTTTCATTTCTATGTTTGTTTATGCATATCGAAAACCAAATTTCGAATGTTTGAAGATGTTTTAAATTGTTATTCGCTAAGAACATGTAAAAATATCTTTAAATAGAACCAAAGACAAAACATTTCTTTCTGAATTCATTTGAATAATGAATTTATAAAACAATTCATTGAAATAAATATTCAAGAAAAACAAGCATTTAAAGATAAACCATTTTGTTGGCTGCTAGATGAGAATATTTACGTAATATCTTTTTCGTGTTTCTTAATTTGAAAACGATTTTTTTAAATAAATTATTAGTTTGAGAAGTAATATTATATTCTTCTTCTCTTACTTGATCTTATATCGTTTCAAAATGATATGTGATACATAAACATAATATGAGTAAGCAAATAAGACATTGTTATATTATCTTTAAAAAAATAGAAAGTAAAATATATTAAATAAAATAACACACATAGCTTTATGTATTATTTACATATAGTTCTACATTATTTAAGAAAATGTCGATACTTGAACAAGAATTGGACATAGGAGCTCCCACCTATATAATGAAAGTTTTTAATCTTGGACATTGGAATTAAGTCTTGGGTCTTCTCTGTCGTCGAAGTTTTATTTAAAACTCCCCCTCATGAAATTAGTTTGCGTACGCCACTGATAAAATAACTCGAGGCGTCTTAGTCTAATGCAGTGTTTCTCAAACTGTGGGGCGCGCCCCCTGGGGGGGCGCGAGCATATCGAAAATAAACGATTTAAAAATAATTAATTTACTGGAATGAATTTAAAACAAAATACTTTCAGACATAATAAAAAATGCACTTTTACTCTGATATAATTTATAGGCGCGCGCGCGATATTAAGTCAACAAAAATAAAAATTTCTTCAATACCTAATTATCTATCTTTGATCCTATAACCAAATAAAAAAACTTTTATTTGATTTGCTGTAATCCCATGATGAGAGATTTTTTTACTACGCTTTCTGTTTAAACGTAACATACAACTCTTTCAGAGAAAAAACAGATCCAGCGCAGAATTGAAAAAATTTAGGAACATAAAAAATTCATCACTGTCATTATTTTTGAAATACTGCACATTATAGCTGTAATCTGTTTAACCTTCTAAGTTATTGGTACAGTTAGTTATGACCCCTCTCATATGTCTTTGTTTCTCATTTAGGGAAATTGTAAGTAATGTATTTCTCTGTTACGCTTTTTTCCATGCAAAAGAGTTTTATGATATTTGGAAAACCATGGAGACCACACACACACACTTGGAAGGAAGTGGTCGAGCGGGACAAACAGATTACGAAATCGTTAATTCTAGCAAAACTGTTTGTTACCAAAGAAAAATTGAAAAGTCCTTGAAAGTAGGTAAGTAAACTTTCTCTTAATTAAATTATTCACTGGAATCACGATTTGTATCGTGTACAATAAAATAATTATAAAAAAAAAGGATTAGGGTGACTCAATAATCCCGCTCGACCGTATCGAGTTCGTGCCTGCTCCCAGGTTAAGACATGTTGAAGTCTTTTCGCTTTAAATATTACAAATAATACAGTTATTCTTCATCAGAATTTTATATTATTGTTCATTACTTAATATCAAATATAAATGCTAATTATGTGAGGCTTAAAACTATCATTCGCTTAAAACTAATTATAATTTGAGCAACCATTTTAGAAAAATCATTTTACATTTTTGTAAACATTGTCGAGCTTTGCACTCCTTACAATTCAGCTATTATATCAATAATGTTTTATTTTCGTATAAATGAACTCGGGCAAAGAGCGGGTACTTCAGCCGGTGTACTTTTAATGTATCAGTGCTGCACAGAATATTTTATAACTAATTAATTAATACTAAATTAAGAACAAGTTTAATAAGTATTAACGACTTCCATGGGCTTGTATTGCAAAGCAAAGTTTTTATAAGGAATGCTTATGATTAGAAATTGACCCTCTGAGTTATTTTTCTATATTTAGCAGATATCTATATTTTGTCTTCTAAGCAGCCACGGCATTTTGCAATATGTTCAATTTAAAAATTAGAGAAAGGAAAAATAACATAATAATTATCCTATTATTTTATTTATTTATTTATTTTTGCTTAAAAGTAGTATACAAAATTTTAATACTTATGTTACTAATTTGTATGGTTTATAATTAAGATCACCTATTGTAGCTTTAGCGTCAAAGTGCATTATTATTACATTCAGTACATTATTAATGTATAAGGGGGGCGTGATAAAAATTGTGATCCAAAAGGGGGGCGCCAGTATTGAAAGTTTGAGAAGCACTGGTCTAATGGATAAAAAAAGTTTTAAATAATTTTGTGAAAATGATGTATAATTTTAAAATAAATATTACAAAAAATGCTGCCATTTGATTCATGGCTAAATAATATCAAATTAAAGTATTTTCTGTCCAAACGGAAATGGAAAAAAATAAATGGTTTGGGCAGGTTTAGCTTTAAGGAGGCTTAAACATTTTTTTTGAAGCAAACCTGATTTACTACTAGAACCTTGAACTTTACCTGATTTATATATATATATATATATATATATATATATATATATATATATATATATATATATATATATATATATATATGTATTTGCATCTGATTTTCATAATCTCTATATAAAACTCTTTTAACATTTTTACTACCACCGGCGTATACAAACGTTTCGCTCAACCAATGCGTTAAGTGCCGTGGCTAGTCTATATAAGCCAGTACTTCTCAAACGTTCAATATTTGTCACCTAATATTCAGTCACAATTTTTGTCATCCCCTCAATACAATAACAATGTGCATTGAATCAAAAAAAATACTTTGACACTAAACATAATGTACGCCTTTGGCATATTAAGTGCCGCCGTCATATATAAATGTCTCGTTCAGTCAGTGCGTTAATCATCCCGGACGCATATTTAGGTCTTTCCGAAGTGCGATCTTTTCTAGGCACTGCTATCCATAAAATGGTTCGGAAGGCTATGCAATGCAATAAAAGGACATTGACGGTGTTTTCAAAAGGATTTATAAAATTCAGAAACTTTTGCTTATTTATTCCTTTTCTCCCCCTCCCTAATACATCACATACGCTCGACTACGTGGAAAACGGTGACATTAAGGTGCGAATCGCGTAACTGTATTCGGCATTTAAGGAATCAATTACAGACCGCATATTTATGAAGATAAGTGTTCATTATTGAATTTAATTTTATATAAGTCAAATTTCCTTGTTGCCACTGGTATTTATTGACTTGTTCTTAATTTAGTATAAATAAATTAAATATAAAACACATTGCGCATACTGATATATGTATAAGTGTATTATATGAGTGTTAATGTGTATTTTATTTTTTATTGTGCCAGAATGTATTCATTTAATTTTAATAAATAAATAATTTTTTTAATCTTTTGTTTTCGGCATTTCATTACGCTATCGCCCCCTTTTGCACAGTTTTCACGCCCCCTGATGAGACGTGTCCTACAGTTTGAGAAACACAGATATACGCCCTTCCGAAATACAATCCTTTTCTTTGAGATGCTATGAGAAAACTGCTCCGAAGGCTTTGCTATGCATTAAAATGACCTCAATAATGTTTGCAAGCGATTTACTTATTTCAGATCAAAATTTGCTTATTTATAGCTTTTCATTCCCTCTTCCCAATACACCGTATACGCGAATCTATATGTAAAACGGTAACACTGGAGAGAAATCGCGTCTTTTTTAAATCGGAATTAAAGGGATTAAAGCATAAAATGAATGAAACTTGAATTTATAATTAGTGTTGAGCTCTGTAGCAACAATAGGGCTATTGGCAAAGAACCTCGTAACTTTGAACCATGTTTGTATTACGAGGATAACATCTGAGCTGGTACCCCTTTCTCCTAACTACCACAGAACGTCAATCGGAGGATTTTGTCAGCCCCCTCTACACGGCGGTTTTTATTGACACTAGGACTCGGACTAATAACACCCCAGACACAAATTCGTGTCCAGAACTGTTAGGATACCGAAGCCACGGATTCGTATTTGTGATGATTAGATTCCACGACAGAAAAAAAGCTACCAGTTCGCATATTCATGTAACGGATATAGAAAGCTTAGGAATGAACAATTATTTTATAATTATAATTTTCATAAACTAATCTAGGAAAAATTATTACTTTTTTTGCTGAGAGTCCATTGCCAGAAAATATATTAAATTACATTCGAATCAATTTCATTTGGGGTCTTATCTCTTTTTTTTTTCTTCAAAAAATTCACCAGCCTTATTTTTTTTCAGTTAACAAAAAAAAAACCCATTAATGATTTTAATCAATTTGAAAAAATTTCCTCAGGAAAGATTATCATTTAGATTCGTACACCAGAAAAGATTTGTATCAAAATTGAATCTAAAATCCATTTATTTGTCGGAAACACATTACGGGAAAATATCATTAAGGATTCAAAAAACATTTCATTTCGTCTTTCTTTTTTCCCCTCTAAAAGGTTTTGAATATTTTTTGCGAGTTCATTAAATAGTAGAATACGTCAGATAGAGAATGCTTCAAATTCTACATTTCGTTTATTTCAATGAAAAAGCATGAACTTAAAAAAAATCATTTAATGAACAATTACTCAAGTTCTTGTTTAATTGCATTCGAGTATTACCTTATAAATCAAATACTTTGCTTCATCGAAGTTTTTATTGAATGATGCAAGAATAAAGAGAATTTATTATTATTTATTAAAAAAAGTAATTTCTTTAATGGATTAAGAAAATTATGTTTTTAATAAGAAAGTTAATTCTGATGAAGTAAAGCAATTATTCGCTTTAGAATCTAGTAATTAAATTCAAAGATTAATGTAAACTTCGAAAGAAGTTATTGTTTTTTGAAAAGTATGTAATTAATCCGTACGTTGCACATGATTCCATCTGGCACAGCGAAAGGCACTGTCTGTTGTCTCCACTGGCTTCTTCTGCGCGCCACCGGGATATTCTGAGTGACCCGGTCAGGGCCCCCGTTGCACTAAAAAATAAATTATTTAAGAACAATGCATTAAAAATTTAGTGAGAAATTCTTTTAAAAAAACAAATATCAATTTTGCTATCTGTGTCGTGCTGGTAAGAAGTGCAAGATAACTTTTTCCTGTATGTGATTGTAACAGTTAGTGAAAGCAAGTAACCGTGGAGTAATGAGCATTTTATGGCTAAATCTAATTTTTAATTAACCTTCATATCTTCTAAGCGAAAAATATCTAAATAATACATGTTGTTTCAAGACTATTGGGATCTTAACTATTTCTTGGAGGAAAACAAACAAGGGACAGCAACTTGTTTGATTTGCCATGAAATCGTTATACTTAAAAAAAAATTTTTTCGTTGTCACCATACCACCAAGCACACTTTTCAATGCCTCTTTTTCTTGGCTTATTTCCTTAACAAAAATATTTGAAATATCAACAAGATATGGAAACGAGGAGAAGCTTGGGATCTCTTTGAGGAAACCATATCTACAGGACATCCCATAACTCGGCAAAAAATGCATAAAACCTTTTTTTTTTCGTTAGTTGATTTTGATAGAGTTTAATATAGTTTTAAAATAAAATTCAAATTTATGATTTTTAGTATTTTTATTAATTTTCCATATTTTAAATATCCTTGCTTATATAGCCCCATCCCCGTATTATTCCTGATGCTGCGGCTCGCTTAGAATAATTATCATATATATGTGGCCCGGTTAAAAAAACGGTTGAGTACCCCTGGTCTAGACTCTAGACCAGGAGTACAACCTGCAGCCCACTGGCCACATGCGGCTCACAAAGAATTTTTATGCAGCCAGCCTAGACGGTTGGAAAATTTGCTTTAAACCAAGATTCCTTTCTCGTGCGCAATCAAACATTTACTATTAGGAAAACAAACTACCTGAAAATATTTCTTCTCAAATATCCTGTGCAGAATTGAAGGAAAAGTCACAAGAAGATTTCAGGATTTTCAGGAAATTAAGCCTAAATTCCACTTGCTCCTATCCCATTACTACTTACATTGATAAAGCATCTGAAGAGCTACAACTTGAACTTATTCAGTACTATGTCTCATTCAGTACTAGTACTATGTCTCATTCGGTTTTACAGATTTTTATCAGCAGAAATTTTCCACGTACAAAGAAATTTGTGGCAAAAATTGGTTTCTATGTTTTAGGTGGCATACATTTCTGAACAAACATTTTCTTGCATAATGATCAACAAAAGTAAATATAGGTGCAAATTAGCAGACAAAAGTTAGCAGGCTGAATGAGAATTTCAACACTATCTGATTTAGAAAAAAAATGTGAAAAAGCATAATGTATTACATTTGTCGCATTTAACAAATTCTAAAATTAAATGTGTTTATATATGTAGACATAAAATTAGCACAGTAAATATATTGAATAAAAATGTCAATGTTTTATTTAACTTATATACAGTACAGTCCCGCTAATCCGAACACGGCTAATCCGAACATCCGGTTAATCCGAACGACTCCGCGGAAAATTTTTTATAATTTTAAGGACGAAAAAAAATCGGTGAATATTTCAATATAAAACAGTGTAAACCTTAATTCAAAATAGTTCTTTATTTAATATTCACGCACTGTACATCAAGTTATGGTACAAATTTTAAAATGGAATAAACTACAGAACAGAACACTAATGTTTAGTATGAAAAATTGTACAACAGAACCTCTTTAGAACCTCTAGTTTGTCTTTAAGAGTAAGTGTTGAGTGTTTACGCTTACTCGCCATAACAATCTGTTTACGTACACTGTATCACAGATTAATGTCCAAAACACAGAACAAACTGTTTTCACTCTAGAATATCTGTAACACTGTTATTAACACAGAGACAAAAGGGAACGAGTATAGAACGAGCGTGGAACGACTGACGGCCAACAGTACGGGCACACGCACACGCAGTCACACTGACACACTAAGTTAGGAGTGGTGGAGGGAGGACACACGCGTCGAGGAGTGGGAGTACAGTCCACGCGGCAAAAAAGCGGGCGCGAGCGCTCACATTACGACAAAATACATAGACACAATAGACCCGTACTCCCGGTTCAAATAGTGATTTCGCTGTTACTCCGGCTAATCCGAACAATCACGTAATCCGAACAGGGGTCGGTCCGATATTGTTCGGATTATCGGGACTGTACTATATATACACTGCTGGACAATTGCTAAGGACGGATAACGCTATCATCCATAACAACCAAAAAATGAAAGGAAGCAAAATGTGGAAAATTAGAATAAGTGCGGGATATTAGTAAGAAGAAGTATGAGTACGCAAATTTTTTTTCCACGTCTGTTCATAAAAGCTTTAAAGGTTTTGACGCGTGTGGACAGTTGTTGTTTCAAGTCAAAGTTTTACAGGAAAGATTTAATAGACGAACTTAAAATTTTTGGCATTTCTTCCCGACATCACATAGATGATTTTATGCGTGGCCGAATTATTGGAAAGATCGAAGAAGGGCGAAAAATAACAGATGTTGCCAGGGAGTTCGACATCGCTCACAGCGTTATTTCACGGCTGTGAAAGTCATTTAAAACTACTGGAATGTGTAGTAGACGGCACGGGGGAGGTCGTGTTAGAAGTACGACGCCTGCAGAAGACAGATATATCGTCCTATCAGCAAAAAGGAACAGGCGCACCACAGCTCAGCAGGTGGCAAATCAGTTTCTTGCTGCCTCAGGAAAGCAGATCTCCCAAAAAACAGTTGCCAGACGTTTGAGGGAAGGAGGACTATAGCACGCAGACCTGTTGTGTGTGTCCCATTGACCAGACAGCACCGTACTGCCCGTTTGCAATGGTGTCGTGAGCATCACAATTGGACTGAACAGGACTGGGCATGCGTACTATTCTCAGATGAGAGTAGGTTCAGTCTGTCATCGGATTGTAGACGCCAACTGATCTGGCGCGAGAGTGGTACTGCTTATCGTCCAGAAAATATCCAGGAAAAGGACCGATATCCGACATGCAGTATCATGGTGTGGGCCGGCATCATGATCAATGGCCGCACGCGCCTACATGTGGTTGCGAATGGGACTATGACGGGCCAACGATACATTGATGAAGTTCTACTTCCTCATGTTCGTCTTTTCCGTGGTGCTCTCGGTGATAAATTAATTTTTATGGACGACAACGCAACAGGTTATCGAACACTCTCTGTTCAGAATTGTCTAGACAGCGAGGGTATTCAACGTCTCGTATGGCCAGCGCGTTCTCCAGATCTAAACCCCATTGAAAATGCGTGGGATGCTTTAGGGAGGCAAATTGCTGGTCGAAAATATCCTCCGACAATCAAGAACACCCTCATCCGTGCACTCACAGAGGAATGGGATAAATTGCCTCAACAGCTGCTGGATAATGTTGTGCAAAGTATGGTATGACATGTGGAATGTTATATCACACTCCACGGTGGACATATCCCGCACTGATACCTTTCTTTAAGGTGTCTGCTGACTTTTAGATGCATTGTTCCATTTCTCCGTACGCAGATCAAATGAACATTTTTTTTTTCTTTCAGATGTTTCACAGCTTTTGTACTTTCCAGAACAATAAATATTCTTTATACTAATGTCTGAACAGTGTGGCAACTATATTTTATCCTATTAGGCCTCATGTCTCGCTTAATGTTATGCTACATAGCAATTTGTGATCCGTCCTTAGCAATTGTCCAGCAGTGTATATATATATATATATATATATATATATATATTACTGAATACCATCATTTTAGGAAAGTGTGGCCTTTCACTTTCCTATTGCTCTCACAACACGGCCTGCGAGCCAAAACAAGTTGCCCACCCCTAGTCTAGACCTATTGAATAGATTACGGAAAGACCTTAACAATTTTAGTCTGGGTAAAATGTTACAGAAAAATCGCGGATGAGTGATAAGTGATCTTTTTATATGCTTCGGTGAGTTGCAAGTTGTTCATTGGTGGTTATGGTTCATTGAGTGATTGATGAGACTTAAATGATTGTTACTAGATTGATTGATTTCAACGTGACTTTTTTCCGGAATATTGGCCTTACCACACACTTTAGCATATTTGCTTTCATAATATGCTTCACAGATAAATAAAAGAAAAAGTTCCTCCACACGTTAAGTGGCTGAAGAGTTGGTGTTCTCTATGAGTAATATCGTAGGTACAGAATGGAGACAATAATTTTTAATATTTAAATGAGAAATTTTTTTCTTAGAAATATCTTGTGCTTTAAACTGCAAAGGAAGGCAGTTATTTAAGTTGAGTTTAAATCAATTTTGTAAATGAAATTTATTTAATGGTTGATGTTTGAGTTTTAAATGTTGGTGATGTTATAACTTTTCATGTTAATAAAAACATGACGCAGTATAAAAAAAATACAAGCATATTTCTTCGGGAATTTCGGAATGTATTCTTACTTATTGTTGTGGGACGTTTTAGGTAAAAACGTATTTATCACAAAATGCATTACAAATTTTTTAAAAATAATATCCTTTACATTTAATAATTCCTAATAAGTATGTAGGGTTATATGAGGATGTTTAACAAAAAATTATTAATATTGATTTTTTGAATAATGTTTTACAACGTTTGACTCAAAATAATAGATCGGAAAAAGAACCTTTTTCTTTGCAACTCTAAATTTTACCTTGTCACCACTTAAATATCGTTTTTACCATCTGGCCTTGGTCAGTAAGATTCTTCCTCGATAGTCTTTTGTGAGGTTCATTAAAGCTTAGTTAATTGATCAATTAATAATTTATAAAACATAATTATTAATAATTAATACAATCATATAATAAGGAATAATAATTAATTAAATAGCTTAACAGAACTTGTTCTTATGCAACATGCTAAGATTAATAGTTGTTTCTTGTAACGTTTTACAAGAATGACGCAATGAGCTTTACTTGAGCAGAAATATCCCTAATCAGAGTAAAACAGAATAATATTTGTAAATTTTAAAAACTATAACTAATCCTCACATTTTAAATGTTTGAGTAATTATAAACATTGTTATTTCCTTAAAAACTCGAAAAACAAATTGCATTTTAATTTTTGTGAAATAAACACAAATACACTCTGTCACAAAAAAAATATATGCACCCAGAAGAAATCGAGCTATTATCACGAAACTTGGCAGGAATGAAGTCTTGTACGAGATATGGAAATGATTAAAGTTTCGACACCAACGAGATAATGGTAAGTGCGATATGCGCGTATGAGTTGCGCAGCTGGGGAAGATTAAAACCATGATTACTTGTGCCATAGGGTTATTCAAACAAATCTGCCGACTTGGATGGACGATATGGTGACTGGAGATGCCTCCTTGGAGACGTAACCGGCGACAGTATGGACAATTGGCAAACTTAGAGATGTCTGAGGTCTCTCTAGTAGGCCTGAGAGAAGTATGTTGGTCGCCTTCTCGGTCGGCGCGGTATGGTAGTTGTTCCGTGTTGTCAACAGTGAAGCACAGAATGAATAATCTACCACAGGGGTGGTGCACCTTTATGGATCAACGTGTCATTTTTTTCTCAAGACTTTTTAATGAGGTATAGACATGCTGTCAAATGATTTTGACTTATAATTATTGGGAAAATAATAAAACTAAGTAATAACTACACAAAACTCTATTTACTAAGAAAAAATCCCTTTTGTACTATATATTTATAAATGTTTTAGTTATGCGTGTAATTCAAATTAAAGTAATATTAGCATGGTTTCTGTTGTTGCAGATTGGATGACACAAATAACTTATATTATGATTGAAAGATGCTACGTTTTATAGAATACATGCTGAATTGGAGTCATCTATTTGCCAAACGTTTTTTTTAGCAATTGATTATTTTTGCTATGTTTCGCTTTTTTTGCCAATATGGTTCGTGATTTGTTTCAAAATACCGTTTTGCAGACGTTGCTCTGCACTCCACTATTCCAGAACATAAAACACAAACCGCTTTGTCGCTTTTACTAATATAATGTCATGTTTCTCGGTCCAACACATTTGAAATTCTCTGATACACTTACTAACTTGCACTTTTGCTCTTTTACTGAACTAGCCATGTTAAATAACAGTTAAAAATCGTAAATATAACACAGAAAAGCTTTAAAATACAGTTGTGTCAATGAAATTGACTGTGCTATGCGTAGACAGACTTTAAATCATTAGCAGTAACTAAAGAAACTAAACCCGGCGTAACTAAAGAAAGATAATCACAAACGAGTAACTCGTTGAACTTAGAAAATCTCTCTGAACACTGTGACCGATCACTCGCGTTTGTTTGTAATACTTCATAGTGAATTATGAAATTTTGAAAAAAAAAATTCAAACCATTTTGATCACTGGCGTGCCAAAATTATTGTGTCGCGAGTGATCAATGGCGAGCGTGCCATTGGTCGCCATCTCTCGTCTATCAACACGGAGGGTCAGCGTGTCCCATGAACGCAAACACGCACAATAATCATGCGTTAATAAAAGCATACGTCTTCATCAACAACGCATCTAGAATAGGTTCAACGCCATTTACCACTTTCCGGACATCGGGTAGCATCCAGGGAAAATATTCGGAGACGACTGCCCGACGCATGTATAAGGAACCTACGACAATTAAGACGCCTACAACTTACTCCACATCATACGCAATGTCGATTGGATTGTTGCCGAAAACGTATAAGCTGGAGTGTGATATTCAACATCAATCCTGATTCAGTTTTGCCCAGGTATATCAGCAAGACAATTTACTTCCCCAATAATGTATTCGAGGATTTGAAGCACTTCCGTGGCCTGTTAGGTCTCCATACATCTCGCCAATAGAATAAGTCTTGGAAGGCAGCGGTAGCTGTGCCAAAATGTTGGTGAATTATCCGCGCAGTTGCGAAGATTGTTTCAGGATCTTCTACTAGAAGACATAGGTGACCTCACTGATTCGATGCCACGTCGTGTTTTGGCTTGTATAGCTGCAAAAGTTGGATTTACCACTTAATGAGCTTTAACCATTTAACCTAATATCTTCTTAAAAAAAGCAATCTGTTCTTCTGAATTTGTAATTATTTGCTTATCACCTCAAACACTACATTCATGTTAAGTTTCGTGATAGTAACTCGTTTTCTTTTGGGTGCATATACTTTTTGTGACCAAAAGTATTTGAGTATCAAGTATAATTGCGGCAGCGGAAACTGAATGGTTATGACCATTATCTTGCTGGTAGCGAATTGTGAGTTTGTTTACTAGTTGCACTGCTTACCTGTTGTGTAGAAAGATTGGTGGAAGCATGATCTGAAGTGGCGCAAAATCACTTTGACCTGGCGTAGAATTTTGGAGAATGAGATGCCAACTGTGGTGTTGCCTTTTCCAATTGACCGGAGTTAAAAATTAGGAGGTCAATCGCCAATAGTTAATTTCTTCTTTAAGATAGCAAAATGTATCTCCAATGGAGTCTATTATAAATCGTCTTCTCACCCCGATGGAATTTCATTTTTTCAAAACTAAAGGACAAATTATGTGGAACAGCATCAACGAAAAGTGAAGTGAGTCAACTGAAAATGTATTTGGAAATCATGTATTTTTTCAATGTATCCAGTCTCTCGTTTTCCTTTTTGTGAGTTTGTACGGTATATTTGTATCTGATATTTTTATTACTTATTATATTATGTATATTTTGTTAATTTTCCTTTAATCTGTAGTACGTAAACTTATTGTGTACTCCTGTAAAAAATGTAAATGAATATTTTGTACCCGGGTGTGTTTGTTTCCCATGGGACCAATTTGTAGTTCTAAACCCCTTTCGGGTGAGCTCGCTTCTATTGGGTATTCTATCAAAAGGTTTCATGTTGCCTTAAAATGCAATGTTAATGAAAAAAATATCAAATCTAGCGTATCATTAACTTTTGCGATCTTTACGATCGAATAAGTTATCGTGCCAATTGTACAGCACGACGTAATTTAAAATGTTTAAGGCTCTGCACTTTATTTATTACCTATGCATCACTGTACTCCTTATTTATATATCTTTTGATAATATCCAAAAACAACTGATATGAAATGAATATGTGATTTTTTTCATAGTAAAAGTATATAAATGTATTCAAATCAATTTCGTTTCAAATAATATTTACAAAAGAAATAGTGACAAAACACGAATAAACTGTTTTTAACTGTTTTTGCTATGACGTTATGATAATACAATTTATTCTGTTATATTTTTCGAATTTGTTTCTCCAATTCCTTTCAGAAAATTCGACCAAATCGAATCAAAAACGTGTTTGGATTTATGAGTGTAATGCATTTATTTCATTTTGAGTAATATTAAACTTAAATTTAATATTGAAGTTAAAAAAATGCATCTTTGAATACATTTTTGAGAAAAGTTACTGATGCACACTATCTTACATGAAGTATGAGGAAGAAGTATAAAATTAGAATTACATATTCCAATAAATTTAAATTTTCACATTTTAGTTTTGTTTTGGAAAAGCATGTTATTTTACATTTTTGTCCAAGTTTCTTAGTAAAACTTTATTGCAAAATGTAATAGAATTCAATTTCTAGATTTTGAATGTTTATTGTATTTGAGAATTGTTAATATTATTACATTTATGCTTTTAATTTAAATACACATTTGAAGATTTCATATTTCTTATTATAATAAAATTTCAGTAAGAAATCTGATAAAAATATCTTTCCAGGATTATCAACTTGAAATGAAATAAAATAATTAAAATAATTTGAATTTTATATTTTGAATTTAAACCTTTTTTATAAATTCGATATACATACCCTTTTATCATGTCTACCATCTCATTGTAGTTAATACTTTTAGTTTTTACGCACGTCATTATACCTTTTATGGCAAATAAATTTCTTTTTACTTGAGGGTTTTAATCTGTTGGTTCCATTTTACATAGCAAATATTTATTATTTACTTATTCTTTTTTTTGCATTTTTGAAGTTTGTTATGTATTTTTTAAACATATTTTGAATTGCTTTTTTGAGTTTATTTTGAATACATGGTTGGTCATGAATTTCAGAAATAAATAAACATAAACTTTTTGTCTGTTACTTATACCATTTAAAAATTTAGTATCGTATGTTTCATGGAAACATACGGAAATATATAAGATTTTGGTTATGTAAAGTTGTTATTATTGCTTAACCATTTTTTTGTTACGTAGAATTTTAATTTTAAATAATATTTAAAATAATTCCAAGTTACTTACAAATTGATTTGGATAACTTCTTTTTTATTGTAATGTATCTGAAAATGTAATTAAGTTCTCTAATTCAATCAACAGTTGATTTCATAATCTAGAACTTTATCTTCAATAAACGTCTACTTTACGGAACATATAACCACAAAAGAAAATAAGGGAAATTACTTTGAAAGTACCATTAAATACTGTATATTTTAAACTGTCGTGATCATAAAATAGCGCGTACGAATATTTGAATCGTTTATAACATCTTAACAGTACACGGATATTTCCTGTTGGGTGCTTAGGAAATAACTACATAAATAAATCGAACAGCATTAAACTTAACATACTTCTATGTTTCCATGAAATTTTTACCCCGTCATTGCATATATTATATGAACCGAATCCCATTTCAGAACACATTTGAGGTATAATGAAATCCAATCTAATGGCATGCTTAGATATACTACAGCAGGAGAAAATTACTGAGTCTTATGAAAGTTATTTAGTTCAATGAGACCCATTAAGTACGTCGTTATTTTTCACTGGGTTTGTATGTAGCGATGTTGTTAATACAGTATAAGTAATTCTGCTGTAATAAAATATTACTTCTCATTCTAAGATCATCTGTATATACAGAAAAATTTTCTCCGGGTGTACATTTTTTTCAGTAATAATCCTGGATATCAAATAGTAGAATTTTTCAGTGACAAGTATTACTTAAATTATTTTGAAGCAATCGAAATCTACTGTATTTTAAGTGTCAACATATTACTAATTCTTTCTGATTCATTTTGTAACATTAATCGTCATTACTAATTATTTTACTTTGTTTTACATTTACTTATGAATATTTATTTTCATGGGTCATTATTTCTAAGGTGACCAACCGTCCTCCTCCTTTAGGATGTGTCATCCCTCGAAAAGTGTCCTCCTTTACAATAGTTTAGAATTGATCTGTTGATCTTTATTTTCAGAAATGAACCAAACATGTTTCCAAAATGTCGAAGAATGGTTTGAAACAAATAACACAGAAAATAACAGTTTTCAATGGTATTTTTTAACTTTGCCGCGTAAATTTGGCAGATATAGGAAATGTCGCAATAGGAAGATTTTTTTCGAAAGAAATGCCTGATACTAAAATCGATGACAATTATCTGTTTGGTGTAGAAAGACGACAGAATGTATATTTAAATTCTAATAAATTAGAACACTTGGAAAATCAACATGCTGAGAAATTGATAAAAGATGGGGGAAATTACTTAAACAATTTCAACAATGAACACATTTCATATGAAAATGTAAATATTCTTGTTGAATTTACGTTGTGCTGCCCTGGAACTAATGTAGCAGTTGAGAGTTGCTTTTTTTCACTTGGTAATGATTTTTGTGAAGTTACTAGTGAGAAATCAAAATTGAATGTTAATACTTTAGCTACAGTGCTTACCGAAACATTCAGTATGAAGGATATTTTTTGCCCGAACTTTCCGATATATTAAAAAAAAAAGATATGTGTGTTGACTAAAAAGAAATTCGTTCAATGGAAAAATACTTTAAAATAATAATTAAAAATAATATAAGCGTAATTAGCGTATTTTTGTTTGAGTTCATAAAACACGTTTCATACATTTAAGTAGTAATTTTTCTTAAAATGTTCGTCCTCATTTTCATTATAAAAAATGGTCACCTTATTATTACCAAAAGTATATTTTCTTCTTAGTAATTTAAATATCATTTACAAATGTCTTTTGTATGTAATTCCATATACCATTATTATTAGCTTTTATTTTCTGTGTAATATGAAGTTTATACAAAGTATTAGTTTTTAAAATCAGTCGCTTGAGTTGAAATAATTATTGATAAATAATATTTTCCTATTACTTGTACATAAGGAAAAACGCTTTTACATTTTTCATTTTTAAAATTCAATAAACTGAACTGAGGGTGAAAAGAGTTATCGATACGTTTTCAGGTCTCTCCTTGGGCCTGTTTTGAGATTTTGAACTAACCATTGTAAAACAAAAAGTATTTGAGACTATTTCAGTAAATTCAAATTGGAAAAAAATACAGCAGGGATATTTTTTAAAACAAAACTTATGGAATAATTTATACAATAATTGTTTTCTATTCATCTGACCGCAAATGGATTGATATGATGTGTACTTCTAGTAAATATTTTGCTTTTTAAATAATCGTAAAACACTTATTCAAATTAGAGAATAACTGTTTTGTGGTTTTATGTTCACGTGACATTTTAAAAGAAATTTTAGATATGAATATAATTACGCTTCTTTAAATTCATTACTTTGAAACTTATCATCAAGTAAATGTTACCATCTGCTAGACCTTAGAAAGCAGAAAAGAAAGTTAACGACTTTAATTTGTGTTCTAGTTTTAGGAAATATTCTTAATGGATTACGTTTCGCATGTCTTATATTTTTACTAAATATTTTCAAAGAATTCTAAATGTTTATGCTTCTCCTTAAAATCATCTCGGTTTTCTAGAAAAATCTATTCACAGAAGGTTTACCATAAGATTGATTGTGATATCAATTTAATGAATGATACATGTTTCTGGTCTTGTATGAAATTCGGTAAAATTAATTACAGGCAAGATAATGCATGATAGATTATTATTATGTAAGTTATGATATAATCCTCCATTTCAGACCCTATCAAAATTAATAAATTAAATATCTGACTGCAATTATTAAAACTAGGATTTTATTGGTATAATTAGTTAATTTAAACTCGTAGCTAAAGTAACTTTAATATTAGCTCTCTTTTAATTACATTTCAAATTTAATTAATACCGATCTAGTACTGATCTTAATAATTACTTATTAATAATTTCATTTAAAATCATTAATCCTACCAGGGGGGAAAGAATATGGATTAGTCTAAAATAAAAGATTAAAAAAAATTATTACTTTACTGCAATAAATCAAAACAAAATACATTCTGTGATAATAAAAAATACACATTTACAATGATATAATATACTTATAAATGTATAAGTACTGCACAACATGTTGATAATTAACTTAATAATACTATGTTAGGGACAACTTTAGTAATTACTAGTGACGCCATACGCTTGTACAAATTTATATGCAAAATTTTATTCTAATCTTGATAATTTTTACAGTTTTTAATTAAACTAATTTTGTAACTTTACCGTTAAACTACGTGATTTTTTAATTCAATGCATTGCTTTTGAATGGAGGGCGTTGCCATGAATGTTATGATCGAAAATTGGGTCGCAAACATTGAAAGTTTGAGAAGCACTGAGCTAATGTGAGCTGGAAAGACATCTTCACACGTCTAAGCTACATCAAATTAAGCAGTGCATATTTGCTAGAAACTACCAGGAATACAGACTGTCTGGATCGAGCATCCACGAATGCATGCAATCCAAATTTTTAACTAAATAAGCTACAAATATTCTTTTTCGAAAAGAACTTTAGTCTAGATAAGCTTAAAGTATTCGGGGAACTGTCATGTTCTTTCCACTAAATTTACGATTAACTTTCTACTTCAAGTCGCTTTATATATTTAATCTCATTTATACATTACGATTCTTCTCTAAGATGGTAAAAGTTGAATCTTGTAATAGCATCAAAGGGAAATACAGGTTAGTTTCGACAGCGCAAGCTTTTGCGAGAAAGAACCTAACTACTGTACATGTAAAGACAAAAATACTGCCTATTTAATAATTTAAATATACTTAATATTGTTTGCAAATGTTTTAAAACATGATATAAAATTAGTTTTCTGTTTCAATTTCTGCTCCAACAATTTCATGAACAATAAAAACAGTTTCAAACAAATTGTATTTCCAAAATATTTAAGTCTGTACTTTTTAAGGACATTTACAATAAGTACTTGAAAAACAATTCAGATTATACTTAAAATCAGTTGGTGAAGTATTTATAGATAAAGGATTTTAAATGTAGTAAATTGAATAAAAATATATATCTTTAGAATATTCTTAGTTTAAATTTTAAAGAAAATCCATCTGTTCTATATTAAGTAAAGATATTGGATTAATTTATTCTGAAAGCAATTTTCTGAAAATAAATCTTCCGAATGGCAACATGTAGCAACAGTAGTATTTTAAATTCTTCGTGGTTTTGTTGTCTGGTGGGTGTTTTAATAATGATTTATTAGGGAAAAGTGTGTTCAAACCATTCTTTTAAGGGGACACGGTACGATTCAATTGACGAAAATCGGTCAAAAAATAAAATAAAAAATTTTTGCTTAAATTATTCCTTATACGTTTTTCTATAATCTCACAAAATTTCAGAGCTCTAAATAAAAAAACAAAGTTATGATAACTAATATGCTCGTCAGAATTCACATTCTGACATCATTCTGCTCTAGCAGACGCATTTTCATTTTCTAGCCGATTTAATTAATTCTAATTTCACAGTTAAGCAGTTTTGAAATAAAGTGAAGAGATTGCAATCCATTTTCTTAATGTTTAATCACATTCGTTGAGCTATACTGCGTTCTTTATTCTGCTAATTTTTATTTCATATTTTTGAAATATTTAGTTTCGGTTTACCAAAACAAAGTCTTTTTCAAGACTAATTATTTTATCGTTATCAGTTTAACAGTTTCTTTATATATATAAACGCATTCTAATACAGCATTTTAATAGTGAAACATGCCTCGTACGAAGAGGAAAAACAAATCAAGTAAATTGAGTATTCAAAAGCGATGGTGCACTGAAACAAAAAATGAAAACAATATGGATATTTCAGAGCACAATTCAAATGTTGCTCAACTCTCAATTGGTGATAGCATTTTTAAAAATGAAAGAGTTTCTATGCAAGAAAAAAGTGTACTAGAACAAGAAATGTTGCTGATACCTACGATGGACCATGTTACATAATTATTGACAAAAATGCTTTGTGTGATATTTTCAAGTATACGTTTTGTGGTAGCGGCAACCAGTCAACTTTAAAACTTGAATTTGGACATAAATATGGATTTTCTCATAAATTGAAACTGGTATGCAAAACATGTTCTGAGCAAAAAATGGAATGCTTTACATCTCCAAGACTTAAAAAAAATCAAATACTTCTTCACCTTTTGATGTGAATGTTCGTGCTGTTCAAACATTTCTTGCAATCAGTAGGGGAGGGGGGCATGCATCGGTTGAAAAATTTTGCATGTTTCTCAATATGCCATTGATGTCAAGTAAAACTTTTAATGAAATTAAATGCTAAATCAACTCAGCATACTCTCTTGCTTCCCAAACTGTGTTGAACTATGTACATAACAGCGTTCAAAATGCATACAGAAAACTGGATCAAAATGGGTCAAATACTATAACTGATATTGCTGTTTCATTTGATGGGACATGGTTGACCCGAGGACACACATCCCAAATCGGTATTGGGTGTGTAGTTGACACTTTAACAGGATATGTTATTGACTATGAAATTATGAGCAAGTACTGTACAACATGTATAAGTGCGAAAAATGAACTAGGCGAAACTGCAGTGAATACGATGTTTGGTATTCTGGCCACAAAAATTCGTGCCAGATTAACCACGTTGGGACATCAGGAGCAATGGAAATGAAGTCTGCAGCTAAAATTTTGCCTCGATCAGAAGCATGTGGTTTCCGTTATACAAAATTGTTATCTAATGATGATGCTAAAACTCATAAATTCTCAAATAGCCTAAAAATACATGGGCCAGACGTTGAAATTTTGAAAGAGGAGTGTATTAATCACGTAAGCGAAATGTTAGTCACCAGCTTACGCAATCTTGTGAAAGATTGGAGAGCTAAAGGTATCACTTTAGGAGGAAAATCGTATGGTAGTCTAAAAGAAACAACGATAAAAAAACTAACGCAGTACTATTAGAAAGCTATTCTGGAAAATAAAGGAGATATTCAGAGCATGAACAAATCCATATATGCCACGCTTTATCACAGTATCTCGACAGATAAAAATCCAATGCACATGAAAAACCCTCCTGGCAAAGATTCGTGGTGTTTTTATCGAAGAGCCTTAGCTAAAGGTGAAAAACCTGCAACACATAAATTTAATATTGGAACACCAATAAATCTAGATTACTTGAGAAAAAATGCTCCAATGTATCAAAGGTTAGCTTCTGATAGTCTTTTGAAAGGATGTGCCAGATGTCTGACTCAGAACAGCAACGAGTGTTTGCATAGCGTGATTTGGAGTAAGTGCTCTAAGGAAACTTCAGTGATATCAAGACGTGTAAATATAGCTGTTTCTGAGGCAGTATCAGAGTATAACTTTGGTACTTTGAAAGCCTTAAAAGAAATACAAAAAGCAGCTAATATGGATCTTGGTGAAGAAGCAGTAAAAATTGCTGCCACACGTGATTACAGACGTAAAAAAAAGAAATCGTCAAAGTAATCTTGCTTTTCGCATAGCACGTCGAAAAGTAAAACTAGCCAATATGCGAAAAGAAATATATTCAAAGAAAAAAGAAGGGAATACATATAGCCCTGGGTTTTTTTAAACTTAAATGTAAAAAGAATATGAAGATGTTAACTAGAATTATTTTAAAATCATCGTAAAATGGGTTCGTATGTTATTTATCGCAATTTTTTAAAAAATGTAAAGTACGGAAAATTTTAAATTTTAAACATATAAAACTATAATTTTCATATAATAGTTTTATAAAACTTTTATCATGTGCATGTAGTACATACAGTAGTTTTTTAGTAATTTTATTGCACTTATATATATCTTTTTACAGTAAATAAAAACTTTAAATTGATTTATCTCAGAAAAAAAAATTGTTTGTTTTCTTTCATTTAAAATGCTAAGGCTTTTTTTCTATTGCAAGAAATGTTTTGAATTTTTTTTTATAGATTGCTATTTATATATATAACAAAAGTTGGTATGCACTTTTGAATCAAAGCAATACCGACTTTTTTTAAAAATATTTGAACTTAGAATTTATACGTTTTTTAGAAATTTTTTCATAATAATTAATAAAATTTTTTTTTAGGAATTTGAATCATGTTATCCCCAAACTCATACCAACTTTGGTACATGGTTTGACAAATATGTAAATCAAATGTCCTGTGTGTACGTCAATTATTGTACGAAGAGTAGCGTTTTAAAATTACCTCATAAATTTAAAATTATTTTTAAAAAAATTAAATGGATTGCTTATTGTGATATTTTGAGCAAATATTCTGTCTCGCGTATTGCATATACATAGGTTACAAGGAAAAAAACTGTAAAAACCATAAAATCAAAGATTTTTGATTAAATCGTACCGCATGCCCTTAAGTATCTAAAATTATATCCTCAAATAATATCATCAAACAAAAAAAAGTTGTTCGTATGCGCGAACAAAGTTATGGTGTTTGTATATTTTGGCGAAAAGTTGTCCACTATAGGTTACCTATTGAATTGACGTCTTTCTTTTGACGAATATGCTAAGTATCCTAACTTGAAATTATTTAATTAATATATATATATTTAAAGTCTACCTTGACTATACCTTTTGAAAAAAACATACCTAATTTTATTATAAATGTAAAATTAAAATGTCCATTCACAGTAACATTTAAAAAAAATCATTACTTTTTAAATTATTATCGAAATATTTTAAGACTTGCAAAAGTGAAATGTATATTTTTACGAAAAATAATAAAAAATGTTATTTCAAATATTTGAAATTCAAACGAAAAAAAAATTTAAAAAAAGAGACTGGAAAGCAATGTAACTTAGAATTAGATAATGTATGAAGATGTACTTTTTATGGAATTTGGTTTTCAAAAAACTAATGATATGTTTAACTTAAATTTTGGAAAAAACATTCCATATCATGTCCTTTAGATAATATGAGATTACTTACCTATTTTAATTTTTTTTATTTTACTTGAAATTTTGGTTAAAAATAAGTCCAATCTTTTTTCAATAGGTGAGTAGATTCAAAACAATTAATTTTACTAATTATTCATCTTACCTTTGTTCAGTTTTACAGTTTTGGGTTTATCTTTAATTGTTAACTAAAATTCCATTGACTTATACGAAATAAAAATTATTTTGGCAGGAGTTTTATGGTACACGCATATTTTTAGTCAAAATTAATCTTTATATTACTTCTTTATGCACATAAGATAAAAGAAGAAGGGAATTAAAAATATTTCTAAAACTTTTTTAATATCCTATCTCATATGCAAAAAAAAAAACTTACCAATGCTTACTGGAGAAATTAAATGTTTCATATGTTTTTAAATACAATGTTGTGGTACTAGATAAAAAATTATGCTATGGCATTTTCTTTTTGAGTAGGAAGAATTTCGAAGCAGATTTTAATTAATATATTATATATTTTTATTATAAGAAATATAATTTAAAATTTCTTCTGAAATTGTATTTTTTTTTTTCATTTGAATTCGTTCCGCTTCATAAAATTCATTCGAAAAATAATAAGATACAAAATGTATTTGTTTGAAAGATTAAATAGTGTTGATTGGTATTATTTGAGTTTATAACGATTTAATTCTTCCTTTGTGTTTAAACATATTTGTAAGTAAAAAGTGATTTTAAAATATTATTGAAAACAATAGCCAATTAGCTATATAAATTTAACATTTATAATTAAATTAATAGACTTTTCGTTTAATTACATTGCATTTTGAAGCAACACGCGACCTATTGGCAATGGATCTCGTTACTTGAAACTTTTATCAAGTAACGAGGATAACACCTAAAATGGTACTCCACACTCCAAACACTCCCATGACTCCAGCATAAGTACATTGTAACGAACTCTAGACCCATTCTAAAACTCTACATGGCAACGCGGACTGATCAGAAGCACTGCGCATGCGCAAGTGTCAAGCCAGAGGCAGTCGGCTTTTACCTCTCGACGGGAGCAGTTTGAATCTGTGAGCTCCACCCGTGAGCGCAGTGTGGATGTCTGGAGACAGTGATTTCCTCTCGACGAGAGAGGCCAAGATTTTGTGTGCTCCATCCGCAAGCGTATAGAAATTTAGGAAGTGAGTGATTTGCTCTCGACAAGAGAGACTGTATTTAGCTTCATAATCGAGCGTAAGGAATGACCTCTCTGCAAATGTCAATCGGATCGCTAATGATTTCTACAAAAGTGTAAATATTGTACATAATTTTGTATGTCTGTGAACTGTCCTGTGTGTTTGGGAAATAAATCTACAAAAGACCAAATAAGTGAGATGCGTAGGATGTTACAACATTCAGCCTCAAAGGCATCAGACCTTTTCCCTCGTATCTTCAGTTCCATTAGGACTTAAACCCACAACTGTACAAAAGCAACGGTTTTGACCATGTCAACCTAGTTACTGTGATCATATTATAATCCCATAAGCCCTTAAACATTAATTTACATTTATAAGTTTCACTTTTTTACTAATTATTATCATTCATATTAGTAATGAAAAATCATCGTAGCTTATTAAGATTGATGATTATTTTAGATTGTCAATTACTTAGCACAATAATAATCTTCTAAAGAGTAATCATAACATTTTTACAAATAATTATCAATATACTATCTGTTATACACGGGCGAATTGAAAAACTAAACAATACAGATTGAAGGGAAAAAAAGTTTTTGATGAGTTAATTTTACGTAAATTGCAAATTAATAATAAAAAAATAAGATTTTTGCTGAAAAAAAAACTGTTTGTTAAATTTTAAGTTTGTAGAACTAATAGCTCAAAAAGAGGATTTTTTTTATCTATACCTCCCCGTAACTCTATTGCGGGTCGATTTTTGAAAACAACACATTCCTAAGTTGATCCCTGCTCAGCAAAAGTAGCGCATTGTTACAAATTTTGTGTAATAAACACTTAAAATAGTATAAATAATTTAAATATGGAAGTGTAATACGTTAATATTACTTTATGTTGTATTTATTTTATATTAAAATCGTAATCAGCCTTACACTCTGCCTGTTCAAGCTTTCGAAGTTCCTGGCGCC
The DNA here is from genome assembly GCA_019973935.1 of Trichonephila clavipes. Lineage (NCBI taxonomy): Eukaryota > Metazoa > Arthropoda > Arachnida > Araneae > Nephilidae > Trichonephila > Trichonephila clavipes. The sequence goes on from BMAU01013863.1 coordinate 189,032, forward strand.
TGGCGTAGACAAAACAAAAAGCAAAGTTTTGCATCATACATAAAAGATAGATCTATGCTGTGGCGGGCTTTTTTGCAGATGGCAGAATTTTTTCTTACTTTCTTGGCAATTATCGTTATATTTTGGACACTTCACACAATATTTTTATAAATTATAGCCTATGTATTATTCTGATGTATAAGCTATATTATTGTAAAGTTTCAGTAAAATCCATTCAGTTGTTTTTGCGTGAAAGAGTACCAAACATCCACACAAACTTTCACGTTTATAACATTAGTAAGGATTACGGGATGAATGAGAAACATTTCTATACAGCGTGTTACCCGTCTTGCTTTGTAGTCGTAGTAGATCGTTCAACATGGTAGATCCATTCTCGATCTACACCCAGGAGGAAAGGAGGCAATGGTGCACTTTTTGTTGGAGGAAGGTGGGAATCCACGAAAATTATTCCTCACATGTAAGCGCATTATGCTGACAGCTGTTTATAGTGAAACAAGATCAACGATTAGATAGATTGCTTCAAACAGGGATGAAACTTTTTTATGTGACGTCGAATGATCGGACTAAAGATCAACGTCAGCCATTGAGATCAATGTGCAAGTCGTTGAAGGGTATAGTGATGAAAGGGATGAACAGTATCCAGGGCAGGTATCACACCTTCCGCGAGCAAACCGCGAACAACTGTCCTCTTTTCCTCCGTGGTATAGATCGATATTGGAGTTGCGATGTTGAACGGTCAGTTAACACTCCGATGACTACCAGGGAAGACAAGTAACATGTTGCATAGAACGTCGATTACCCCTCATTCAGCGCTGTATACTAGCGCTGTTGCAAAACTTTGGAAAGAGTAATTGCAAAAATCCCGTTACTTTTTGACTTTAATTCGTATTTTTAACTGCGATAAATAAAAGTAAATGAACAGTTGCTCAATATTACGTTAAAAATGTGCTTGTAAATATATATTATTTTTCAAAATATAGAAATAAATAGCTTGCATTTATCAGTTGCTTATTGTTTACTGTGCACATGTGCCTTTTTTTTTGCTTTAAATATGTTTGTTTGATAAAAAAAATATCTGTCGCATTAGACATCAGTATATTTAGTTATTTTTCCCATAGTTGAAAAAAATAATTAAAGCACGATTAAATGAAAAATCGTACTTTTCGAGGTAAATGATGATAAAATTATAAACTTCATAATTTTAAATCTATATATTCATTATCTTCTCAAAAATTTAATTATAAAATGCGTGTTTCTTTCCCAAAATAATTAGACAATCAAAACTTTCGCAGCATTTACATTTTATTTATTTTAAAAACAAATCACATGTTGATGATTCCTTGAAACAACAAAAACACTTTTATACCGAAACGATGTTTCTAAATTTTCCAACTTGTTTAGAAATGCCGTTATCATCATTCCACTGACGCGTAAGCTTCCATGTGGAAACGTAAATTCACAGCTTAAAAATCCTTAGATTGCGTCTAGTTTTTATAGCAAACATAAACATAAAATGAAATGTTATACGCTTTGTATTTACGTCTCTATGGCCTTCTTTTATTAAGAGAAAGCTTAAGCTTATCGTTTTTGAAGATTCTTACGATAAGCTGGTCTTTAAACTGAATAGATGTTATTGTCGCGGAAAGTGCTTTCAACGAGTTCGCCTAAAACTGCTGCTTTTTTCTATTTATTTAAATTTTATTACGGGTGTAAATTTTGCGAATCGTTTCTGTATAAACAGTACTTGAAATTTTATCCTCGACCAAAAACAACAACGATTATGCGTATAAATGAAGCAGATTAAGTTGCAGATTTTTAACTTTGGCTTTACACCACTCTGTGTATTTACTATCCTAAAATAAGTAACACTTTTTTCGAAATCCTGTGTTATCGAATCAAGTACCGTTGTATGAAGTTTTATTGTACTTAAAATATAAAAACATTTTGATCTTATACTTTTATAAATAACTTTGATGTATCATGTTATTATGCAGAAGTCTTGCAAAATAAGTTAAATAATTATGGTTTAATATTGCAAATAGCCATTGAATCAATTTACAAATTATGTAATTTCTTGATAAAAAAATTAAAACTTAAACAAATGAAGCATTGCATTAGTGCAATAAAATAAGCAAACAATAACTGTTTATATTCATAGCACTAATAACCTTTCTTTTGTTAATGGTCACAAAAAACGCATTGCTATGCGCTTTCTTTGAATGTTTAAAATTTCAGCGCATTCTATTTTGTAAGAAAGATGTTTAAATTTAAGTGGCAAATACTTATTTAAATGAGTATAAAAATATATAACGTCATCATAATTTTTTAGAACTATTTTTCGTTGGACAAATAATTTTTATATAACAATTTAAATATATAATTATAAAACATTTATTTTTTTTAAGTAGAGGAATTTTGTAAAATAATGAACAGTGCAGAAAGTATCAATTAATAAATAATAATTTTCACTCGCATAAATAACTGACCTGAGTTAACACGTAATTTGTTTAAAATTTTAATGTTAATGTAAACTATTTCACACACAAAGTTTAGTGCAAATGAAAAAGAATTCAAAAGGTAAGTTCGCAACAGTAAATCATTCATAATTATAACAAATATTTTTAATTATCTAACTAATTAACATTGTAGGGAGGTAATGAATTTCAAGTTAATTTTTTTCAGTATTGAAAGAAAAAAATTGTAAATATTTTTTTTTATATATATAGTTCAAAAAATACATTTTAACACATTCATTTCTCAGTTCACACCATTTAATATTCTATTCATTAGCAGCTAAATTTTAACATCGAATGTATAAGTCAAAAACAGTACATATAAATTAAGTATAAATTAAAACAGCTACATATATACACAAGAATCATAAATATATAAGAACTATAATATTCTGAATTTCCTTGAAAACGAAGCAGTGTATTTTTCTAATTTGCTACATTTTTGCATGCATTTCTATATGTGTATCTATGAATTCAAAATAAATTGTTGTGTATAATGTCTGCACAAAAATGTATTTCAATTTAAGTGGTGCTCTGCCTCATTGTAATTTACGAATATTGCTATTATATCATATTTTAATATGATATATAATTATATACTTATCACATATTTTTAAATAAAGATAGTAGTTTAAAGGAAATACTTACAGTTAAGTATGAATTATTTTTCATTTATCGAAGTAATAACTTTGATAGCTTAAATTAATGATTAGATGACGATGTTCACATAATTTTCTATCTTTTTTACTACACAGAAAAAAAGTTTGATTTAATCTACATTTCTTTGTAAATACCTACTACGTATCACTAAATAAAATTGAAATTACTTCTGAAAGTTGGAAGTGATGTGAAAGAATAACACTAGAATAATCAGTGACGATAATTAATTATTTTAGAAAATAAATACCGTTAATCATGGAAAATACTTAATAAATTTTTAATATTTAAATATGAGCGATGAAGCAAATTTATGTTTGTTTTAGGGGGGGTCCTAAATATTTTTATGTATTCTTTAAGAATATTACTTCAAACAATTTTGATCCTAAAGCCACATATTAGTAAGTGAACTTATCAACTAAAATTATTGTTAAATATTGGCTATATAATGATAATAATTTTCTTTTATTCAGATTGTTGAAATTGCTTGAAACAAGCGTTTTTAAGTTAAAAATATTTAACAGCTTTGTGTTTATTGTATTTTTTATCTCTCCATTTTTCGTCCAAAAAAATTTGATTTAAAAACTTCAAGCATGGTCGAGTAAGATTCAACTGTTTCGATAATGATATATATTTTTTTTTCATTCGAATAATTGGCAATGTAGAATAAACTACAATATTCCTTAGAAACCTGCCAATTGAATGAGCCTTTTGAATCTGATGAGCAAGGTAAGAAAACGTCATAACTGTTATTAATCCATAATTCATCCTGTTTAATATACTACATCGGCACCTGTATTGGACAAAATCATTGCGGAAAGATTCACTTCTAGGGAAACAGAAAACGCACAGCAAAAGTCCCAAGAATTATTCAAAGTCCCAAACCAGTCGGTAACAAACTAAGTGGTCTTTCGCATGATTAACTTAAACGCAATTTCATACACGATTTGTTCCATTCGCTGTTTTGAAACTCCAATATCCTTTAATCCGAAGTTAATGCATTTGCTCTATTAGAATAATTCAGTTCAAACTTTAATCTTCATCAATGCTCCTAGGATTGAATTGAATCTTCAATAAATCTGCATTGCCCTGCTGGAACCAATTTAGTTGCGATATTTTCTCCTCTTAACTCTACGGATGTTATCGCAAACGGATAATTCTAACTTATTAAAATGAGCAATGGTACTTAAACTAACAGTATGCACGGTTTATCGTTAGGTGACGTATTACCAATATCTAGCAAACGCCGACTCTCATTTTGGAATACAAACCTATATCTGGAAGATCTTGTACGTTACTGTTATTAATTAAACTGCAACTGTCATTAATTATTCCATGCCGTATTGCTCCAAATTACGCATTATCCAATAACGAATGTTCAATCATTCCGTTCTAAATTGTGTTTCGTGTCGTTCGATCACCGAAAAGATCGATCATTTTGTAGGCGGTTGACAAGCAGGTCCAACCATTTGTCAAATGTAAATTTAGTGACGTATTTCCGGAGCTGTCCTGTCGCTAAGGCATAATTAATCGTGCGACACTTCGAATTTGCGCTGTGTCGACAAGGCAAGTCGTCCAGACTTGCCATCGTATATTTGCATAATTGTTTTCCGGATCCGCGAATGCGGGACGAGGACGATTTGTGACCGTTTCAGATACAACGGTACTTAGTAACTATGGTACAGGAAACTCGTTATTTGATGAAAAATATTGGCTTGGAGATACTTTTAATCTATTATACCAGGGGGAAAAGATTAATGTTCTCCTAGTTGCATTCTGTCTTTTTTTCTGACTCTTCGATACTAAATCTTTTTTCAATGTATGTTAAGTAGTTCGAAATCTATTGCTCTAATTAAAGATTTACTTCTCAAAACATTTGAATAAAAATGAGGGCATATTTGACTTTTCCAATGAATAGAATTATTCTATCATTGAAATTTATTTATAGTAAATACGTGTTATATTTCTTCATATTACATTTAGGTAATTTTGCAGAAAATTCCTATGTAGTTTTTAAAGTTCTAAATGTAAAATTTCTTTTAGGTTTTGTAATTTAATGTCGAGTACTTAAAGTATAGTTATGGTGGTATTGTTCTAGTGAAATTTATATGCAAATAAATAGATAAGTCCGTTATAACAAAGTAAAAAAGAAATAAGGCATTAATGGTTTCCTTAATTGCAGTTCATTAAATATTTTTTAATTAAATATTCATGAAGAAATGTGTTTCCCAGTTCATACTCAACCCTGATGTGACTAATGAAGCTACATCTAATTAAAAATGGAAGTAAAATAAAAAAAAATTTAAAGATTTATTATTATGAGCCTAAAATTACTTTGTTTCGCGAGCGACTCATAATAATCTTCTCTTCAACGACACTGTTCCTGCGATATGTATTAGTGCTAAACAAGTATTTAATTGTTACCAAATGGAAAAAAATATATACGAGTATCTGTAGTGTAATATTCAATTTAACACGTTAATTGCTTGATGTTAACTCCTTGAATAATTCCACACATGACATTTAATATTTATTTTTGATTCATTTATTTCAGATTATATTAATGGATTTATATCACTAAAAATTTAAACTTTATTAACATTAAATAAATATGCCTGAGAATTAAATGCAATAAAGATTCAGTTCAGATGTTGAACTGAATGCTTGAATGTTTTGAATTTTGAATTGTTCATGATATTTCTAATATTCTGATTTTGCACATGTTATTTGAAACTTATTTGAAAATTTCCTCAAAAAAAAATGCTTATTCTGTGCAGGTGATTGAATCATATATAAACAATTGTAGTGCATAGTAAAATTTAAATTACTTCAGGATATAATAAATCATAAGATATTGCTCTTATTTTAGTTAGCTTTTAAAATTAAAAGTTGCATAAATAATTGAGAGCTAATTAATTTTTTAAACTATTTGGCTTATAAGCAACCCAATGTATTTTAAGATATTAAAATATTTTTTTAAAAATTATTATTATTTTAATTTAAAGTTTTTTCAAGAATTAAATTATTTAGCTTAAGAAATTAAAATCGCTTAAAGAAAGCAGATACTACATCTGATATTCAATCACAACTTTTTTAATATAAAATTTTTAATGGATGGTTCTCCAAAGAAATTTTTTGGAGCACTTAAATGCGTTCTTGTCTTAATGCTTTACTACGTTATTAATGCTAACGAAACCTTTTAAATTTTACATCACGAATGTAAAATCATTATTTTCAATTTTTTTATAATGTGTTTCCATTTCTTTATCAACCTTTGAGTCATTTTATATCGTTTAGTGAATATTCACTAATGACATATCCAGAAGAAAACCATTTCAAACTATATTTCTTTCCAACTACTGTCTTTCTTTCGAATGCACTAGTATCATAAATGATTTTCCAAACAAAGAAAGATTATATTTGTACTGCTTTAGTGAGTAAAAAATGCAATTCGAAAACATGTACTACCTATAATAAAACGTCTTTTTTGTTCATTTCTTCCATAAACATTTCAACATAATGAAAGCTTTATCATTTATTTTATCCCTATCGTCTGCGAAATCTTAGTCATTATTTAGCTGCAGACAAAATCAGTTAACGCCATTTTCACTTAACATGTATGTATAAAAGTAGTATAGAAATGTATATTATACAAAGAGATTATATGAAATATAAAGTTTTAATTTGAGTTTAAGGAATTTGGACGGTAACAATTGTTGTGCCTTCATTTTGTTATTGGTAGAACTAAATTGGAATATAGTTAAAAATTATTATCAAGAAGAGTTTTAAACTCGCTAGAAACAGCATAAACGATAAATATTTGATTTAGTCACTTTAAGTAAAATAATTATATTTTGTAATTAGTTGAAGGGAAGCCCAGTGGCTGGGTGGTCTTTCCACACCACAGGGCCGAAGTTCCAACTCCGGGCTGGACAAGGTCTACTCATTCATTCATTCATTTAGTGGGTCAATAAATGAGTACCAAGCTTTCTTGGGAACTTAGCACTGGGGAATTTGCGTCAGACTGACCACCTGACTGGAACATCTGTTCATGCACCTCAGGAACCAAGTTCAAGTATACTGAGTTGGGCACAGTAGGCCTTGGTCCTCATGGGGTGCCACACCACTCAGTTAAGTTAATTAGTTGGAATAACCGTTCTTCACACGGATGGGTTTTAAAATTAATTTAACCAAGCATTACAGAAATCTCATAATTAATTTCTTAATGTTTTTTTTATCCTCAGACTATCTCCGAAACAGCAATTTTAAGTCGACAAGCAGCACGATATAACGTAGAACGATGAAAACAGTCACCAAAGGCACGGTTAACAACATTCAAAGAAACCCAGTTTAAAACAGAAGGGCATACCATAATTTGAACTCCGGTCATGGATACGGAATAATCACAAAGTGGGCAGGAATCTATATCTACCATTCTTATTTAATAGAGGAGACCGGGACAAGATGACTATGTTAACAGTTTTTGTTGTTTATTAATTTATTTTAAGGATAAAATAAATTATTTTTACATTAAGTGTTAGAGTAGTCCTTTGTAGTATTAAATACATTAACATTTAATTTTTAATATAAAAAAAAACAAAGGATAATTTTATTTTTTTAGAACCTTAACAAATTTTCATCTTGCCCCAGTACTGGGTCAAAATGAATTTGGCCTTGGGGATTGATGACAACACTGAGAGAGGTTGAACAGATTTTATCTGTTGACAAATCTTAACTGTCAGTGGGACTTACCTCGAACTCCACCTCGGTCGAGAAGCACTCCATGTAGAAAAATGTAGAACATGTGATCCTTCTGTGTTCCAAGTATGTCAGAGAGAGAAAGATCATAAGACTGGCGTTCAAGAGACTCAACATTAATTGGCCACCGAATTTTCACCAATTTCTTTCCACCAGAAGTGCTTTCAATAATTTCTGTAAATTTGTTGTAACTGTTTGTAATCCTTCTTAACTTCTTTTTTTTAATTGTTTATTTCCCTTTAATGTGTGTTTAATACTTACTTCTATAAGCCCCGTGTGATACTTTGTGGTGCACGGAGATTTTATAATTGTTTTCAATAAAAAAGAAATCTTAACTGTGTTTTTAAATCTTACAAAGTATCAAACTAAGCATAATGCATTGCAACGTAATGTTGAAGTGTTTAGTTGTGCAGCTAATAATAGCAACAAATAAGAATGCCATTTTCATAATTGGAACATTCCTCATGCCACCACTCTTTGCATTTACAGAACTGGATTCATTCTTCTGTTGGAGGGTCACAGTATTCCTCTTCACAAGCAGGGAATCTTATAACACCATCCTTTGAAATTGATGAAGCCGGACTGTTTGGTCTTGAATTTATAGACTTAGTTCTACAGGGCCTTAGTTTGAGTTTTTTACTCCCTTTTTAGCTTCACGAGCTTCTCTTCTGTGTTTTTTAAAAGTTTCATGTTCCCTTTGCTCCTGTTTCCTTTCCTTTACTTCCCTGTTTCCCTCCTGCTGTTCCCTTTGTTCTAGCATTTCTTTGGTGGGTGTGCTTGTAAGGACGCTTGAGCTGACTTCTTTTTTTTTTTTTTCTCACATTGCGTTGTGTTAGGCATTAAATGGTTTGAAATAAAGAAAACACTAGCATGCTTCTTTAGTGCATCGTAATCAGCATTTTCCATAAGTTTCTGGTTCTTCTGGAGGATTTATATGTTGATTTTCTACTACCAGAGTTATAGGATTAGTATTATTATTCTCAGTTTCATCATCAACAACATCATGGTCAGTAGCTTTTGAAGCTACAAAGCCATGATCACTAAACACAAGATAGGATTATGAGTTTCAATCCCAAATTTTTTAAACCCTTTAACGGCATTTCTAACTGTAGCTGCTCTGAAGTAAACGGTGCTGAAACACTCACCAATATTTTTGTCTATGATAGTTTGTCCTGGATGAGTGACCGTAAAGTTGTTAGCGGATGGCAAAAATACCTTACCCCTTTCGAACGACATCCCCCGATCCAATGTTCCCCTTAGCCTTAGAAGAGATAGAAGCGAATGGTTGCGTAGACGGAAACACAGACAAACAAGTGTTACAGGATTTTATAGAATAAACAACATAGTTCGTTTAATAAATTCCGAATATAACAAGCTGGTCATCTGACCCCGGATTGCCTGTTTATAAATATTCGTTTCCATTCCCATGAAGAAAGTCGATTAATTGAAATGTTTTCGTGGTAATATGTAGTATTTAAACTAAGTTACTCAAAAATATTAAAGGTAAATGATATATCTTGTGTCTGTATCTGTAACAGAGCTTATTTACATATGCATAAAAGTTATATCGGAGCAGTGGTAAACAATCGAGGTTTCACAACTTGAACAAAAATGGCGATTTCAGCTTTTCTATACTATTGTTTAACGAACGGCCAGTAGGAGAGCCAGCAGTGTTCGGTTTATCCTGCTACCTAGCGGAAAATGGAAAAATTAAGACATTCGTTATCTTGCCCCAACCTCCATCTTGTCCTGTTCTCCCCTACAAGTCTACAAAAAGTATTGACTGACCTGAAGTCTAAAACAGCCCACGCTGACTGCTCTATGCAAAAACCATAAAGTCTTGTTGAACTTATTCAGAAGTGTGAGCTCCATTTCTTTCTCGAAGACTTCTCTTTTTATAAGCTTGATAGGATTCAAAGTTTGTGCTATATAACGCATTATGTGCCGCAAAGAAGAAGTACAATCTGGTTGTGTCATTTGGGATCCCCTTTTGGTCATCATATTTGTCCTCTTACTCCCGTATATCCCGCAATGGTTTCGGGACCACTGCAATGCAGGTTTTTGGTATTCAATGATTTACCTACTTTCTCCTTGTAGATTCTGGAAATCTCTCTCGCATTTTCGCATGGTAGCTATTAATGTATTAATTGCCACCTTGGAAATAAAATAACGATGACATTTTTCTTTTCACATTGGTTAATAAATGGTTCACACAGGTTAAATAAATGTTTACTATTTCGCCATCCATATTTTACAACATCAAAAATCAATGTAAAATTTGTAGGAAAAAAATGAAGCTCCAGCATTTTTAATAGCCCCTTCAGCCGAGCTTTCTTTAATGTGGTTTCAGTCCAACACGGTAGAAGACACCATATCCTAAAACCTTAAAACTATTTTTTAAGGATGAACTGTTGTTTAGTAAATTTTTAAATCAATTTTAAGTGGATTTTTGAAAGAACATGTTTTAGAATGATTCCTTAGAAATAGAACCATAATTCTACGAAGATTGTCGAAAATAGATGAAGAAGTCACCTGGAAAAATATACTTCGATCTTAGCTCTTAGCTTAAGAAGGGAAATTCTAAAATGTGGCTTTATTGATTTATGTAAATAAACATTTGTGCAAAAAATCCATCAACTGATATTTTACCTTTGTTATTTTCCTAAAAGTATGTGAAATTTCTATTTCACGCAAAATGAAATCCTTGCCGTTAGGGTTAATTAATTTCTATATCAAATGATTGAAAAAAAATCCTAGACATTTTTCACTAACACAGCATATGATATTTCTCTAAATTTGCCTCAATAGCTTACATTCCTCAAACAAAATCAGTCTTAATTAAAACATTTGTACCTCTCAGATGTGAGCTTATATTGACGTAACACTATAAAACAACAGGACGGCTATTGGTGTCGGACCTCGTAATTTTAGGACCTCGTAATTTCGAGAATGACATCTGAGTTGGTACCCTTCCTCTCTAAACTAACATTCCCCAAATCACTACAACTCGAACTCATGACATGCAAACCACGAATCAATGGCCATAACCACAAGGCCATGACTGTTCTTAGATGTTAAAATTATAATACAACGCTTATCTAGATCTCTGAAACGTCCTAAAAAACTACAGTATGTCATTTGAAAGATAGGCGAAAATTATGATTCTACATTGAATTAAAAGAAATGTACACCGTCACCGTATACACTGTCGTACCAAAAGATTGGGAAAACCTCCATGTTTTTCATTAAACTCGTTATGCTTTGCAAAACGCTCTCAGTAGTGACTCTGGGACCCTTAGTTCTGGTACAACGAACCGTAAAAGTTGCAGACTATCTAAACATAACTGCGGATCAGTTTCACTCTTATATGGAGTCTGTTTTCCAAACTGAAAGTTGAATCTTTCAGCAGGACAGCGTCCCATGTCAAAAGACTAGAATTGCATCAGATAAGTTCGAGGAGCATAAAGATGAATTCCAATTAATATCCTGGTCACCTAACTCAGCGAATGTTAATTTGAAAGGGGTATTTGATTTCCATAGAAAGACAGTTCAGACGTCAGGCATCTTCATGTCGGGATATTTCGACTTTATTTGAACACTGCTTAAACAGTTGGTAGTCCTTGTCTCCAGTCATCTGCCAAGAACAAGTGGTGTCCATGCCAAAGTCATCAGGCATCTTCATGTCGGGATATTTCGACTTGATGTGAACATTGCTTAAACACAGTTGGTAGTTCTTGTCTTCAGTAATCTGCCAAGAACATGTGGTGCCCATGCCAAAGTGAGTTGAATTCGTTTTGTTGGCAGAAGACGCTGTTACGTGTTATTGAGTAGGTGTTCATAATGTTTTGGCTCTTCGGTATATAACTTCAGAGTAACAAATTTCATTCCTCTGGGACTTTCCGTCTTAAAGCCAATCCCATACTAAAGATATTATTATTTTTTTACTTGTGCTATGTTTTTCCATTACGGATCAGTTATGTGCATAATGTCGGAATATATTCAAATTGTAACCGAATAGTTTGGGTAAAAGTTCTTTAACGAAAAAAAATAGTTTATAATTGAATATCGAGATTTGCCATAAATTCCTCTTACCTATAATCAATGCATGATATTTGTGTGATTAAAATGACTATTATAATATATTTAAAATATCTCCTTTGAGAATTTTAAATGATAAATAGTGTGATTAATACTAACGTGTATAAGTACAACAATAACTGTTGAAATTTTTTTAATATATCTTGTTTTATAATTCATGATGGTCATGAAAAAGGTTATAAAACTTTTGCTGAATTTATTTGACCTTTAAATTTTTGCTCTAACAAATGTAATAGATGTTGTATTTTTTTCTGAAATATGCATCTTCGAAGATAACTAGAATTTACTAGGACTATTTTAAGCAACGAAAATGATTTATTGAAGGGAAAATGAAGAACCATGCAGTTAAATTAATTAAATTAAATCACATTAAATTGATTTCAGAAATGTATATAATTTGCTTAGCCATTGTTAAAATTAGTTTCATAGTTGTTTAATTAAAGAAAAATAACAGCAAAAAAAAAACAAAAAACGCTAACAATATTTTAGAACCACGTTAAAAATCTTTAAGCGATAAATTATGTAAAGAATAAGAACCTTCACTGAATATAAATTTTTGCTCAGGGTGTAGTGTTTTTTGAAAACTGCAATTTCCTTTTAGATAAAAAAAAAGTATATTAATGTGGACTTATAAATTTTTTAACGAAGAAAACGAGTTGATTATAAAATTTTTCATCATTATTCGAATATTTTTTTATGAATTTACCACTATCAATAGTTAATAATTATTTTCTATGATTGAGAAAAAAATTGTAAGCTAATAAAAAACAGTGTAGTTCAGTAAAGTAAAAAAATAATAGAAATAAACAAATACAACAAGTAATATCTTTTGTAGGATAGGGTTTTTTTCCCAGTTTCGATAATAAAGTTTTTGAAAGAGGAGGGTTATTTTTCTTTACGGTTTTTGACACCATTTCTTTTCTTTTCTTTTTTTTTTGTATACATTTTTAATAATATTAATTCAATTAGTTGCAAAATGGTATAAAATTAAATGATAAGTATTAATTAGTTTTCACGAATTTGTATTTGAAAAACTAATTATAAATGTTTTTCCAAAACAGATTAACCATTTATTTACTCCAATATGATTAACTGCCATTTATTCGTGCAGTATTTTTTTTTAGTTAAAACATTGAGAAACACAATTGATATACATAAATAAAATATTCAACTTTCGGAAATTTAATCCGTTTGATCTAATAAAGAACATCGGTTCTTTAAAGTACCGTCTGTACAAAAAGGTCTTAAATATTCTCGTAATACAAAAATACCGTATGACTCCTTTGACGCAGTCTTAACTCTTAAAAAACTGAAAGAACGAAAGAACATTAAAATTTTACAGCACAAGAAGTTTTTTTTAAAAAAAAAATCTAAATTTATTTACTACTTTTACGCATAAAAACAGGTTTTACACATAAGCTCACTTTGGTGATATTCAAAGAAACGGTTTTCCTTTTCATTAATACACAGAAGTAAGTTACACGTAGTGCATTTTGAGTGAAGTTCTGATTGAATGTTTTTTAAAGCACTGTATTTTGGGGTAGCGAATACTGTACCTCTAGGCCACCGTACCCGAGTTGAATATAGTTACATAAAAGTACCCCAATGCTTTGTTTGAAAAAAATATTTAGGATTTAGTTTAATATTTACCTTAGCTACATTAGGACATTTATAGTAAAATACAAATATAGGATTTTAATCACATTCTGTTATTTTAACACCACCAGTATAAAAAAAAATCACTTCTTTAAGATATTGTGACCTCTACTCGAGCTGTAATCTCATAATACAATGTCGGTTACAGGATTCTTTTTTTTATTAAATGACCACTCATGCATCCAGAAAATTCTAAATGTATCTGTTTAAAACAGGTTCAGATTGATCGCTGTTCATGGCAAAGAAGGTTGCGAAAAACTTATTTAAAAAAAAATGTTGCCAGCAATCGTTTATCTTAGTTTCAGTTTTTTTCTCCTTCCAGTTGACTTCTCTGTCTTTCATTCAGCAAATAATAAAAAAAAACTCTACGTCAAGAGTTTAAAACGATGACAGACAATTGAATAAGGAAACCCATAAATCACTTTTCTCTAAACACGCCTCAGATAGATAAATAACACGAATCAATCATTCCAATATATTTTTGCTTAATTTGAAAACATTTATTTTCAGTGTTTTTTCCAACAATTGAAGAAATTGATGTCTTAATATAATGTTGTATATTCAATTAAGTATTATAGGTGAGAGATAAAGCTGTTTTTAAATATTTCATTGACGTGGGGTCTTTTTTTAGTGATTAGTTTTAAATTAAAAAAACAACTCAAATATAAATGAATTTTGTATCGAAGTTAAGTTATATGCGTCTGATTATAGCTTCAGTACGGATTTTTCTTTCTGCGTTTCAAACACTAAATAGTTTTGCCATAGTCAATTATTTAATGTTTTTGCTTATTTTAAATGATCATTTTGTAAATAAAATTTCAACTTAATTACTGATGGTATACGTATTTATGTTACTGTATTTTAAATCAATGTAAATTTTATTAAATATATGGGAATTTAAGTATGATATATAACTCAGATTTAACATAATAATATGAATAAAAGTCATCCATCCGGTATAGTTGTTATCGACTATACTGGACTGCTGTGCCGTAGGACCCGGGCTCAAATCCCGGAGAAAACATGGATATTTGTAAATGTACAGTGTCTTTTTGGCACAGGAGTACTCTATATAGCAGCCGATCCGCAAGTTCTCTCGTCAGGTTCGTGGAAGGGGAAGAGAGGTGACAGGTCCCTTTTGAAGGGTGTGCTTCAAAATTGGGATGAAACCAAGCCAACCCGTACTGTCACCTGTACGATGCTCAAAGGTACGGCTAACTAAAGGCATACATCTAGCCCTTTGCCACGATGAATTTCATGGGCCTCAATCTGACATCGTCAGACAAGTGGCGTTAGTAACAACGACATATAAATAAAATACGTTCATTTTAAAGTTATAGAATTTTTATCGAATGCTCACGACCACGGATTTGAGTAATTACAGTCAACTTCATAAAGATCTGGATTATGTTAATATTTCATTTTATTGCATTAATGTTACAAAATAGTATATTATTTTTATACAAATTAAACAACTATTAGAAATAAATAATCTTAATACTATCGTAATGTTAGTTTCCTTTTTTTGTTTTTAATATAGATTGTATCATTGAGTAGAATCAAATTGTTCAATATATCTTTGAAAAGCATAGTTGGATTTTAAAATATTCTAGTATATATTATGAAAATATTGAAAGATAGTAATAGGACTATATGAAATATGAATTATTTATTTTATGTATACTATATTAATATTAGCGCGATTTTCTTCCATTTTTAAATTCGATTATTAGCGCTTTGAAAACATGAGTAAACAACATGTAATGTCTTAATGCATGGTGTCCCTTTCTTTCACAAAATCAAAAAAAAACCCAGTTTCCTTTTATTAGAGCTGCATAATATTCATTGTATATATTGTCTTCCAAAAACTAAATTATAAAAATCTAACAATTCTCTTCTTGATCAACTAAACAAAGAAAATTCAATTACATCAGGAATGAAGAATAAGTTTTTTAAAAAATAAATGTTTATATCACAGAAATATTTCGATTTCCTTTCAAAACTCGAGTAATATTATAAAAAGAAAAATGTTATTTTTCTGTTCCCCGCAGATGTTGTAATATTTTCAATTAACAGTACAACAAAACTTTGGTAAATTACTTTAAAGTAAAACACAGAGACCTTCGCTTTCTCTTTATGAATCCATATCCTGAAGCAATAAGTGGCTGACAAATAACATGTTTCCCATTCAGTATTTGCCATTTATTTCATTTTTCGAAATTCTAGTTTTATTGATTTTCATATCCAATATTTATACTAACTGAAACATTTTTCCAATAAAGCACCTCTTTTTTTATATTTTTAAGATTACTTCCTCTTTTTCTCTACCGAAATACTAAAATTGTGTGGAACTTCATTATTGGTTTCAGAACTCAACTCTGATAACAGCTTTTGAATGAGCTGCTTAGAATGCTGTGATGTAAATATCAAAATAAATTTTAATTTTTTTCTTTTTTATCCTCATTCTTCTTTCAGTAAAGCATCTTAAAAAAAAAATATTTCTATTGCTCGAGAATTATATTTGGTTTGGGAAATATTTCTTGAAGACAGAAATCGAATTTCTTCTGACTTCGATTCGTAAGGAAGGTACTGAACTCAATAACTTCTGCTTTAGATGTATGAAAAAATAATAAAGAAATGCATTTGTTTCCGTAAATCGCGAGTTAGCTGAATCACTTCGTTTTCCCAATAATTGTTTTAAAATCAAGCCTGAAACCTTTTCGCTTGTTATAAATGGCAGATTTTGAGACTTTTAAGAAGAAAATAGTTCTTTAGAAATTCGATCGTACGAATATTATGTTCATCAATAAACTGAAGTTCCAATTCTCAATTTTTTGGATAATCAGTTATAAACTTCTTAGAACAACTTTTATTTGAATGTTAGTGTTTGAACTGTTCCACGGAAATTATTCACAAATAAAAAAAGAGAAAATGTGTTTACTGTTAAATACATACATATATACCAGTGTTTCTCAAACTGTGGGGCACGCCTTCCTAGAGGGGCGTGATAAACCTACAAAGGGAGCGTGAGTATATCGAAAATAAAATATTATTTTAAAAAATATATATTAATTTACTGAAAGGAATCAAACCAAAACACATTATGACATAATAAAAAATATAATGCCCATTTATACTTATACAATAAATTTATAAATGTATCAGTACCGCACAATGTGTTTCATAATTAATTTAGCAGTGCTAAGTTAAGGACAATTTTATTAATTACCAGTAACCCTATGGACATATCATAAAATTATATACTAAATAATTTAATACTTATTTTGATAATTTGTACGGTTTATAATCAAATTCGTATTGTCGCCTTACATCAAAGCATATTATTAGTGGATTTAATGCATTGTTATTGTATGGGGGGGGCGTGATGAAAATTGTGATTGAAAATTGGGTCGCCAATATAGAAAGTTTGAGAAGCCTGATATATACGCATAAAATTACATCGAAACAATTTTTTTATTTTTTAATCTGAACACTGATATTTACTTTCTTTCGAATATTTTTATAATTCTTTTCATTTTAAACCATTTCCATTTTTACAAACAAAATATTTCCTTAGATAGAAGTTAATTGATTGTCTTATTTTTTTTAATGTGTATTAGCTTATTAAATATGGTGTACATTCCTTAGAGTTTCTTAATAAATAACTTTTTAAGAAAATTTTATGTCTATTTATTTTTTTTTATTTTTAATTTAACTGTCAATTTAAATAATATTTTTTAAATTATTACTTAAGTTTTTTTTAAGTTTCAGCGCTATAAATTTTTCTATGTAAAAAGGTGCAAAAAAGGTATAAATGTGATTTCGTTAAATCATATGCATTATTTAAGGATTTGAAAAAATAATATAAATGAGTAAATGGTTCTTCTCTACAAAGCATACTTTCGTTAGTAAATTGATAAGTACTACATTAAAACCCTTAAACGATCAGTGTAAGGTTTCAGTACCAGCATAAATTTAGTTATCCTGAAAAACACATGAAATATCAGAGGCGCTTTACAAAATTAACTTATTAAGTTATTTATACAGTTCCTCAAAATGGTTCTAAAATGTTGTACATTTCGTGTATTTTTAATTGAAAAATTAATTTTATCAATTATTAGTTTCATACAATTATTTTAGAAATGGGACTGGATATTTTCTCTCTTTTAGAATTTTATTCAATATAAACTTTCAAAATCCGTTTCCCGTCAAAAAGAGGAAATGTTGCAAAAAATACGTAATGCAATACATTACAATTGATAGAAATTTCCTTTTATATTTTCTTTTCCAAATGACACGGTATTAGTTTTGTTTTTTATGAATAGAAAACCTTTTTGGGAGGATTTTTAACGAATATTTCTGATGAAATTATTTTTATAAAATGAGCTCTAAGTCAGTAGTGGGCAACTATTTTTCTACTATGGCCCCTCTGCAAAAGCAGAAGAGGAGGGGGGTGAAAGGCCGCACCTTTTTTTTAAAAAAATGATTGCACTCTTTAGTTAACTTTGCACCTCAGGAAGAGTATAAATTGTAAAATAAAAATCAATAAATATGTTTAGTAAAATAGTGGAAATGTCATTTAATTTACTTAATGCTACTTTCATATAATGTGTAATTACACAACTCCATTTAATTTTAGAATAAGTTTAATAATAATAAGTTTTTCAATTATTTTTTTTTAAATCAAAAGAGAGATAATTTTTTTAAAACTATCATGACAGCTTGAAACTTAATGACTTCCAACTTCCTTTCATATTTATTCAATTTTTACACTATTATCTCACAATCTCTCAATATTTTTTTATATGCTTATTTATTTATCTGGGTGGAATTTTCAATCGTTAATAAAATACATTTTAATGCTCTCAATTGAGGTGAAATTTTATATACATGATAATTTTGGATGACAATACAATATTTAAATTATAATTAATAACATTAATTGATTAAAACTAATTATTTGAAAAATTACAAATACAGCCACGTTGGCATCACTTTTGGCGACTTAGCGACCCTTTTGGCGACTTGTGTCAAAAATTGAAAATGATTTTTTCTCACGTCTTAAAGCATTCATTTGAACTGAAATTTTATGCACACGATTGTTTTGGATGTCAATACTATACTTTAATGATAATGAATAAAAATTAATTACCACTTATTGTTATGATTATGTCCTATGTACATACATATTTATATTAATTGTAACTAAAGAGTGTTTTTTTTTCAGGTATAGAAGTTTAAATTGGCATTACTTTCCAAGATGGCGACCGATTTAACAGCTGTCAAGTGATTTATTCTCCGTTTGGTTTCGCAATTCATCAAAACGATCATCAAGCAAGGCGTAGATTCGTCGAATGGGCCCAAAACGAAATTGCCGTTGTTCCCGATTTTCGCAAGCGAATTTTGTTTAGCGATGAAGCGCACTTCTGGTTGAATGGCTACGTCAACAAACAAAACTGCCGCATTTGGAGTGAAGCTAATCCACAAGTGCATGTTGAAACACCGTTACATCCAGAAAAACTGACTGTTTGGTGCACTTTATGGGCTGGTGGAATCATTGGTCCGTACTTCTTCAAAAACGATGAAGGCCACAACGTTACAGTCAGTGGTGATCGGTATAGAGCCATGATTACTAACTTTTTCATTTCTGAATTGAACAATCATGATGTCCAGGAGCTGTGGTTCCAACAAGACGGCGCAACATGTCACACAGCTCGTGCCACAATCGATTTATTGAAAGACACGTTTGGTGACCGCCTAATTTCACGTTTTGGACCTGTGAATTGACCTCCAAGATCTTGTGATTTAACACCACTAGACTATTTTCTGTGGGGCTATGTAAAGCTATTGGTCTATGCGGATAAGCCACAAACGCTTGACCATTTGGAAGACAACATTCGCCGTATTATTGCCTATATACGGCCACAAATGTTGGAAAAGGTCATCGAAAATTGGACGTCCAGATTGGACTACATCGGAGCCAGCCGTTGCAGTCATATGCCAGAAATCATATTTAAAATGTAATGCCACAAGATTATCTTTCAAATAAAAAAACTCCATGTCAATTGAATAATACATCGTTGTTTTATTGCAATTTAAAATTATATACCTCTAATAAAAGCACCCTTTATTTAATGAAAATTAGCTAAAATAAAATTTTTCTTCTTAAGTAGGAATTGACTTTATCTTTATTTATATTACTCGTTTTTGTTGATTTTAATACAAAGAAAACTTTGCTCAATTGTTTTGGAGTACCGAAAAAAACCGCTTTGTGGATTGCTAGTTATCCACTTCTTTTCTAAGTTGTGATATCAATAACTTAAAATACAACATTAAAGAGAGAGAGTCATCTGTTTAATTCCATATTTCGTTTGTTGAATGGTTTGGATTTGTAATCCCTTTCTCTCAAAAGTGTGCTAACGATTACAATATTTCAAGTTTGTTTTTTTATCTTTTCATTGTACGAAATTTTCCTTTATTAATTTATCTGTGCGCGATACCAAATCTTCCATCATTCCAATTATTCATTCCCATATAATATATTCCAAATTGAAAGCAGCTACATGATTTCTTTTTTTCTTCATAAGATTTCTCTCTAAAGTAATAAATAGCAAAGCTTATTAACTTTATTATCAGTTGAATTTAACTCGTGAAATACGGATATAAGTATTCAATTCATTTTGTTGTTTGTGCTTTAAAGCAGGGGTGGCAACCCACGGCCCACCTTGAATAAATTTGCGCGCGGTTCGCGAGATTCTTTAAAACTTTCCAAAATATGATTATTTTGTACAATATTTTTGCTTTTAGTGCAGAGTTTTGGAACGGATAAATCTTGTGATTCTTTCTATTTTATCACGTCGTTTCTGTTTTTATAGATACTTAGAAATGAGCAGTAATGTATTGCAGCGATACTTTGCATCATCACGCTTGATTCCTGTAACTGTTTTTCAACTTGCACTTACGAATAGGGTTTTTTGAAAACGAAAGTTATCAAACATAAATTGCGCTCAAGCTTGTAATATCGATTACAATGGGCAAATAAACGTATTGAAATCGACTTGCGAAAACTAAGTGAAATAATTATATAAGAAAGAAATACTTCATTTTTTAAATAAATTAAACATTATTTGATCAAGTCATTATTTTTAGATTATCTATGTCTGTGTACATGAAAAATAATGAAAACAATAATAATAGCTTATTTTATCTTTATTTTTTACCTAAATTATTGTTTGTAATGAGTCCAAATTTAATATAAAGATATATATATATATATATATATATATATATATATACATATATTTATGTGGCCCACACGATTATAATGTTTTTCCGAAATGACCCAATAAATTACGTGGTCCGTCGCCAAAAGCCCTCGTGTAACTGAACAGTGCGACGTTAATATTCAATCAATCAATCAATCCGAAATGACCCAAGGTCATTTGGGTTGGCCACCATGGTTTAACCCTTTATCTACGAACGGTACTTATAAGTACCACCTACTTTAAAATTACATAGAATAAACATTTTTACGAATACTCTGACGATACTTAGCAGGAATATGTTCTTTTAAATCCACTATTCCAAGATATATGATGGCATTGTTTCTATGATGAGTATTTTAGCGGGAAAGGCGAATAGTTTTATAGCAAACATTGCGTTTTCAGCTGACGGTGGTTTCAGTGGATTGCGAAGATTGTCATTTTTTTTATCCGAAAAAGTAGTTAATGTCAAAAGGTAAGCATCTTATTTATTTGTATGTTAATGAAGACCTTAGAAAGCGATTTGACAATTTATTTTAAGTGATCAGTATATATATAATTAATTTTACAGTTGAATACTTTTAATTAATTAATTAGCTTTAAGGGATTAAATTTCCCAAAGTTGAGTTATTTTATGTATATCCCGTAATTTTGAATGTAGTGATTAAAAAATAATGCATAAAAAAAACTTCAGTAAATCATAACGTGGTAGATACAGGGTTAAGCCGTAGGCTCTCAACATGGGTGATAACGCCCCCTTGTGGGCGTCTGAGGCTTTCAGGGAGCAACAAAAGACCCAGAGTAAGTTAGGGAGAGGGGTCGATATGATATGGAGTGGAATGATCCAATTAATCAAACTAATAAAAGTAAACTTTAATTCTAGTTCCCTAATATCGATTACATAAATTATAAAATTACATATTCGTGGCAATAGCTATTTCAGATTTGCAAATAAAAAAAAATGGAGCTTTAAAAAAATATATTCTATTGGTTTTATAATATATATTTTTTAAAATTTAATTCTTGTTTTCACCATGCATTATGTCTGCTCTTTTTTTATCTGGAGTGGGAGCGGGCGGTATCGCAATATTCACCAGGAAAGGAGGCGCCAGTTCAAAAAAGGTTGGAAAACTATGTTTTAAACCATATGTATAAACCATAGTTTTGAGTTAAACCATATGCAGATTCTGATTTCAAATAAAAGCTTTAATAAATTTAGGAAAGAATGTTGAAAAAACACTGCCTTTATTTATGTTGAGGTATCAATAAACTAGGAAAGAATTTAAAAGAAATGCTATCGTTAATTGAATTAGGCTCAAGAGATAGAGGGAGAAATACTTCTGTTTTTCAGTTCATTTGACAGCGGTTCCTTCTCGGATACGCTGAATCTAGGTTTAAAGCTTTGATCTGAAAACGTTTTAATCACAATTAGCATCTGTTGCCCACCACCTGTAATTATCTACTTTTAATCACTCATTTTAGATGATTATGTTTGATATTTCTACCAAGTTAAGGAATGGAAACATATTTTCATAAATGCAAAGGACTTTTGATCTCTCTTCTTAGTAGAAGTTTATTTAGTTGTGGGATATATTTAAATTTAAGGGGATGCAATACTATTTAATTGTTAAAAATCAGTCAACAATCTAATTTCTTTAGCCTAAGTTATATTTTGTTTATATATTTTGCTGTATTTTCATCAAATTTTAAAACTCAAAGTGAAAAAAACTGAATTTTTGTTTGTTTTTATTTACAACCCAAAGATATAATAAATATTTAAACCTCCCTTTTTTAGAAAAAAAAAATATATAATTTGTTTATCTACATTTAAAATGTTTTGTTTCTCTCACTATTGTACCAAAAGTTTTTATATATATATATATATATACATATTGGTAATTTCTATTGATGTATGTAACAAAAGTTGGTATGCACTTTTGAATAAAAACGATGTTTATTTTACGAAAAGAATCATATTTTTATTTAGAATTTATATATATATTTTTAATTAGTTTTCAAAAAACATTCTTAAAAAAAAAGTACGAATGTCAATTATTTTATCTCAAAACCCATACTAACTTTTGTTACACATTGTTTGACATACTTGTAAATCAAATTTGTAGGCAAATATGTGTACGGCAAATATTGTAAAGTAGCATTTTAAAATACTTTCATGAAATTCTAAATTTGTTATTGAAACTTAAATGATGAACTTTTTGTGGTATTTTGTGCACAAAAACAGGTAATAATAATACTTTTACAAAGCACATGTACATAGGAGGTAACTAAAACATTCGTAAAAAACCATTTGATTATTTTTTTTTGATAAATCGTACAATATCTGGTCTAAAATAATAAATTCTAAAAACCACCCAAGAAACGTTAAGCTGCAACGCACAAGAATTGTGGCTTATATTGATTAAATAATCCGTACATGTTCAAGAGGGAATTTAATAATCTCAAAAATAATGTCACTAAATTGTTGTTGTTTTTACTAATCTCCCATATGGTCAGACGAATTCAGACCAGATCAGTGGATCCGTTAACTTTATAGAAGTATTGAATATACTTTGTAAAAGCAACAACGTGAATCGTCAGTGGTAATGCCACAGTTGTAACAAAGACATCCTAAGAAGTTTGTTACATTATTGGTGATCATATGAAACCTTTTACAGATGCAAAATATTGTGAAGGAGTGTTTCTTAAATTCTTTTTAATTTAGTGTTAGTGACAAAAATAAAAAAAATATAAAAATATAATAATTAAAAAATAAAAAAAAGAGTTATAATTTATATTTTGATCAATTTTCCATATTTTCAATTTCTAATGTTATCTTGGTCTTTAGCATTTTGACCCCTCCGTCCCCCCGTGTAATCTCATGTTGCGGCCCATGTAAAATAGCTGATATATGTATGCGGCCCGCGTGAAATGGTTAACATATGTATGCAGCCCACAAGAAAAAAAGGTTGCGTGTCCCTGTGTTGGACTTTCTGCCACAAGAAAGATATGAAGAAAGCCCTGGTCTTTTGCCTTTATCCCATTTTTGAAACGGTGGTTTTAACAATTTTTCTTTATTTTGGGCCTTTTGCCTTGAGAATAATTCTAAATATATGAGCTCTGAGGTAGAGAAGGTACAGAATGGTCTAGTCCCTCCTTTGTAAACGCGTCAGCCAATTCATTTCCGTAGATGGGACGGGATCTATTGAAAATGTGCTTAGTGATGGTGGGAGATGAACTTAACTTTCCGTTGGATAGATAAACTGATTTAATTTCCTATGTGGGCTAAATTTTTGTAGTGTTAAATTAAACCATGGCTGTTAGATAGAATCCAGAGTTCTTGGTAGTTACTTTCGCGCATGAGTTTCTCTAGTCCCATGTCAATTGCAATTAACTCTCTTCGAAAAACGGAACAGAAATCTGGATTATGTTGTTTTATGGAGTTTTTCTCTCGAGGTATTTGGATATAAGTTCCAATCCCTGCCCGTATATCTATTTAACTGACATCGGTATACATTGTAATGACAGTTGGAAAAAAAATTATTTATATCTCCAAGGCCCATTGATTAAGGAGGTCAGAAATACATATATAGAAATGAATTGAAGATTTATAAAGAAAAAAATCAGGATTTGTTTTGAAATTTTCCATGTGTCAAGTTGCTTTCAAAAATACACCTTGCACTGGCTTACTAAACATGGAGATGTTTATTCTTTATAAATAGTTTTATTTAAAAGATTCAAAACAGACCAATACATGTGAAACGTTTAAAGTATACCGAAGTGTTATAATAGGGAACACAATTGTATACTATTTATACAACAGTGTTATAATAGAAATGTTTTACACAGGTGTAGATGTAAAAAAGTGTTTTTAGTAATGAAGATGAAAGCTATAATGAATGATAATAAAAATTGAGTCGTTATTTATTATTGAAGCGTGAATAAGGATTAAGAATAAAAATTAATGATTAAAAACGCAGCGCATATTTTAAAATCTTATACAGACACAAACTGTTACACTAGCACTAAAAAAGGAATAATTTAAAGTAAGTTAATTTACATTCATAAATTACATGAACGTTTACAGAAAAGTTATCTAGCTTGCTGAATGAATAAATGTTCCCGTTTAGAAATTTACACTTTCAAAAGATTTTTGACACTGAGAAATTTTCCATTTATTTATGTTATTAAATCACTTTCTTCTAAGTTATTTAAAATTATGGTCAAATTATTTGTTTCTGCTGGAAATAATCGATTACTATATGCAATTAAATTTTTAATATATTCGTAAGATCTTCTTTTAGACTAAATTATTTAAACGTTTTAGTTTTGAAGTTGTTTACTTGCAGTTGTGAAATTAAGTTCAAATATGTGTATAAAATGTTTAAAATTTACTAACAACTAATCCCTCTAAACTACATTTGCAAAAATTGCACATAATTTAATACACATTTTTTAATATTAGCAAATGCTGAAAAAAACAGGTTGTAAGAATATTTTTAATGTACCTGCATTTAATACATTTTATGAATCTTATTTTGGAATTGAAAAAACGTAAGAAAAAAAACTGAACGTATTGCATTACATAGAAGAAAGAACTTGTAACATTTTTCCATTTCAAAAATAAACTTACTTTTAGTCCCGGTATACTTGATAAATTTCGAAACTTATTCTATGTTTCAGCGGAAGATGGAATTTTCGAATTGAACGGAATTCGGAAAAATATTTAAAAAGTAAACACGGGCGGTGGGAGAAACTTGCTTTTCACCCAAGTAAAAGTCTGAAATTTACATTTGTATTTTTAAAAGGATTCTCAGAAATCCATCTTCAACCGTATCATGGCATACATTCAAATATTCTGCATTTGAAGTTCGAACCATTTTTACGCTTTAATATAAAATATAAAATGCATTTCATGCTTGTTAGAACCAGCTAAAATGTTAATTTTTTCAAAGAATAATGATGAAAAATATTGATTTAAAAAAAATTCAATTAAAAAAGTTTATGATTAATTTAAACTTAGAAAGATAGATAAATAAATTGTAAGTTTCAGAACTTCCTTCCCTATCATGGTGTTCTTACGGATGGAAAACTAAAAGCTTTCTTATCAATTTATACAAATAAAAAAAGTTTTTAATGAAATAAAGAGGCTGCTTTTCGACTTTGTTTTGTGGTTTGCATTATTAAACATTGTGGCGTTTTTTTTTATCAAGATATAACAAACAAACAAAAAAAACTGGAATTGTTTAATAAAAACATTTTACATTTTTTAGTATATATTTTTATATTGTTTCATGATTCTTAAATGCGATTACAAAGTAGGATTATACTAACTTTATTTCTTTCTTCAAACCAAAAATTAAGTACTTGATATTTTCACACAATGCCTGCTTTAATATTTAGTATAATTTTTTCATACTATTCTAGAAGTAGAGAGGTTTTCTTTTTAACTTTTTCTTCTTATTCATCACCAGTGGCCTATTTATTTTTATTTATAATCGGATTGCTATAAATACTGTGTAATGATAAATGTAGTGTCTGGCAACACTCTCTTATTACCGACGACTGAACCCTCAATGCATGCATGCGCATGGAACTGCATTTTATTTATTTGTATTTGACTTTGTTGTAGCAGAAAAACGATGTCTTCGAATTAACTGTAGCATTTTTTAGGCTTAATTAAAGGTATTCTAGATATGTTTTTAATTTCATGTTCTGTTCATTCGTGT
This sequence comes from Trichonephila clavipes, assembly GCA_019973935.1. Classification (NCBI taxonomy): domain Eukaryota; kingdom Metazoa; phylum Arthropoda; class Arachnida; order Araneae; family Nephilidae; genus Trichonephila; species Trichonephila clavipes. The sequence goes on from BMAU01013863.1 coordinate 215,702, forward strand.
AGTTAATTTAATTGAACTTTGACGCCAAATTCAAGCATTAAGATGAAAATACAACCTGCTCTTACGTACTTGAGAACTGTTTTTCTGAAAGAAGTTTACTAACCACTTCTTGGACCGATTCTCGAACGACGTTCTATAAAAAATAGATAAGAAAAGATAAGTAAAAGTTTTGTTTGGTTTCGCTTTTTTTTGTTGCTATTTTAAGAATTTGTATAATTTTTTTATTTAGCAAAAAATTTATTTTATTTTTTTCGACTCTAATTGTTGAAGCACATTTTGTTTATATGTCGCAGGGAAATGAAGAAATTAGGAATTTTATCAAATTTCTAAAGGAGAAGATCAATTGACGGAAGATGTTAAAATAACGTCTCTTCAAGAATGAAAGTAAGTCAATTTCTCAAATACCTGCACTGTTTCAGTGAAATGATGAAATGAACTTGTCAGGATATGTATTAGCAAAATGCTATGAGAGGGGGAGACACCCCTGGGGGAGGGGGTCAAGTCCTTGTACTTTATAACCAAACAGGTAGTAATATCTCGATCCCCCTAAATATCAGCTTCATTATCTTTAGAAAATCACATCGTAGTAATAACATGGTGATTGATATTTTAGTTTGTAAGCAACCGAGAGGAAAGATGTTACACATAAAAAAATACCAACCAGCCTAACTTTCGATTTATTTAATAATTAATTTCGAATAAATAATTTGTATTTCATTGACTATTTTACATTACTTACTTCTACGTTTAATAATACGCCATATTTGTCATATAAACACTTTTAAAATATTGACAATATTTTTTCATCATTTCACTTAAAGAGATCACGTATTTGTTCAAATCCCTCACTTTTATCAGGGAAATCACCCTGAAGAGATGTTATTTTAACATATCCCGTCAATTGATCATCTCATTTATGTATTTAATGAAATTTCATCTTTCATCATTTTCTTGCGACACATATAAGTTTCATTTAACACCGGAAAATTTAATTTTATTTTAACAATTATATATTAACATTTAATACCTCCATCAATAGCACCAGATAAGAAATGACCATTACTTTTACTAATAGAATATTATTAACACGCGAATTTTAATTACTTAGTAAAAAAATATATATACAATTACTACTTTTTGTATTAAGACGATAAAATCATGACTATGAAGTGGATAAATCCAGTAGCAGAAAGTTACTATATCTGCTATATTAATTAATCTCTTTAATAACTAAAAACCCTAATTTAAAACAAAGCACAATTTGAGAATTTCTAGCCATTTTTAAAATAAATGATCATATTATTTTAAATGTTCCTTCAAATTAATATTATATTGAAAAAAAAACGTATTACCCAGAATAAAAAAATACTTAAAAACCCACCAAATTTGGCTTGCCAACTATGAATGCTAGCAAAAAGACAATCTTTCATATATTTTCTGCGCATTAGCATATGATTGAAAATCCTATTACTAAGCATAACATATTTAATTAAAAATACAGTCTGTACTAAAATCAAATATAAAAACTTATTGAATATATTATTTAATTATCGCACGTAACATTCTGTATATACAAATCCTTCAATCATCATCATTATTATATTGAATTTGTACAAGGGACAGAGAAAACCCGCATGCTAACAATCAATACTCAAATGCTTCTTAACAAAACAGGTTCATTAAAGTTAACAATAGTGCTATTAGTTCTTTATTTTCCACGACACCGGCGCTGCGGGAATTGTATTTTTCTTTTTTCTCTTTGATTGTGTTGCCAAAACTGTGCTCCCGTGTTAGTAATAAAAGGTACGACGCCCATCTAGTGATGGCAAACAACAAAAAATGAGAAACAGAAAAAGAAGAAAAATATAAAAAAAAGATGAGAAAAGAACTTTTCGACGTTCGGTTTTAGTAAAGTACTAAGGTTGTCTCCACGCCATTTTTCTTTTTTTTCTTCTTTTATTTCCTGGTAATGTCATTTAAGTTTGATTAAACATTCTGCCATTTGTTTGGAGAAAAGTTTTAGCGAGTTGATAAGGTTGATTGTGTAAGTTTTAAAAGAAAGGGAAAGTTTCTGGTACTCTGAAATAGAAAGAAATCTAGAGGAAGATAAATATGTTTGAATGAAAAATAGGCTTATGGTGACTAATTTCCCTTGTTTTCATTAAAGCTGGAGGTTACACGCGTTTGTGTAAAATTAATTGATTCGTATTACAAATTAAGATTACTAATTTTTATATTTAGATGATTTCTTTTAAATAATTAGTAAAAAATACATTGTATCAAACATTATTTGTGAAAAAAGTACTTTTAAAAAACGTTTCGTAATATTTATCAGGTTTTAGGAAGAAATTTTCATCTCGGAACTTCTCAAAATTTACTAAAAATGGATTTCTCTGATTATTTTAATAAAAGTACGTGACTTAATAGGTAGTGATCGTGATACAAATATGTTTACTTCTTACAAGTATTTCATATCGCTTTTATCAAAACAATATCGCTACAGCATTTTAGTATGAAAAATGAAAAAACATTGATTCTAAAATCATCATTTTTGTGTACATAATTGTTGTTCTCATTAATACATTCTTAGTTTATCTTAAATGTATAAAGCTTCAAAGATGTGATAAACCGTGAATGTGTACCATTTTTTCCAATAGATTACATTCCACTAAGCAATTAAACATATGCATCATTTGTTATATATATAGTGCTATTAAATTTTGTTTGTCTAAGCTACAAAAAAATTCTATTGTGTTTTCGTTATTGTCCTTATAATCTATATTAATAAAGTAAAGATTAGGCGTGTGTGTTTTACCTCTACAGCCCAAACTAAGCAACTCAGAAGTATGAAACTTGGCACATAATTATTCTAGGTCCTGATCATGTGCACTACGAAGCGGGTTTTTCGAAATTCGCTTTAGATTTTTTAAAATTAAACTTTTAAGCGATTTTTCCAATTTTTTTCTTCAACAACTGGTTTTTAGGTTTGTTCGTTTGGCAACACAGTGTATTGCTTTAGAATTCTTTGCGCTCAAAAATTTCGATTACCGGCTTTTGGATGTAACATGTTTTTTCCAGCATTATAATTTTCTACATTTTCTTTTTTCATCAAATTTTTTTTCGATTGATATATTTTAAGTATTTATAATAGTTTATTTTAAAGCAGTATTATATATACATTTAGAAGATGTATAGCTCTTAAAGCTAAGCCTACTTTTTATTTTTTCATTAACTAAATCAAATTAGTTTGATATACATTTTTGTGTCGCGCATTGATCTAATTTTGACATTTCTTTTTCAGTTTAAAAATTTCTTATTTATTATTTGTGTAGTCACAATGGTATTCGTATTGTAATTTCTATTTTGGTTTAAGGCAGCGAGCGTAACGTTTATTCCTTTTTTTTCATGTTCACCTATAAATGTTTTACAGTTGATTTTTGTGTATTGTTTCTGGTTTTAAATTTAATTAGGTCTTCAATTTTAAAATAAAGAATGTGAAATTTTTGAAAGCAACATTAGAGTTATCAGAAATTCTTCACCTGGAAAAGAAATGAGACAACTTTAAATCTAAAACTCGAAACAGTACGGAAGTTTCAAATGTATACATATAAAGGTTTAAAATGAAAAAAAGAATAATAAATGTGACACAGCCTTAAACCAAAATCAGATATTTTTTAACTGTAAAAGGAACCACAGAATTGAATCTAAACCAAGAAATGGTTCCGAATAATTAAATAAAATATAAGCAAAACAGAAATGTGTATTAAACTAATGTAATTGTTATTGAAAAACATATAAAATACTTTCAGGTCGAGGACCAATGTCTCTTCCTACCAGAAAAATACAAAAATCAAAAAACTTATAACGAAATAAAATGTTATAACATATTAATGCTGAAGTAAAATTGCTTTTTACAAGAATTCATATACGCAGTAAAAAAGAAAGAAATTTCCACTTAAAAATTAAGCCCTCAAAAAAAATTAAAACTTGAATGCAAACGTAAGTTTGTTCTAAGTGAAGGGCTTGGCGTCAAAAACAGATTTTCGAGTAATGACTTATAGAAAACAAACATTTCCTTAATATTTGAGAAAAATTTAATTGATCTTATTCCATATTAGCATTATTTTATGTAAGTAAGCTTATAATATACATTATTTTCAATACATTTAAATAGCTGCATTTTTTAATGTTTGTTATGTTCGCCGTAAAATGCGCACCCTCTTTTTACGAAGAAACCTGAAAGGTACGTATGCAATGCTCTCATGTTTTGAAGTCATTATTCCAAGGTATAGAAAAATATTGCAAACTTCTATATAGAATTACAACCCTTTATGTTCATAAGGAGCGTCATTTCCCATAGCAGAAATATATTACTGCTATTACGTTCCTGTTATAACTTTTATTTATGTTTTCATTCTTTCATTTCTATTTACCTTTTTAGCATGTTAATTTTCTCTTACATTCAAATATATATTTTTATGAAAGCATTTTCTGTGAAGCGAAGTTTCAATGTGAACACTTGTTAAAATTTTTTAAATTTTGGGTACACTGTTCTGCAATGGCTCTACCCTCTTTAAATCATATTATGCTTGCAAAAAAAACTGAATTGTATTTATTTTAATATTTAAATCTTGATACCAAAACCACAAAAATTCTTAACATGTTATGTATAAAAAACAAATCGGTCAGATTTTGGTGGAAAATGGCTTCAATTTGGCTGCGGTGACGCTAATACACAAGTACTGATAATATTTATTTATTCTTCAACGCAAATATCAGTGGATTTTTTAGACAATCTTCACTTCTTACTTGCTTTTATTCTTATGTTCAAAAAATAATAATAATCTGTTACACAAAGTTTCTTTCTGTTAGAAAAAACTTTATTGCTTTTCTTTGTTGAGAGAATGACAAGTTCTAAATCCCGCTTATTGTAACAATAATGTAGAAAATCCTAGCTGCCAGTATAACAAGAAGAAAATAGAACTAAACTAAATTAATTGCTATTAACGCAGTGCTTCTCAAACTTTCAATACTGGCGCCCCCCTTTTCGATCACAATTTTTATCGCGCCCCCCTTATACATTAATAATGTACTGAATGCAATAATAATGCACTTTGACGCTAAAGCTACAATAGGCGATCTTAATTATAAACCATACAAATTAGTAACATAAGTATTAAATTTCGTATACTACTTTTAAGCAAAAAAATAATAATAATAATAAATAAAATAATAGGATATTTATTATGTTATTTTTCCTTTCTCTAATTTTTAAATTGAACATATTGCAAAATGCGGTGGCTGCTTAGAAGACAAAATATAGATATCTGCTAAATATAGAAAAAGAACTCGGAGGGTCAATTTCTAATCATAAGCATTCCTTATAAAAACTTTGCTTTCCAAGACAAGCTCATGGAAGTCGTTAATACTTATTAAACTTGTTTTTAATTTAGTATTAAGTAATTAGTTATAAAATATTCTGTGCAGCACTAATTAATTAAGAGAAAGTTTACTTACCTACTTTCAAGGACTTTTCAATTTTTCTTTGGTAACAAATAAACAGTTTTGCCGGAACTAACGATTTCAAAATCTGTGTGTCCCGCGCGACCACTTCCGGGTTTTAAGTATATTCATTATCATAATATGTATGTTACTGCTAAAAAATTGTGTGAAACGTTTTTCGTTATGCTTTATATGTTGAGAATACTTATAAAAATATGTCTTGGGAAAAGTAATCCTTCATAGTGCTTCCTCTCCGTGGTTTTCCAAACGTCATAAAACTCTTTTGCATGGAAAAAAGTGCAGCAGAGAAACACATAAAAAAGGGGTCGTAACTAACTGTACCAATAACTTAGAAGGTCAAACAGATTACAGCTATAATGTGCAGTATTTCAAAAATAATGACAGTGATGAATTTTTTATGTTCCTAATTTTTTTCGATTTTGGGTCTGGGATCTGTTTTTTCTCTGAAAGAGTAGTATGTTAGTTTCAAAAATAAAGCGTAATAAAAGAATCTCCCATCATCAGCAAATAAAATAAAAAATTTTTATTTGGTTATAGGATCAAAGATAGTTAATTAAGTATTGAAGAAGTTTTTATTTTTGATGACTTAATATCGCGCGCGCGCTTATAAATTATATCAGAGTAAAAGTGCATTTTTTATTATGTCTGAAAGTAATTTATTTTAATTCATTCCAGTAAACTAATTATTTTTTAAATATTTTATTTTCGATATGCTCGCGCCCCCCAGGGGGCGCGCCCCATAGTTTGAGAAACACTGTATTAACGGATTGGCAATATTTGTAAACTACCTTCCATTTATGTCAACAATTTTTATTAACCAGATTTCTACATGTTGCTTTTCGGTTTGAATTAAGGTTATAATTTCTACTATATGCTATGTTACTTCTTATTTATTCATCTTTAATTTTTTTATATTTAAGAATTTCCGTGAATGTTTGTTTGTGCAGCACTGGTTGTGGTAATTTCATCAAAATTAGGGCTTAATTTTTCTGTTTTAGATAACCTTTTATTTTAAATTAATGCTATAATTTCTATTTTAGTGTCGCACATTTTTATGTATGTTTATTTTCTGAACTGTAATTTTCTTATTTATTGTACTTTCAATTATGTGATACAGTGACTCAAAAGTTAGTTTTTAAGCCAAACAAGGATTTAATAAACAGAAGCTAAATTAAACTAATTGCTATTAATGGTTTGGTAATATTTGAAAAAAACTACCTTCAATTTATGTCAACAATTGTTATTAACCAGATTTTAGCATTGTTGCTTTTTTGACGTCATAGTTTTTAAACCAATAAGTACTCATCAATAAGATCTTCTTAGAAACTATGAATGGGATTAAACGCTCAGCAAATTAATTTTCTTTTGCACTTTAAAATTCAGAAATAATGCAATTTTTGTCGTGCTGCATCATGGTTTCACTTTCCTTCTTACAATCTGTTCTTCATATAGATTTTTAAAGATTTTACATAAGTGCATTTCTATGACATTTTCTCAGGTTGGGAAAAAAAAAGATTATTGCTTTTGTTCCTTCATGAGCAAATACTATGTTCTCATCATTATAGGAAAACATCAGATGCTGATCTGTGTTGATCAGATTTTTTGTCGCATGGCATGTTTCATCAATTTTGCTTTTAAAATTCTTTAAATATGTAAATATATTTATACCATTTGTGATCCAAAAGGTTTTGAGGGAGAAAGATGCAGCTTGATACAATTTTTTTCTTATTTCTCTTTGGATTTCTCTAAAATTCAGTGTTGATGTGATTTTTTGTCTCATGCATCACGGTTTAACTTTGCTTCTGATAATATGTTTCTCATTTAGTTTTATGAAGATCATATATTTTGTGTATACTGTTCATATATGATATACATATTTCAATTATCACTATAGTTATCATTGTATTTCCTCATTTGTTTGTTCTTTGCAACAGAATAACAAATATTTTTTTAACTAAAATTTTGCTAGAAAGTATTGTTTAAAAAATTAAAATTTTATAAACACGGTTTATTATTTCTCTCATTAGGTCCATTAAGGTTTTTCTTTCAACGTAGGTCTGTTTTAGGTAGTTCATTTTAGTTCTTACTAGTTTAAGTTTTTCCCAATTGTATTACATATGAATTTTAAATTAAAGGTAATATAGATGTTAGATAGTATTACTTCCATTCCTCATGTGATATTGATTTAATGCTAGAGAAAATTTAATGCTTTATTACAATGTAGGCTTATTTTATCTACTTTTTACAATTTTAGTTTGTACTAATTTTATTTTTTTCCAATTGAAGGCTTTCTAATGTATATTACTTATGTTAATATTTTAAGGAAATAGTTTGTGACATGTTTTTACTTTTATTTATATTTTCATCCTTTCCTTTCTATTTACCTTTTTCGCAAGTTAATTTTCTCTCTTATATTCAAATATGCGTTTATATGAAATCATTCTTATCTGTGAAGCGAAATTGCAATGAGAACACTCATTAAAATAATTATTTTTTTACTTTTGGACACACAGCTCTGCAATGGCCATTTTTTAATTTAATAAATGAATTTACATTTGAAAAAACTGTACATTACCCACTGTCATCCCCTACAAGTTAAAAAATAAATAAAAGCAATGTCCTTATATATTATGGTTCATTATTAATTGCCATCCTTATTTTATATGCCTTTTAAGATACTTCAAGCATTCTCTCTAAAGTTACAAAAGTAATTTAAATTTCAAAATATTTTTTAATTATTTTACTAAACATAATATAATTGTATTATATTTTTCATTTACATACTACTTATAAAATTCATTTTACACTCATATGAAAATAATAAACAAAACCTAATTAGCCATATATTACTTTTAAAAAATATAATAAAACTGATAATTTTTAATTTTTTTTAAAATTATAGTTTAAAATGTTAAACAAAAATAAAATAGACACTTTTATCAATTTTATTTGTCATGTTTTACGTTAATTTTATTGATGCACATATGAGTGTTAGCATATTTTAATTCTGAAAAATATATACTATTTCTTAAAACTGCAAGAGCCTGTGCAACACAAAGAAATTTTGAAAATGTATATTTTACTGAAGCTTTTGCTTATATAAGTACAGAAAGCCCGTGCAACGCCGGGCCATACATCTAGTCAATGATAATAATAATGTATCCGTTCCAAAACCTAAAGTTTTTAAGAATATTTTAGTATCATTTTCGGCAGAGATACGCAACACAGCGTCATAAATTCTCCAATTTATACATCTTTTGGGCTTTACAGAAGCAAAAACATTTAATATGCCAATGTTTGTCTCCAATTCGATTGTGCGGTTAACTATAATATGATTATTACAATTTTGACTTTCATGTATTGTTATTTTATTATCGTTTTATCTTTTTGTCATCATCTTGCATTTATATTTGTTGTTCTTTTGTAAAATGAATTCTTCACAGCTTTCTGGACAACACAATTTTATTTAGGACATACGAATGAAACCAATATGAATACTGCACACAGCAAATACAATCTCTGATTACCGCACACAGCGTTATGCATCAGATGTGGTCCCCGTAGAAGAAAGGTGTGTGGGGTGAGCTGGAAAACGCGTGGGCGCCAGAAAAAATAGTTCACTCGCTTCAAACCAACAATATTTCCTATATTTCTTTCTTTCTTTGATGATGATTACTTTAAAAAAACATTTTATATCCTTTTATTTGGTTTTTGTTTAATTGTATAGATTCTTTACTTTGATATAATATTAAAAACACACTTAAATTGTATGAAATGTGTTATAAAATGAGCAAATCCGTATTATTTTGACATTTACATAGGTTTTTCAAACTTCGTGAATATATTCGATAATCTTTTTTTTCTCATTTAAATCTATCGTTTTATTGACTCAAAAATATAACTCTAGATTTTGTTCAGAATTTAGTGAAAAAGAAATACAATTTTAGCTGTTTAGGTGTAAATTAACGTTCTATTTCTGTTAAGATACCATTAGAAATTTCGACATAAATTTCATATAAATTATATATTTTATATATATATATATATATATATATATATATATATATATATATATATATATATATATATTCTGAATAAAAAACCCTCTAGGTTTATAAGTATGTTCTGCAATTTAAGAAATGCAAAAGAAAATAATACTTTTCAGTTGAAAAAAGGCAGGACCTGGGGCTTCTAAATATGCCTTTCTGTTGTAAAAATTTTCGTTAGTCTCTTTATTAGTAAAAATATATAATGTACGTTTTCAAATAATTTATTTACTGTAAAAATGTCTCTAAAAGTTTCCATTCCTTAAAATTAAAAATGTCGTTCAGTTAAAATTATTCATTCAACCCTAATTGCGAAATATTTTTATAAAGCAGACGTATGTTAAATCAATCAAGTGGAATATTTCAGACCTCGCCGAAAAATTGCTCTTTTATTTTAAAAGTAACGCCTTGCGAATAAAATAATAATAAAAAAAGTTACCAGATAAGGTACAAAATGGCTAATTCCTCAAAGAAACTTTCCTCAAAGCATTTTCGGAATTTAGTTTCTTTTTTTTTCCTTCCTTCAATCCTTCTTTAAATGAAAAATGTTTAAGTATCATCCATGCGTAGTTACTAAGAAAACATTGAAGAATTTTTTGATAGCTTTTTTTTTTATTTTTCGCAAATCGCTTTTACGCGTTGATAACAAATAAAAATTCGAGCATTCCTTTTGAGTGTTCAAGAAATAATTTAGTGAGCGAAGAGAAAACTATCGTATTTATTGATGACGATTTCATTAATTTTTGTTTGCGCAGCGATTTGAAAAGTAACCTGCAAGATCATCAAACTGTAGAACATTTTTCAGCACTTTTTTTAATGATACGTTATCAGAGTAATCATACTGAGATGCTTTGTTGTGACTTTTAAACCTAACTGTAACACTTTTTTCGAAGATATGCGTTTTTATTTCTTCCATAGCAAAGAATTATTATTTTTCTATGCATTTGGTGTATGATTAGCTCATTTTTTGATGAAGGTAAGACTAATTTTCATTATTTCATTGCCTTAAGATGTGAAACACGTCATGCATTAAATGAAAGAAAAATATCTAATTGTGTTGACATTTTATTTAATATGCTACAAGTTCTATGTATTTCTGCTTCAAAAACATGATTAAATCATTTAAATTGTTATTTAAGCGTTATAGTAAAAAATATACGTAAAACTATAAAAATTTTAAAAAATCAATACGAGTATTCAAAACAGGAAATAAGTTTCAAAACACCTGCTCTCTATGACTTGAAACCTATGTAGCGGATGTTTATCGCAGCTTTTTTTACTATAAAAAAAATCGTTTCCTATTTATTTTTTATGATAAGTAATTTAAATGCGTATTTCTCTGATGTATAGTTTCTGATGTATTCTGATGTATTCAATATGTATAGTTTATATTATATAGATAAGATGTACAATACAAAAATTCAGATTTGTGTTTAATGTAAATTTTTATAACCCATTGGATTGAAAGTAAAGTAGAAAAATATTAATTTTTTTTATAGCTTGATTTGAACATACCACCAAAGCTTGATCGTAATTCGAATAAAACTTGAACTGATGTCTGTTCCTTTCATATTTCTATATCTGAAGGTTTTACCCTTTTTGATAATATTATCTGGAAAATAAATATTTTAAACATTTATTAAAGCTGTATTTATTTTTGATATGTATTATATTGCTTCAGAGTCATTTAAATATCGTGTCTAAAATGCATATAAATCAAAAATTTTAAAACTAAATGTTCCTTCCGTCTGTTTATTTCTTTGTAGTTGTAAGGATCCGTAATCATAAATCAGGACATATCCTACTTTTAATTTTGACAATACTATTTCCAAAATATTAAAAAGTTTCGTTTTTTCTTTTGGATTACATAAGTTAATTTATTTTGGACCTTGATGATTACAGAAAGTTCTAATAGATGGAAAAACAGAAGAAAAAAACGGATAGTGGTTTTCAATGCATTCTTTAAAAGTTCTGATTTATACTTTAAAAGAAACTAAAATCCTATTGATTTATCAGTAAATCCGAATGTGCTGTTGGCAAATATTGAAAATGAATCATCTTTTTCCAAAGAAATAGTTTATCATTTTGATTGATTATTTCATTTCAAAGTAAAAACAAATGTTCAGATGCATAGTTATATATTTCCTTTCTGAATTTGAAAAAAAAAGGTTGATCATGCATAAGAAAGGTATTTGATCGATTTTACAATGCCCACGGAAAATAAATGGAATATTTCAAATGTAAAATGTGCTGCCTTTGTAAAATTGTCATTTATATTATTTCATGATTACGTATCATTCACATACAATTTCAAAGATATTGTAACATAAGCAATTGCACAACGTCTGTAAGTACATAATCGTATAATATTGCTATTATTTAACATAAACCATAATGCATACTTAACAAGAGATATAACATGTTATTATATCATAATATTTGATATTATACATCACCCTAAATTCTATTAATGCAAATTAAGATTCATCATCAAGAGTAAAACAATATGTGTCCTGATTTTTCTAATGGCTTATGTTTTCATAAAACTTCATCAGCGGCAATTTTTTTTTTCAAAAAACGAATCTTAAATTGACTTATACTTTCTTAAAGCTGCCTTCGTCAAATGTGTGATAGCCTGAACTAAAGGTGAATGATATTTTCAGACAGAAAAATATCTAACTTCTCATGAAAATTTGCAACATTATAACTCATACGTCTGCTCATATTCGAGTTTCTAAAATTTCGAAATATTACATAAATACATATTTTTTTTTCATTTTCATAGATAAGAGAATAGCTCATCGTGCAAAAATTACGAAACACATTTTAGATCATAAAAAAATGGATCGACTCAATTATAAATGAGGAGTATGATAAAATATGCTGCTCTCTATAGAATAGCAAATTTAGAATGTAATATTAATTATACAGTTCTTTTATATCTGAAAAAATATTCCCAATTAGGTGAAAATATTATGCATGTCACACCTTTACTAAACTTTCCTTGTGACACATACGCGTGCGCGCTCGCACACAGCTGGGTTTTATGAACAGAAATGGATGTCAAGATTGGAGTTAGTGCAGTAGCGGTCGAGCAATTATCACTAAGAAGTCCAAGTTCAACAGTGTCGTAATCTTTTCTGACTCTAAACCGGCATTACAAGCTTTATGTCAAAATTACCTCTGTTATTCACAAAGAATTTTAAAATGCAGATCGCTTTTAAAAGAATTTCAGTGGTTACCGGCTCCCACATTGCTGGGAGAATGAGCATGCTGACCTACTTGCTAAGAAAGGAACCCTTGTGATCCAAAGACTTACGAGGATTTCAACCTTTAATCTCTTTCTAATATGGCCTTTAAGTATAATTTTAAATTGGAAGTTGCGGTGATGTCGAAGAACAAGGACTGGTCTATCTTGAAAGAGAAGTGGTCCTGGTTCTTACTGCTCCTAGAAAAGCTGCTGCAGCTCATTTTAGACTCTTGACAGGTCATGACTGTCTGAGATCTCATCTCTATAGAATTGTTTTCACCGACTCACCAGACTGTACCCTGTGTGATTCTGATCGACCTATGACCGCTGAACATTTGGTCGTGTGTCCTGCACTAATTAATCTTAATTCAACTATCGAAAGGTATTAAAAAGCACCTGCACTAATGACATAGGTGCTATTGTAGTGTGTAGCATTTGTAAAATAAAAATAAACATACACCTTAAGCTCTTATATGTATTTTTTATCCATAAAAATGTCGTATTCGAAGGCTAATTCCCAATTTCATTGAAAACATATTTAACTAACCCTATTAATAATTTTTTTTTTACTTTTAAATACTATATAATTTTTCAGATATTCCAAGGAAAGAAATTTTCAAGAAAATGTAAGCTTAGAGATATTTAATAGAGTTCTCTTTTCCGTTTCGGTACTTTTGCACGAGTTTGAATAAAGCAAACATAGTAAGGAATTTTTCAACTTGTAAACAAAATTCTTGAAGTACACAACTACCCATATTAGAAAAGTTTTATACTTTGAGAATAAAATATCTAATGTTTCATTTCGATGAAAATGGATTACAAAAGAATTTTAGGATCACGATAGAATTTAAGGAAAAATCACGATCAGTACGCGTTTTCATTACGAAGTTCCTTTATAGGCTTGTTCACTTAACTTTTACACTTAACGATCATTTCATTATTTAAGATCACATGAGTTTTTCTGAAAGGAGAAAATAATTATAGTTGATTTTTTTAAAAAAAATATGCATTATATAAAACTTATTAATGTCTATTTTAAAAGGGAAGATGTTTTAAGAAGGAATGATGTTAGAATATTAATTAAATTAAAGAAGTGTTCATATACCATACTAGGAAAATTAAAATGTCTGACAAAAAAAAGTAACATCTAGAATTAAAAAAAAAGAATTTAAGTATTCTTAATAAATAGGCATTTTTTCCCTCCAGAGTATTGATTAATGGAAAGGAAAGCAGTTTAATTAAACATTTTTGATTAAAGCTTGTAAAATTAAACGATAATTACTGAATTTTTTAATCTCCAACACACGTTGCTATTTACAGCAATTTTGTCATTTTTATCCAGAAATTATTAAAACAAAAATGAATTGTCTTTAATTAAAGAATGAGAAATTTGCATTTGTAAGACTTGTTAAGGTAACTATTGCTTTTTTGAAAAAAACATTTGAGTAAAATTTTGAGCAGTTAATGATTCTACCTCATAAAAAGAACTGCAATATTAATTTCCTTAAATCGTCTTCATTTTTAAGAGGTATTATTGCACCACAGCTTTTAGAAGCAAGAATTGGCTTTTTTTTAACAGTCGAATTTTTTTTCTGATTCCATAGAATGAAAGTTAAACGTTCAGATTAACAGAATTGTTCTCTAAAGAATTGTGAATTTGATATTACATCTTTGGTCCATTTGATAAAAGCCGTGTTTCCTTACTGTCTTGCTCTTTGCTGCTTCAGCGTTACAAAAATTGAAATTGAACGGGAGAAACTTTTGCTTAGAAATATGTTTTATTCCTGAATCTTCCTTCACGAGTCTTTGGAGACTGAACAATACTTGCCTGAGGTCTTCCATCTTGACTTCAAAAAGCACTCTCTAAAAATACACGCCCATTTTCTCTTATCTTTCATGGACTGAAATCGTAAAATTTGACATCATCAAATATTTCTTATCCTGTAATGGGACTCAGAATATCAGTTTGCAAGGAGATATTTACTGCCATTCTCAATTTTTCTAACGCCACACTTTGATTCTGTTTTCTGTCTCAGAAAAGTGACTTTATGTGTTCAGCAAGTCGATTAAGTTCCATTAAGGCAGTGCTTTGCTCTTTCAAAACTGGATATTTTAGATAAGTCAGCACATCCATTAACACTTATCGTTGATTGCTGTAATCTTTAGAATGTCACATCTAAGCCTGAAGAAATTTAAATATTTTACTGAAATTTCCTTTCAATTAGTTGCTAGCTCAAGCTCTAAGAATGCTATGTATAGTTAGAATGGATTATTGATAGATGGATTTTTGATAACTACAAATACCTTATTTCAAAAGGCGAGTGTCATTTCATTTAACAATACAGGATTAAAACCCATCTTTTAAGAGATTTATTCGCGACTTCTAGTTAAAAGATATCTTAATAGATTACAGAAGCCTTACTGAGAGGTTGCAACTTTTCCCTAAAACAATTGTTTTATTGCTAAGAAATAACTATTATTTCCCTTTACTTGAATTTATGTTTATATTTTCTCCTTACACCTTTTCCTGTTTATTTTATACTTAAATGTGTAAAGAAAACAATTCTGGGTCTTAGGTTTTGGTACTTATGCGGGAAGGATGCAGACTTTCTTTTTCCATGATATAAATTTGCAACGAATTGCCATATAACTGGGCACACACTGTCTCTTGTATTTAAATTGTTTAATTTTTTTCTTTTGTCACGGCTGCATTCAACATAATAGGATACACACACACACACACACATATATATATCAGTGGCGCACACAAGGGGGGTCCTGGGGTCCGGACCCTCCCCCAAAGCCCTTGATTTTTTTCCGGTTGATTATAATTCTAAGTATATAGTACGTAAAATTTAATTATGTACTTGCTATTAATGATTAATTTTATTAATTAATGCTAATTATTTATTCAAAAACTAGTTTTTTACTGTGTTTTGTTCCCGAAAATCGACAAAATCAAACGGAGCATGATACAAGAATGGGGAACTTTCGAGCCCGGCCCCTCCCCCTCCTGAAAATTCCTGTGTGCGCCACTAATATATATATACATAATTTTTCCATTCTACGCAGCTTTGTGTTGTACTACCTATTTATTTCTCGAATGCCTACGGGACAATTTTATTTTCATTTTAAAAAAATGTAAAATAGGCATGTCTAATTCGTGAGTTTTCTCGTTTTATGATAATTTTCTGTTTAGCTTAAAAGCAATGCAATGATTAATTTTAATAAAGTTTATACATCAAAATAAACATAGTTTAGCGTATTTAAAAATTGTAGATCTTTTATATTTTTTTCAGTACTGAAAAGTTAATTTCACTCAAATCAAATACATAAAAGCAGATAATTTAGCAATCATTAGGAAGTTTTATATTTACCAAACGTCGCTCTTTATTTCTGCTTAAAATTTTCAATGATAATGTGTTTCAATTTAATTTAAATATAGCCGATATAATTTTAATTTTTGGTTAAAACTCACTATAGGTGTAGGAATAGCATTCATGAAATGTATTGTAAATTAAAATTCATACGCCCATCACTTGTTACTCGACATCGCTCAATATTTCTCCACGACAATGTTTAGCAACATACATGATACAAAACAATTGCGAAATTTAATGAATTAAAATATGCAATTTTGCGGCAATCAGCTTATTTACCGGATATTTCAACAACCCATTTTCATTTTTTTAAACATTTAAAATAGTTCAAAAGTGAAACTGAAGATAGCCTGAAAAATTCCATCACAATTCATTGATTCTAAAGGTCAAAATTTCTTTAAGACAGACTACTCATATAAATATCGGAGTAAAATGTGTATTAATGCAAATGATGCATATTTCGATTAAATAAATAACTTTTAAATAAATTTTATATATTCACTAAAAACTCGACATTTCATGCGCATCCACCTAACATTAGCTTATGTAAATGGCTTCGGCACATAATGCACGGCTTATTAACAAGTGTAATTTTACGCAAAATAATGCGTGTTAAGGTGACTGCCTACCTTTGGATCCAATTTTTTTTTATAAAATAAATTTTTGAAACAAATTGAGTGTTTTTCGGAAGAAAAATAAAAAAAAAATTGTGAAAACATAATTTTTTTAAAATATATATGTGGGAGACAACAAGGGGTCCAATACGTTTCTCTTTCTTATGGTTTATTTAACATTAAACAAAAATTAATTAAAAGGTAGTTTTTAACAGATAAGTTTGACGATGATATGCAGAAGGTAACGCCTGCTCGCGCACCTCTCGCGTTCTTCTTTCTCTCTCTAATTTTGCTCTAATGTCCAAGAGTTTTTGTTTCAGTTTCAATTCATTGCGCCTGCGCGCGAAGACTGCTTGGTTTTGGCTGCATGCTACAACGGCCATTCTGACCGTACGCTGTCCGCAGCGGTATTTCCATGGAGACCAGAAGGAGAATCTGAAACATAAAAAAAAACGGAACAGACAAGGACTATACGACAAATATATAGAGATTAAACATATCATAATTTTTCTGAACTAGACAGTTTCTCCATCATGTGAAGGCACCTCTTCGACATCCGGAAGGTTCCACAGGAAAACATTATGTTTCACAGGCATAAGTACGTCTTTTTTAACAAGTTGATCTTTGGTTGAACGCATCGATATTTTCCTCTGTAGAGTTCTGGACGTCTGTTCAAAACGATTTTCTCTTTTCCTTCGTTTCCACTGCCAAGGCTCAAAGATCCTTCGGAGCAACACAAACCGATGATGTTTTCTCTTCATAGGTAAAGGGTTAGGTGAGCGGGAGATAAATTCCACGGAACTCGTTTTCATGGCACCATTGGCTTTCTTACACAATACTATATCAGAACATTTTTCTCTTACAATACTCAATTTTAACTTAGTACTCTTAATTTTATTACATTTATAATCCTTAATTAGAGAACTCGAATCATTTCTAGTATTAAAGTTTTTAACATATGGCAAATCATAACTAGAGTGTTCTATCACATTTGAAACAGAAACATTTGGAAAAGAAACACCAGAATCTGCACTCAAAGAGGATTCACTTTCACTTAATAAAACATCGCTCTTTGCATGGCCTAGTTTCTCTATTTCAGAATATACGCTGGGATGTATAATAAATTCTTCGGTCAAGGTCGGTGATATCGCCGTTCGCACACTTAGGCTAGTAGAGTGTTGGTTAAGAGAAATATTTATGGCTTTAACTTCTACCATTCGCTTTTCGCCAAAACATGATCTTAATGTTATGATTTCTTCGGAAGGTGTTTGCACTCTAATTAGTGAGGAATTTAAAACTGGGATCTGGCAACCTGAATCGATCAAGGCTGTTACGGGCTGATTTTCCACAAAAAATGTTTACGTATTGAAGATTTGCGCATTCATCGCTATTTTGTTTTTCGCTCTCGATTTTCAAAGTATTCACGTTTATTCTATTATGGATGTGGTCGTTAGATTCTTTAAGTTTAAAACGCTTCTCACAGTCTCTTGCGTATTGAGATGAATCACCGCATATATAGCAATTTTTTTTTTTTTTTTGTTTTTCAAGATATTGGGGATAGTTCTCTTTAACCTTTGGTTTAAAGTTTCGTGGTCTATTTTCAAAGGGGTCTTGGGTATACCCATAAGTAATAGGAGTTTCCTTACGTGATCCGCCTCTAGATGAAATATAAATATCGCACTCTTTAGCTAAATCAATAGGCCTAAACCAATCTTCTGCTTCTCGAATGCCAATATGGGTTGCAGTTTCCTTATTTAAAGTTTCAAATAATTTATCAGAAATTATAAGATCACATAGAGATTCAAAGGAATTAACTTTTCTTAACGAACAATAATATTGGAAGTTTGCCGTCAATCTTGCAGCAAATTGAATGTATGTCTCGCCTGATGATTTTACAGCATTTTTAAATGAGTTTAAACACTCGCGAGGGTTAATTGTAATTCTCTGAATACTATAGATTTTAGTTTTTCATAGTCATTTAATTCCTCTTCTTTAATATACAGTAAGACGTTATGAGCTCTTTCGCCCAGAAGATTTATTAAAATTTCAGATTTATATTCGTCATTTATCTTCTTGGTTAAAAATGCGCGTTCTAATGATTGGAAGAACAGATTAAAATTTTCAGATCTGGTGGGAACAGGAAGAGATAAAGTTTTAATACTGTTTATCATATTTTCTATGTTAGTTTCGAACTGTTTTTCTTCGACTTTAGCTGCAGGATTTAAACTTAATGCTTTATTTTTAGCCGTTTGAAGTTCGATTTCTTTTTCTAATTTTGCTAACTGAAGTTTCGCGAGCTCAATTTTCTTTTTTTCTAAAGTTACCTCTCTTTCGTTTTGCGATACTCTCTCGTCTATACAGTTTTGAATTAAAGTTTTAACGAAATCTGGATCATTTTCAAATGTACTACTGTTCTCAATTTTAGTCTTTAGTTTAACTATAGTGTCAGTACTCTCCACAGTACCGTCTAGATTCTCAACAACTCTTATGAGATCCTCTTTAAGAGCATTTTTATACATTTTAGAAAAATATGGGAAGGTCCTACCTTTTTTTTTTTTTCTGGCTCCCTTGTTGCTCGCACGTACGATGTATCCAATAAAAACGTTGATTCCACTGATTTCACCTCTTCTCAGGTAATATCTTGAAATTGTAGTTCCGGCCTCTACACAGGCGGATTATTCACACTGAGTTAGTTCCAACCTCTACACAGGCGGGATTTTGAGGGTTCGTTGAAAAATACACCTCTACACAGGTTATTTTGTTATTTGTTCCGACCTCTACACAGGCGGAATGAAGTTGAAAAATTCAACCTCTACACAGGTTGAACGAAGTTTCCGAAAAATGGCGGCGCGTCTCCTCCACGGACGGCTTTTGTTCACGTTCCAAATTTTGATCAAAATCGAAATCTTTTTCAATCCCGGCCTCTACACAGGCGGAATTTTCATGCTGAGTTCAAACCTCTACACAGGTTGAACGAAGTTTTCGAAAAAATGGCGGAGCGTCTCCTCACGGACGCTTTTGTTCATTGTCCAGCCTTTGGTTCAAAATCGAAATTTTATCGATCGCAGCCGAACCCCATAATTTGTGGGAGACAACAAGGGGTCCAATACGTTTCTCTTTCTTATGGTTTATTTAACATTAAACAAAAATTAATTAAAAGGTAGTTTTTAACAGATAAGTTTGACGATGATATGCAGAAGGTAACGCCTGCTCGCGCACCTCTCGCGTTCTTCTTTCTCTCTCTAATTCTGCTCTAATGTCCAAGAGTTTTTGTTTCAGTTTCAATTCATTGCGCCTGCGCGCGAAGACTGCTTGGTTTTGGCTGCATGCTACATATATTGTACTTTTAGAAAAATTGGTTGTTTCCAATGAAATTTTACCAAGTTTTTACTAAAACGGGTAACACTGTATACACATTTCTAATACAATTATCAAAATTTTCTTTATACGTAACATACATATTATGATGCTCTTCAAAATGCAAGAGATACAAAAAAAAATTACAGACAACTATACGTAATAATATGAAAATTTTAATTTTTATCATTGTAAAAACTACGCTAAATGAAAAAAAAAATATTTAACCTACAACAAAAGTTATGATCCACTTTATGAACAATAGTATAATAAACACTCCCTCAAAATTTCAAAACATTATCTGGTTTGGTTCTTAAGAGATCATGTATCTAGTAAAGAGTTTCTTTCGAAAACATATTTTTTTAGATAAACTCATTTAAAGTTTAATCTTACTGCCCTTTTGTATAGAGTGATGTTTTTTGTTGTTTTTTCTAATGCCACCTGTGTGACGTAGTCAGATCGAGGCCCACGAAATTCATCGTGGCATGGGGCTAGAGGTAGGCCTGTCGTTGGCCTTGAGCACCATACTGGTGATAGTACGATTTAGCTCGGGGAAATTCACCGAAGGGACGATAGATGGCGACACCACCTATCTGCACCTCCACAATTTCTGCATGGAAACTGAAGGGGAAGGAAATATTTTCCAGTCCCTGCGCTCGTGACTCAGCCCACAAGACTACGGGTCCACTGATCACGTACTCCGTGTGTACCCGGAGGGTATTTGGTGGGATCGGGTATCGAACCCAGGCCTTCCAGTCGGGAGTTCAATGATCTATAACCTCTAGGCCACCCACGGCCGTGATGTTTTCTAAAATCACTATAAGTTTATTTCTATTTCGCGTAAAGGAAAAAGAAAAACTGTTTTAGAAAGAAAAATGTTCAAACTATAAGGTTTTGAAATGTAACAAAATTGCCATATATGTAGGCGAAAAACGACATTTTCAAGATAGGCAGTCACCTTAAGATACTATTAAATTTTGCATACTGTTCAAAAATATCGATAAGTATTTTTAAATGCAAAAATGGGTGTTTTGAATATCCATGTAATGAAACACATATGAAACATTTATTCGTATTTTGTGGCAATTTCCTAAGTGACCCAACTTCTGAGACAGATCTCATGTAATGCAACTTAATTTCCTCTTCCTAGTTTCACCTTTCACATATAACATACAACAAAAGAAAATTCCTGCCTAATTCTTCTCCTAATCACACAAAATGAGAAAGTACCTACTCGTGAGGGTATTGCTTCGTTTTTCTGGCAACAAGAAGGAATACCAATTTTCGTAATCTTCTATGGTAACTTTGATTACAGAACTTCATTAAGAAATGACTTGATTATCACAGAAGTACAATAGGAAGAAAATGTCTTGCTCCTAGCAATGTATTTACAAAAAGTCACTGAAATTACTAGTATTGATCACGGAATAGTAACTATTTATATCAAAGAGGCGGAGAAGATATTTTTTTTTCCTTTTGTTACATCAGATAAACTATTTAGGTTTACTTTCTTTTGTTTTCTACTGTGGACAAGGGCAATTTTTTTCTGCAAGAAGAGGTAATTTTTTGAGGAGTGCTTGGAAAAGTTAATTACAAAAAAACAGTCATTAAGAAATGTGAAGTAAAAAAAATATTATTAAAACATGTACGACCTTTATTATTTCGTATTTACTGATTTCTAAGCTATCAATAATACACTACTTCTACCTTAACATATGTGGTATTTTATTTTAATATTTACATATTTCTTTAAAAAATACTCCATTACTTGTATCAAACTACATTAAAAACTTTTTTTTATAAGAAATATAAATAATTTCTTTGAAAAGTATAAGACCCCACAATTCACTATTGTATACTGAGTGGTCTGAAATTAATGGTACAAAATTAAATTGTAGATACAGGACATTGCAAAATCATTTATTGAATAGAAATGTATGGGCGCAAGTGGCGCAGTGAGGCGCAAACAGGAGAATTAAATGAACTGAGAAATGATGTCATCGGTTAATTGCGTTGCCGGTAGGAGGTAATAGATGTGTAGCCACCGTTCAACATGATGCATCTCTGTAGGGGAAAGCACCATTCACAATTGTGCTGACGTCTGCAATTGGAGACTTTACGTATGCTGAAAACCAGACATACATACATGTACGGCCAGGCAATTGGTAACGTCATAGCGCCGCTACGAATGTATCACGTATAGTTTCCTGAACGACGAATAACAGATCGCATAATTTTTCCGCGGTTACATCGTCAACTTTCTAAAACAAATTCGTTGCACGTCACTAGACACGATGCTGGTCAACGAAGGGGCTGTATGTAGACCAAGCCTGGAAGAAAGCATTTAAAATTTTGTGAATGATAGATTCGAGTCAAGTACAAGAGCTGTTGCTCATCACGTAAGTGTGAGTCATCAGATCGTTCGCAGAGCGTTAAAAGAAAATCACTTACACATCTTCAATCACCAGCTAGTATAAGCTTTAAATCCGGCAGACTAACTTCTCCATCTGCAAGTGGGTAGTACAGCAATGTGCGTTGTATCAGGACTTCATTGCTCATAAGCTGAACAATTATGAACAATTATTGCAAACATTAGACTTCTCTAACACGCTTTCAATAAACACTTTGTCTTTCCTCTCGTCTCTTATTTTTTGTTTGTTCTTCAGCACATCACTTGCGCTCATACATTCCTATACAATAAATTATTGTTGTAATGTCCTGTAAGTTTGTTTGTACCATGAATACCCTAAAGTTTGCACCATGAATTTCAGGACTACCCTGTATAACAGTAATCTATAGATATCACTGAATTGGTAATTTTTATTTGTTTGTTTTTATCTTTTTTGACCTTTTTTGACATTTAAGATTAAAAGTAGTACTAGTGAACATGTTTTGTTATGGTAGAAATAATATCTATTGTGTATGTACATAGGTAAATTTAGATAACCTTCTATGTGAAAGTATTCTTGAATAAATAATCTTATATATATTTGTATATGTATATATACGTGACTGTTGTGTGTAATACTAATGGTAATATTGCTTTCAGTATTAATTGCAATGGGAAACTCAGGATGAAAATTGAAAAATAAAATGTGAAAATCTATTTAACATGAATTATACACAATTAAAATCTACCGTTTTGTATTCTTAAAATTTAAGAGAAATTAATTATTAAAATGTGCTTAGGTACTTAAGTATTAACATCACTACAGCCAAAATTTCGCCTCACGAATCCTGCTATTTTCCACCAAAGTATGATGGGTTTGTGTGTATGTGTTTTTTTCCCAAATAAAATATATATGAATATTTTAGTTGTTTTGATATCATGATTTGCGTGTCGTAAATTTTGTAATAGTTATACTGAAACGTAAACACTCATTTTTATTTCAGAGTAAAATTTTAACCTTAATAGTTCAGTACATTTTACTCATCCAAAACATGGGTACTTAGTACTTCACCTCAGACCATTTTCGCCAAATCCAAAAGCATAACTAATTCAAAGAACGCTGCCAAATTCTGTCATCGTTATTATAATTGGGTTTAAACATGCATTATAACTGTTTTCCACTGTGACTGCCTATTGCATCATTTGGCAACGTCTTTTGATTAGGTCATACAGATCGAGGGTATAATACCTAAGCACCAAAATTTGTTAATATAAAAATATTTAATAGCCAAAATAAAACGATTTTCGTAGAGTGGAAGGTAGAAAAAAAGTTTCGGTTTTTTAAGGACACTGGCATATTAGTATCTTATTCACTTTTTAAAAATCGAAAATCATTGTCAAACGCCATGATGTATAATAATACAGGGGGAAAACCCCGTTATGGGTCATGTTTGAAAACAATTACCTTGTTTTTCAGATCTTACACATCTTACCGTATTTTTGCAAGAAAATATTAATACTTAGGACTTATCTTCTCAAAAGAGTATTCAATTAGTGGAGTGAGATAATCCCATCAAAGAAAGGCTGTTAAAGGAATATATATATATTTAAAAACACGGAAGGAGATATCTGAATAATTCTGGTTGCTTGAATAATCCATACGTTTAAATTCAGCTTGTTGAAAGCGTGACAGAGAAGTTTTGATTAAATAATGTAATTTAAATAATAAAAAGTAATTTGAATGTATTATTTTTACAAAAATATTGGTTAATGAGTAGCACATTAAATACCGTTTTGGGTTGGTAATTTTTTTCTAAAAAAAAGTAATAGGAAAATTTGATTTTTTCGACAGTTGAAGACCAACAATGATGTATATGACATACTGGAATAATTTTGCAAAAAAAT
This sequence comes from Trichonephila clavipes, assembly GCA_019973935.1. Taxonomy (NCBI): domain Eukaryota; kingdom Metazoa; phylum Arthropoda; class Arachnida; order Araneae; family Nephilidae; genus Trichonephila; species Trichonephila clavipes. The sequence continues at coordinate 240,166 of BMAU01013863.1, forward strand.
CCCTCAAAAATTCGTTGCATGCCATGATACGCTTCAGTAGATATTCATAAATATAGGTTATTAGAAATCTCACGGATGTGACGAAATAAAATTATATGTTTAATACTCTAGAAGAAGGAGCGTTACTTACGCATAATCAGCATAGCAACATTGACGATTGTAGCCAATTTGTATTTTTACTTTTAATTCCTGAAATATCGTCATTAAACTAATTTATTAGTTAGAGGTATTAGATAGCCAGTTCAATAAAAAAAGCGCAAAAAGAAGAAAACAATGCTAACATTTAGCTAATAAATTTTTTAATATATTTTTGAATTAAACTTTAGCGCAAAAACAATTCCTCAGTCAAAATTGAGGTTATGCAATTAAGTATATTAAAATAATCACAAATGCTTATAAAGTATTGTTAAGGTCAGTCAAGACTTCTTGAATTAATTAATTTATAGTTTACCCACCTAACGGGATACAATCATAACTTTGGCTCTTCAAAATTAAAAGTTTAACCTTTTCCTAATCAAGCATTCTGTAAATTACATCATCTGATTATCTGGACCAATCAGAAAGGCTCTTAAACGGAAGTCATATGATTTTAAGAACTTCCGGTTGTTCATCAGTATTAAGAGACTGTAATTGCTAGATGAAAACGTCATGTAAACCGCGAGTACTGTTGTATTACTGTGTATTGATTTGTGTGTTTATACTACAACCAAATAAATCGTATTTGTTATTTAACAAGATGTTACTTCTCAATACTGACGCGACTACAGTATCATCGTAGTTAACCACAACGTGTGATATATATATATATATATATATATATATATATATATATATATATATATACGTTAACTTCCTCAAAAAATATTTATTTTACCATTTTAAAAATTTTTGTGAGTATTTTTGCTGTGAGTAAAATTCGGTATTTCGCCATTTATAGTTCATACAGATTTTAAATTAAACTAGATATTTTTATTTACATTTATTTTTTGCTAACTCTACATATGTATTTAGTCTATCTGCTTATAAACATATTGCATTTATCGTTTTTTTTTCATTTTGAATCCATTTATGATCTTCATTTCAACATGTTTCAACCTTTCTTTTCTGCAGCGATTCTTTTAACATGAGTTTTGTACTGCCATATTTATTTCAATTAAACATTCCTATTTTATTTTATTTTTATTTTTGGAAAATATATTTATTAACTTTTTCCTTATCAAAACTTACAACTTAACAATAGAATTTAATTAATCGAATAAAGGTAGTAAAATATTTGCTTATTATTATCTTCACCTTATATGTTATTTATTTTATTAACGTTTTCGATGTAAGAGAGATCAGAATTTCAAGCAACTAATTTTGACCTTATTATGCTTTTTCTAAGAAAATTACAATAGCCAATACTTTTCCTTATAATAATTATGTTCTAACAATAAAATATTTCAAAAACAGTCCTGAAATGAAACTTTTTGAATTAACGAATTATTCCTGACTATTCATTGTAAATATAAGACTATAATTAGAGCTTAATAGTTATTAAAGCTTCGTATGTAATTGTTAATAATGAATACTGTAAAGGTCTCTTACGTCATTACTGGGTAAACCAAAGTAATTTACCAGATCTCGGGGTAATTAAAATATTTTAATGACATAAAATAACACAGTTACAATGGATAGACACTTAGACACAATACAGAGTTAACATTTAGAGGAAACAAGTGAAAATTAGGTGTATTATATAGTCCAGGATTGGACAGCGAGACGAGTACCGCTCACTCATTCAATTCCAAACTCTCTCTGACGGTAATACAGTGCTTCGTTCGGTAACACTTCTGTTACAAGTACCGCCATCTACATATCGGTTTCAGAATTAAACCGTGTGTTACAATACTACTTTTGAAAATGTAACTCTTTTTCATAGCAACGTTTTTAACTGATTATAATTCCGAACTTTTGAGCTGCACTATTTTTCTAAAGCTATAATCTAACCATTACTAACTACTGTAAAATCAATTGAAGTTGGTAGAATATAGTGTACAAATATTCAAAAGGTACTACATTATATATTTTATTTATGAAAGAATATTGTGAAACCGTAAGGCTTTATTATAAGCGTTAGATGGTAATGCATTACGAATAGTAATGAACTGGTATTTAATACAGATAAAATTTTCAAAAAATAACAAATAATTAAAAAAAATATTGAAAATTACTATTCTTTTATTAAGATGTTCAATTTTTAAGAAATGCAGCGTTTGTATTCATTACTAAAATGAATATGTATATACTTCAAATTCTATATAATTGCTTATTTCTTATTTTTATCTATAATAATTCCAGACATTTTATTTAACCAATAAATACATTATTTAATAAATCAAGTATATTTGCTTACGAAAGAATTATTTTCATTCTGATATTAAGCAAAATATGTCAATATTCGAAAAATCCATATATTGTACAAATAATATATTTTCAGATTAGTTAAAACCCATTTCATAGATTTTCAGAAACAAAGACTCTAGTCCAAAGTTAATTTATTGGTTTCCAACATATTCCATAGCATAATGACACAATTTACAGAAAATATTCTAATTTCTTATAATATTACTGAAAGTTTAGAACGTGAATCAATACTCAATTCTTTGAAAACGAGTTTTAAGCCATTACGCAAAATTTAACAAATTAACGCTAATATCTTAGAATTTTTCAGCTCTCTTGCAATTATCTACGTCATCAAATACACTGTCAAAGCTATCTCAGCTCGTTAAAACTGTGCAATACTCTGCAGTTTCCTATTTTAATAATCCTAGTCCATTAAATTCGCTTATTTTTAAAATATAAGTTGGATTTATAGACTAAACAAGGTTTCGTAAGTGTAGGCGATTATAAGATGAAATAAGAAAATTAAAAACCACTCATTTCCTCTTTTTATAATATTTCCAATTAAACGTTGATCACTTCTTTCACCAGTTTTAGAAAAAATATATATTGTTATATGCATTTCCTTTCTAGATGAAATATTAAATAGCTTAGTATTGTGCGCGAGCGTGTTTTAATTGTTTATTATTTACTTAAGGTATCCGACTACTTGCGACAACCTTTTTTTTTTAAAAAAAAATGGAAATATGGAAATTTTTTAGTGATTTTTATATTTATTTAGTGCATTTTAAGAAAATAAATGCTAAAAAAGAAGAAAAAAATATTATTATTACAAAAATGAAAAAGAATATGAGTAGAAATTACATAAAGGGGGCGGGGCGACCCTGTACTAAACGTTTATGAATAAATTATAAATTTTCAATTTTGATGTGTTACTTTGTTATTCATTTTTGAAATGACCTTTAGTATAAGAGATGTTTTAGTTCTTTACAAAAGCTAGAGCCATTTATATTAATTATTATAAGAAATTGCTTAAAAAAACAGTGATTAAATTTACATAAGGGACTGTAATTTTTTTAATAAATCAGTGATTGATAAATCTGAAAGGTTAAAACACTTCTACAATTACATAGATCATACACACAAAAAATTCAGTTAATTATTCTTAAAACTTTTTGCGTAATCGCTGTCCCCGTTTAAGTTTTTCGAAAAAAAAGCACATTTAGAAAACGCATATTACAGTTTGACATCTCGTTTAAATTTATGGCATCTTCTTTACTAAAACACTTGTAATTTTTTTCTAGTGAATAGGAAGAAAAAACTTGCTACATTTACAAAGCTCGTAAGAGGGTCTATAAAATAAAATCATAAAAAAATGTGTCAATTTCTGAAAAACTTACGATTTTAGGTTAGTCGGATACCTTAAATTATCAAGAAACGCGTGCTATAAACTATCGTCAAATGACGTAAGAACTGAAAGTGTGTCCATTGGCAATCAGAATAACAAAAAAATATACAAGTAATCTGTATGAGTACAATATAGTTCATAACTTCTGAAATTTTTAATGATGAAATGTGTTGCTTTTTCGTTCTTTTATGCATTACCAATTTCACAAAAAGTGCAATTATAACATTGGTCCCCCCCTACCCTCGGGAAAAGGGATGATCAATGATTTTATATTTAAGTAAGTGAAAAAGATACTTATTCATACGGAAATAATTACTGTCTCGTATTACATAAATAATTAAATATATTACAGATAGTAAATATGAGAGTTGGTAAATTCAAAGGATTTTGCATTAATCCGAATTAAGTTGTATTTTCTGATTTAAATTTTAAATACTTAGCTTTTACAATTTGCTTTCATATTAAAAAAAATTATTACCTTTATGAACTATAATTATTTGATGAAGAAGATCCTTCTTTAATTTATTTAAACTGATATTGTTTTACTTTTTAAAATATTCCCCAAATATATTTTGTTAAATATTTCCTGTAAGAATAATTCGGTTAAACCAACAACTTTTAATGTATTAGTATGTACATTTATTAGTTATTTATTTTTTTCAATTTAATGTTCATCATAGCATGATATATCGTTTGAAGAATTATTTTGTATTTCAGAAGCAAAAAAATATATTTTATTTATTGAAAAGTTTTCCATGGTAGAAAATATGTCCAAGGTTATAATGAATAATTTTTTGATGAAATTCTCAGCTAACCAACGAATTTTTTAAAAAAATAATAATTCAGGGTTATATATGAGTTGAAAAATTAAGATAAATGATTGATAAAATATAAAATAGTGCATATTAATGTTTTAAGAATCAACATTTAGTTAGGAAAATAAGGAACTATTGAAACAGTTTTTAAATTTAACTCAAATTATTCATTTTCAATGATTAAAAATGAAAAAGGACACTTAAGATGTTTTATTATTTTCCAAAGTAGAAAAAAAAACTCAAGAAAACGTGCTTGGATATTTTAACACATTAAAAAAGAATTTGGGAAAAAATCATAAATTAATCATCGGATAAAAAAATTTAATAAAATAGAAAAACGGACAAAAATTCTTCTTTTTAAGCAAAATGAAAAGTAAAAAAAAATATGTAAACAAATTGACAGATGACAACTTAATCTGTTTATACGTATTACTTTTTACGATAAAAATGAACCTGTGGATTTGATTTAAATTGAGAGATGGCTTATCTGAATATTAAAAGAATTCTTCACGTCTTTTATAGTTAATAGAAAAATTTTGAAGGACACATTTTAGGTGAATGATTAATGTTGCCACAAAACCCTTTAAAATGTTTTTTTTCAGACATTCTTTTTGCTTTTTTTCTTTATTTTAACGGGAAAAAATGAATTTTACCTGAAAAAAAAAATAATACTGAAAATGAAATTAACTATGCTTGTTTTTTAGAACCGTTTCTTATATTATATAGAATTAAATTACAGCTGACTGGATTCAAATTCATTTTAATTTCTACTCTTACGCATTAAGTGTTATATATAATTAGTAAGGATCTCTATATCAAACAATACTAAATTTTAATTATCTATTTGAATCTTCAGTATTGAAATCCCTTTTATTTTTCCAGTAGAATATAATGAAAAGTACACACCGTGTGTAAGCTGAGAATTTTCAGAACTTTATTATTCAAATTTAAGGTATCCGAACACTTTGAAAATGACGAAATTCGGTCTAGACAGATATATTTTTTTTCTCTTTTATTGAATATAGCCATCCTTTGGCTTTACAAAACATATTTTGTTTTGTTTCTACTCTACCTAGAGGCCAAGCTACAGTAATTTTTTTTTAAGTTAGAAATGCCGGAAGTGGGTCTTTGATCTACCAGAGAAGTAGGCATTTAAATTACTCGAAATCCAGCATGGCGAGTCTGAATATTATATATGTATTTCTATAAAACTTTTTGAACCTGATATTTATGCTATTTTCTAGAGAATGTACTAAAATATTGCTTATTGTATGAGTATTTTTTGAGTTACAGCTTGTTATTTAAATAATGGTCTCAAAGAATGTGATTTTTCTTATAATGTTTACTCAATCAACTATAAAATTTTCAAGTTTTAATAAAACATTAAAATTTTAGTACATTCTCTAGATAAATGCATCTAGATTGTTTTGGTAATATTTTTTACTAATATAAGTTTATTAATTTTTTCTTTAATTGATTTGAAATTTTACAAAAATGTTGCAAAAATTTCACTTATAATTGTGATTTCTGTGAAATTTAGGCAGTTTATTTTAAGTATTGTTAGTTAAATATTAGTATTTATTGGTATTGAGTCCTAAAAAAGCCTTTACAATGTTTATATATTTTATTTTGTTAAAACGTGCTCCGAACGTGTTCGGATACCTTAAAGGGTTCCAGTTTATTCCCGGATCTGATTATCGGAAAAAATTAGCTTTAACATTTCCCGTTAGCCTGGTACAAATCACTTTGTTTATCAAAAAAGAAGGGGGGAGGGTGTCACTTAAGCACTTGAAACATGTTTGGAAACATCTTTTTCAAATTCTGCTTGTATCCAAATATCTAAGTTGGTTATTTAAAAAAACATTATCATCTTATCTACAGAATGGAATATAATTCGGAAATATACAGTAACTGTGTAATGGAAAAACATGAAATTTGCCACGTAATCAGAACAGTTCCTTAAACTTTGAAAAAAAAAAACTTTACATAAATTTATATATATATGTGTGCATGTTACTATGTAAATATATGTATTGCTGAGGATTTGTGCTTATGTTCTACTGTTGCCTGAGTACAATGCTCAGAAAATTGATGTAATTTCTTATTAAATATTTAAGGCTGTCTTCGGTAAAAGTACGAGAGCTTGAACTAAACGCGAAGCACATTCTCATACAGAAAAATGCTTCAATATGCATAGAAATTTGCAATATCTTAGCTTATATCTCTGTTAACAATATAGTTTTTTAAAAATTTCAAAATATTCCATTAATATTTTTTTCGTTTTAATACGTGAAGGCGTAGCCCATTTAACTCTACGATATAAGAGAAAAAACGCGAAACACATTTTGTAGATTAAAAAATGAATCAGCTTGGGTAAAAATGGGAAGTACGATAAAAAATACTGCTCTTTAAAGGATAGTGAAACCAGAATATATCATATTAATGTTTCATTTCTTTTACATCTGAAAAAATGTTCCAAATTCGGATACTATTCTTTTACATTAAGGGGACTTGGCACCCTTTGAGCAAACTTCTTTATTTACGTATTTAAAAATTATATTTTAACATTTTATACAATGTTTCTATTCAAGAAAATGTTACCAGATGAAAATTTTCATATATTATTCACACAATTTTAAAAATTTTAATTTTTTGAAGAAAATTGGGAAAATTTTAAAATCCTACTCCTTTTGTAAAAATTAATTTTTTGACCTGAAATTTTTATAATACTTTTATGGATGATCTAAACAACTTTAGGGATCGATTTTAGAATAACTTCATTCGTTTTCGAGAAAAAAAAATAAAATGTTGATATACAGGCTAAAAATCAACGAAAAAGCCAACATGTCTTACATTTTTTTTTTTTTAAAGTATTCAGTTTATAGCAAAACGGATCCCTAATTTTATTACATGATTTATTTTCAACACGCAAGAAAAAATGGAAGTGATTGGTAAATAATTGTCAAAGGAGTAGCATTTTGAATGCACTAAGGTTTCGAAAAACACAAACTGAGAAAAACCACTTTAAAGTTTATAATTCTGAAAAAATAATTATTATAAGCTTAATTAAACTTAAAATACCACTTTAAGATATTACTTATACGTTTTTCTTTAAAGTAATTGCATTTTCATATTTTTCAACCCACACATTTTTATAAATGATCAACTTTTTGAGAGTACTAATTGCACAAGAAAACTCAAGAAAAACGTTAAAAAATTTTTTTTTTCTGTCACGACAGAAATTTTAGCTGTTTTTCTTCTTATAATATTAAAGTATTGCATTTGTATGAAAAATATATCAGAAATAATAACTGAAATTATAAAATCATTAATATAAAATGCCTTAATTAAAAATTTTACATGCACACATTTCACAAGGAAGAAAAATTACATTATTTTATTGCCTCGAAAATATTCTGCTTTTAATACTACACATTCTTTTTTATAGTTATTATTTCTATTTATAAAATAGATTTTTTTTTATCATAACGCATTTTTAGCTTTTTTTTTCTAAAAAGGGGGTGTGGCTGAATTGCCTAATTTGTTTTCAAATGAAGTTTTTTTCATCTTCTAACTTTCCGACATGCACAAGTGATATATCAATCGAAAGATAATAATGCAAAGAATAAGATTAAATGAAAAAAAAAAAAAACGATAGGTTGTGATTTTTAGGGTACCAAGTCCCCTTAATATATTACTTATATGCTTTTCTTTAAAATAATTGCATTTTCATATGTTTTCAACCCACGCATTTTTATAAATGATCAACTTTAAAAGAGTACTAATTGCACAAGAAAACTCAGAAAAACTTAAAAAAAAACTTTCTGTCGACAGAAATTGTAGCTGTTTTTTCTTATAATATTAAAGTATTACATTTGTATGAAAAATATATTAGGAATAAGAACTGAAATTATAAAATTATTAATATAAAATGCCTTAATTTAAAAATTTTACATGCACACATTTCACAAGGAAGAAAAATTACATTTTTGTATTGCCTCGGAAATATTCTGCTTTTAATACTACACATTCTTTTTTATAGTTATTATTTCTATTTATAAAATAGATTTTTTTTTTATCATAAAGCATTTTTAGCTTTTTTTTCTAAAAAGGGGGTGTGGCTGAATTGCCTAATTTGTTTTCAAATGAAGTTTTAGTCAACTTCTAACTTTCCGACATGCACAAGTGATATATCAATCGAAAGATAATAATGCAAAGAATAAGATTAAATGAAAATAAAAAAAAAACGATAGGTTTGTGATTTTTAGGGTACCAAGTCACCTTAACAGAAAACAGGATTAAATGAAAAATATAGTTTTTAAAGTTTTAAATAAACCATTATTTAGCTATAAACAATGTTTTTATTTGCATTTTTCTGTATTTTAGAAGAAACAACGAATATAAAGCATTCGGAGTTAAACGCGAGATGCATATTTTAAGGAAAAAATTTAAACACGTATCGCAAATCAGAAAACGTATCTAATCATTCGTTCACAGACTTATAAGAAATGTTCTTTTTAATTTTTCTGAAATCAATATCAAGAACATTATTCAACGACGAATTAGAATTTCGTCTCGTAAATCGTACAGGACAATACACGTAATTTTCATTAATAAAATAAAGGGGAAAAAAGGGAGATTTGATAGAAAAAAAAAATGATTCAAATAACTAGATGAAAAATAGAACGGATTATGCAAGTAAATTTGAAAGAGTTTTGTATGATATTTATTGAAACAAAAATCTACTTGTAATACATGATAAAATCTTGGAATAAAAATGCTTTTAGCATCTCAACCCTAACTGGAATAGAAATACTTCACGGACAAAATATTATTTTATAATCAATTTTTATATTTTAAATAAAATTTGAGTACTATAACTTATTTTTTTTAAATTTAAGATTTTTACTATCTCAAGTAAGTTTATAAATTCTTTAAAATGAAATGGATATATTGTAGGTTATTTTATGTTTCTTTACTATGTGTCATTTTCGATGAGTTTCAATTTCCTTCATAGAGCTCTTTACTTTAAAAATCTAATCTCCTTTTTGTTAATCATTGGAAAAATATATAAGGACATAGGAAGATTTTATAAGAGTTTTATCAATGAAAAATTATACACATTGTACTTTTGAGTCTGGAGTTTAGAAACATATAATTACAAAAATATTTGCACAAAGAGTTTTCTTTTCCAATAGATTGACTTCCTGGCGTATAATTTTCTAAAATTTATTTTACTGATATACAAAACGTCATATCGACAAATTTATCGTGTCTAGTCTTGTCCTAGACACGAATAAAAGACTGCAGAATTATTACCCCTGGCATGGTTTCGAAGTTAGTGTAAATTAATTTGTTTATTGGAAATATGGTCTCGACCATAATTCTTTTTCTCGAAAATTAATATATTTTATCATTTCAAGTAGAATTCCAATTTTTTTAGATCAAAATGAATTCTTTTGAAGGGACATATTTTTAAGAAATATTACTTTTTCAAAGAGTAAGCTACGCGATGATCTCAACTTCGTAAGCACATTTTATGAAGTTTTATTTCCAGATAAGAGCATATTATATAAGACATATTAATGTGTTCTGAATTAATACAGCTTTTAGGAAAATATTTTGACATTAAGTATGAAATTATTCTTATTATTAGGCAAAATTATTTTGTGAAATATGAGAGTTTTATTTATCACTGACTAATTGAATTCTGTGTTTATTGTTATTAATGTTTATGTGCTTATTGATATTAATTAATCATGCACTAATTTGCTATAATTATAACTTAAGTATAATGAATAAGCAGAAGTTTCACACATTAGTATAGGTCAGGGATGGTGAACCATTGGCATGCGTAACATTGGTGGCATAAACGCGGCACAATATTCTGGGCACGCAACCAATCAAAACGATTAACCGCGATTGATTCTTCAATCCAAGAATTTTCAGTGAGATTTTCCCAGTTCAAAGAATTATCAGAAACGCTCAAGTTTATTATGTACCCTGGTGTGATATAATTTGATAAACTGAACTTGCCCCAATATTCGACGTTGGAAATTGTAGAATTTTAAATGCAACTTGTCGATTTCTAGTCTAGTTCAGTATGGATTCAAAAATTTATTGAAACAAGGAAAAAGTTAGAATTGATGAAACAAAAAGATATTAACAAGCAATATAAGTAAAAATGGCAGTAACGAAATTTTGGAAACACTAAATTGATTCCAGATACGTTTAACAGTTTGAAGAAGCAGGTTCATGCTGTTTTAACCATATTTTCATACACCTATGCCTACGAGTCATTATTTTAAAAGATGAATTAAAGACTCTCTTAGAAACAATTTGGCAGGTGACACCAATGCAGCATGCATTCTGCTAAAAGTGACATCTTACCCAATCCTAATATAATCTATTTATCTATAATCTCACTCTGCAACGGCATAAATTACACTAATGTTACTTTACATAATTTGATTTAAAGGTTTAACTAAAGCATTTACTACTAAAAATAAAAAAATGGTTTTTTTGTAGTAAATAAAGAGTTTTGTGTTGTTAGTATTTAGTTTTATTTAGTTTATAATCACAAGTCAAAATTATTTGACAGCACGTGTTTACCATATTTAACATTTCTTTGGGAAAAATGGCACGTTGATCCATAAAGATTCGCCACCCCTGGTTTAGGCCATATTAAATGACCGCAGTAATGCATGATCAAAATTTGAATATTAAGAACTAAAGTTGTAGATTTTTCGTTGTCGTAGGCGTTGGTTTTTTGGGCTTCTGGACTGTAAGAACAGTCCTCAATCCCATATCTGGACAAGTCTTCGATGAGGGGCATGGTGAGAGTGGAGTTTTACATTCTGAGAGTCGAACCAACTTTATTTATATATATTGTTGCGCCCTCTAGCGCCCACTATGTGAAGCAACAAAGGACTGTCGAAAGAAATAGAATTTAATTGACATGAAACGAGACAAGAGATGTTACGAAGCGAGCGAGGGGAATGTGTTATGTATCAGTTTTTGTAGAAAATAAGATTTTGGTTTAGAAATTATATTGCTAATAAACGTTAGAACTTGTGTGCCTACCAAAAGTAAACTCTTCTGTCAACCATGAGAGCCTCTCATTTAATAAGAAAGGATCACATGGATCTAATAAGAATACCACATATATTAGGGTGGATCGAAAGTTTTTTTTTTTCAAAATTCAAAATTTATTCCTGAGGAAAATAAGTTCTCTAGTACAACAGTCACCAACCGGTGATCCACATACTTAATGGTGGTACATATAAAATTTTTAGTGGTCTTCGGAAAAACTGGAACGTTATTTACGTTTTTATGAACATTCAATTTCACACAAAAACGAAGAATGGCAAAAATCATTACAGAATATGGGCTATACTTAATTATAGCTTTAAATGAAAGTCCTTCTGAGTTTAAGTGAATCTCTAGATCCTTTAATAAGTGTTTCTATTGATATTTTAACGTGAGTGAGTGAATATTAACGTCGCACACTGTTCAGCTACACGAGAGCTTTTGGCGACGGACGACGTAATTTTGAACCAAGATCAAGTGACGTGGACGACACCTGAGCTGGCACCTTCTTCTACTAACTACCACACAAATAGAAGGACGTCTCAGCTTTCGACAGATTTAACGCGCATCGCTGCCCTACACGATGGGTCTTTAGATGTACTGGGCTTGAACTCGTGACAAGGCCAGCTACAAACCGATAAATTGACCACTCGGCTACCCTGGCCACATTTTAACGTGAGAGTTGGCGTCCAAGGCAATTCGGCAGCATTACATTGCAGTTCGTTGATATTGCTTTGCTTTATCGGGTTGTTATTGCTTTTCGAAAGGTTTTTTTTTCAGTGATATGGAAATATAAATAGAGACGTAAACAAGTGACTTTAAAGCTATATTGGTCTACCAAATATAAAATTATATATTCAGTGGTCCAACAAATTCTAAACATGGGTGATTGCTGCTCTAGTATATAGATGAAGGGAAAACTAAAACAAATAATTAGATTTTATTTTAAATACTGCCATAAGAGAAATGAAGGTAACGCATTTAAATTTTTATGGTAAAAAAGTGAAAGTAACTTCCTTTTAAAAAACAAGTATTTTAGTACTTTTTAACATTTATTGCCTACTTAATAGGACTAAATTTTATTACTTATTGCTTTAAATATTAGATAACGTGTACTGAATATAATTCTAAGAAAGAAAGAAAAAAAAATACCAGACATATATATATATAACAGTTTCTTAAGTATTGGATTTTTAGAAAAACGTATTGTCGACATCGAAAAACATAATGAAATGGAAGGCGATGACTGGTTCGATGATGCGGGGAAAGATGGCTGGGGTTATGAAATGTTTCAATCACCATAATACCCATCAGTAAACATAATAAATAAAAACTAATTCGATTCGAGTTAAAAAAATATTAAAATGACGTATTTTTCTATTGTATCAAAAATTCATCTCCTTTGTGGTAAGTAATAAATTTTCAAAATTATATTTTTTAAATTTATGTTTCTTTTATAATCCACTCAAATTGTAGAACACCTTTTTTACCTAAATAAGTTTCGAATAATAATAATCGTTTTCTCTGCATATATAACCGAATTCCAACCATATATATATATATATATATATATATATATATATATATATATATATATATATATATATATGTGTATGTGTGTGTGTGTGTGTGTGTGTGTGTAAGGATAATTAAATTAGATCTATGACTAAGTCCCCTATTTGCCACTTAACTTTTATTTTCCGTAACATCTTCAAGTCTTAAATTAAACACTCAATTATTTCTCAGAACAAATATTTCGAACAAAACGCTTTCAATCCCAGAGCATTTTTTATAGTCTCCATATGCCATCATCCACTTTCAAGTAGAACACATAAACCAAAAAAAGGTATTTAACAATTCTGGAAACATAAGTAGTCAGCCCAATTAAAATCTCACTTGGTATTAGTTTTATCTCAGCAACAGACATGTGGATTGCTCGCTGAATAAAACTGTTTTTACAAAAGCTTGATGTTGACTTGAAACATTATATTTATACATATATAAATAGCTTAAATATATTCCTTCATAAGAAAAAATTCTTGTCTTTTATTAAGCTACGGTTACATTAATGTCTATTGTACATTATTGTACAGTTAATAAAATCACAGTATCTATTTTAGTATTTCTTTGATAGCAAAAACATTTCGTTTTTTAATTCTCTCAAACTCTTATGTATAAAAAAACATTGCTGTTAGAACTAATTGTATCTTATATACAATAATGCATTCTGCAAATCTATATTTAAAACAAAGAGTTATTTTAAATCACAGGCTCATATAAAAAAAACTAGCCATCTACAACGATATATGGACGTTATGATAGTTTTAAAAGCGTATCAGAAAGCTGTCAGGCATATCAGGTATGTTGATATGCCTGGAAGCAGGTCACGTGCCAGCTTTATTTTCGCACGTCAACACTTGATGGAAAGTGGACTAGAAATATAAGTTCAAGATGATGAAATATAGTATATTTTTTCATGGATGCTGATCGAAAGAAGTACTTTACTATCAAAATCCCACCCAGTGGGACCGCTGTGTAAACAGAATTTCGCCGCTCGAAGTTCAATTTGTCAAACTGACGCTGTATAAAATCGATAAAGAGTATATTACAAAAATAAGGGCCAATCCTGGAACTCATGAGAAATCAAAAACTGCCAAAACAGTTACTTGATCATTAATCGTAACTTAAAATAACAAGTATGTGAACTACAACATGGAACATGTGGGTATAGGGTATTCAGTAAATATTTTAGATATTTTTAGTATTGATTAGATATGTTTACCAAGCAGAATTCTGCCATCCTAAGTCAATCCACATCAATATTCAACTTTTTAGTTAATATGATGAAATGGAATTAAATAAAAATAAGAATTTAGTTTATTTTGTGTATGGTCAATTTTCCAATTGTTCTTAAATTGTGAAGTACATGTGGCGAATCTATACGGAACCTTTCCACTTATCTTCTTAGGCGTCTTTTTGGGGAATATAAATTCGCGTATATTTCCAATCAACTCCAAAAAGATGAACGGGATATTCAAAGTAGATAAGATATTTAAGTCGAGGGTTGTAAGCTAGCAATATAGATGTGGAAAGCTATTAAGCCAGCAACTTTAACCTCAATCTTAGAGGATTCCAGGATAATGAGATAGTGAAGACGTAGTACTGCTATTCTACAAAAGTACCAGGAAGCTGATATAGCCAGAGGTAAATATAATTTACGTACGCTATAAATAAGCGTTAGTTTTGTCGAATTAGTTAAAGTTAATGAAATTTAAGATTTCGAGTACGTGTATTTCTCGGACCTCCTATTTCGGTAGCCCTTACTTGATCTTGAGCGTAATTATTAATTAGTTACATAGTTCGTAATTTAATTTAGTATAAAGGTAAATCCCTTTATTTGACGGTACATAAAAGTATTATATGTTATTAGAGTTTTTTTTTTGAGAATTGAAATAATAAAAAAAAATAATTATTATTATACAAAATGGCTCTTGGTGATATTTTCCCTCAAATTAATCTTGGTGTCCAGTGTGAGACCCAGGGGGGTCTCTACATGTAATAATAATTGTAAATAATAATTGAATCAAATATAAAAAATCTTAGGCATATCAAAAATACAGATTTCCCAAACCAAGAACTGGGTTTGATAGTATTGAAGATCATCTATATGCATTGAGGCATCACACGATATTTCACAGCTGATACCGAATATTTAAAATTATAAATTTATATAAATCTCTCTCTCTCTCTCTCGTTGAAATATACTTTAAAATCTAACAAGCGTATAAGTATTATATATATATATTAACGTTAAAGCGTAAAATCCGTTATTTCATAACTAGGTATTTCATGAAATAACTAGGTTAACCAGTTAGTGTATCAAGTTATTGAATTCTATGATTTAACTAGGTATTCTATAGAATAACGATTACTTAATCGTTAAAGTATGAAATACGACACTCGAAAGTTCTTTGAACCGATTCTAACTGCTTTGCGAAGAATCTTTCCAATTAGGCGGAAAAAAACATTTGTACTCTAGATATCAGTTCAGTATATGTCTGCGAAAATTAAATTCCATTGAACAAATCCCAAATATCGATCTCTTACAACAGCTCAAAGTTGCGGTACTGGTCTAGGATTTAAAAAGTGCCCGCTTAAAAGAAATGTGAAATAGAAAAAAAGTACGCTTGTTTAAAAAATAATTAGCAGTTCAATGCAAAGTGTCATCACAGCACTCCTTGCTCTCATAAATAATGAAAAGTAAAATAAAGGTATCTTATAAAATTTTAAATAATATTCTCTTACATTTTTGTTTTAAAGAGTTTACACAAAATGTTTCTATGGAGTAACAGTTTTTCAGATAATATTTAAATGTTATCCCTAATTTTGCAACATATCCCCCCTTTCTGTTTAAGGTCAGTTGGGAAAAAAACCAAAATCTTATTTTATTTTAACAATTCAAAATTTTTACATTTTAAAGTTGTATAGAGATTTTAAACTTTCTAAAATACCTTACTTTAACCACTAAGGTAATTAGAAGCCCTTAAAATCTATTTTTAAATAATCGTTGAAACTAGGCGACGCCCATTTGAATGGCGAAAAATGTAAACAAAGAACTTCGTTTTGGCTTAAAAGTTGAACATCTGATATAAACCAAAACATATATCTTTTATTGTAAATTGAGTGTTTCTTTTTATTATTTACTAGCCGAATAGAAGCTTCACTATGTACATTAAAATCAATTTATCTCAAAATCTAAATTCTGATGTTCGATGTATCGTTTCTCAAAAACTACTGTTTATAGGTATGTAAATTTTAAATGATGTATTTATAATTATGACTAATATATACTGAAATAAATTTATTATAAAAATCTTAAAAATTTATTTTTAGCAAATTTTTTATGCGAAAAATGTGTCTAATTTCGCAATGTTTGATTAAATATTTCATAAATTATCAAAAACTTCAAAATTAGCTAAACGTTTATTTCAGTATAATGAGAAAGATATACTTTAATTGTGCATGAAAATTTTCAAGCATGCGCATATAACAGATTTTGAGAAAAGGTGTATCAAAAACATCCAATTTAACATTGTCAGCATATATAGAGAGAATTTCAACTCCTCTTAACTAATCTTAGCAATATGAGCAATAATAAATTATATAATATGTTTTCCCTTCTTATTTATCAATTATTCATCAGCTAAGGGGATAGAATGTATTTTCAAGATGTTTTAACTATTTATGATCAAATAATTTACAAAATATCTTTGAAATTGTTTATGCACCCTTTTCCCCTTGATTCTGGGTATAAGCCATTTATTTCGCTGGCACCCGAGCCATTTAATTTTTGTTTCGTTTCGAAATTGTTTATTTTTCTTTTTAACGATCTATCTTTAGTTATTTCATAAAATAAAGACGTAAAATATGACATTTTTCCTCTATTATAAACTTTAACTGACTTGTCTAGTAATATCATGAAATACCTAGTTATTCTATGAAATAACTGAATACACTTTAACGGTAACATATATATATATATATATATATATATATATATATATATATATATATATATATATATATATATAAAATGTAGAGACATGGCGAGTGGGAAGATTTATTATTCATTTGATATGTTGAGGTGATTCATTTCCAGCTGTGAAATGTAGAATGTGTATTATTTTCTTTGATTTAATCCATTTTACTTTACAATTTGGCTGACAGACAGTTTATACGATTGACCACAAACACAGAAAAAACACAACACAAAAAAATACACACATGTTACATTGTGGGGGAGACAAAAGAGATTTCTTGCTATTTTTATGAAGTGGAATATCCGCGTGAAATCCTCTTACAGAGGCTATGATTGGTCGAAATTTGTCGGTCAATAGTTTCTCATGTAATCTTTTTTAAAAAAATGCGAGCTGTAACTTTCGAGATAAGATTACAATTTAATCCTGTCAGGCGCGCAAGAGCTAATTATTTATGCACGATTCATGAAGTCCAGGACTATCACAAATCAAAATGTTGTTCAGAATGAAATATATATACAAGCTTATGCAACATTGCATTAGTCGGATGTCAAAGGTTGAAACGACCGCACTTAACAGTGTTCGCGGTTTATTGGGATTTTCCTCTTGCTGATGAACTCAATAAAGATAGTAGTTTTAGTTGCATTGCATACATTTTTTTAGTATGAGAAACTATTCAATTGGGAATGTATTGGATTTCATTATATCGAGTTCAATTCCTTGTTCATAAAACAAAGAGCTTTTCTCAGTTTTAAGGTATCCGACTACGTTCCGAACAGTGATTTTCCTAAATCGTGCAAACGAATATTTTTTTTAATATTTAGTGTCACTTTGTTAGAACGCACGTATAAAATTGTTTTAAAAATATTATTACAATAAAAAATTATTTGAATGCAATATTTTCGCAAAAAGATAGAATCACCTATTTTCAAAACATTCTCTTTTTATGAAAAATGCCTCTTTAATAATAATATTTGTTTAGATACAGCTAATAATTCTTCAGAGAGCCTGAACTAAGATTCTTGGAAAATTCATATAATTTTCAGAATAACTACTGAGAGTGAGACAAATGATAACCGGTGTTTTCTAGTTAAAATTTCTTCACTCCGATGTATTAAAATATATATAAATCCGATGTATTAAAATAAATATAAAAATATATAATGAAATATAAAAGCTATATATTTCAAAAATATTCTAGTTTTGACTCTCTACAGAGGTCTTAGCTATGTACAGTCAAAGTGCTATTACTATAGAAGCCTTTTTCATAAAAGGAAAATGTTTTGAACATAGGTAATTCTATGCTCAATTGTTTGCTAAAATATTGCATTTAAATAATATTTATTGTAATAATTTTGTTTAAACAATTTTATATGTGAATTCTAATCTAATTGTCACTAAATATTAAATATAAATATATATATATATATATATATATATATATATATATATATATATATATATATTCGTTTGCATGATTAGCAAAATCACGCTTCCGAACATAGTCAGATACCTTAAAGTAAGTTTGTTGTGAATGTGAGTGTTTACTAACGTCGAACTATATAGTTACACGAGGAATATTGGTGATAGACCTCGTAATTTCGAACCAGGGTCGAGCACAACACATGAGCTGGCACATCCCTTTCTAGGCTTCCACACTTTATCAATTAGAGGACTTAGAGCCCCGAAAGTTTTAATGCACATGAACCCTTCTACAACGTGTGTTTTGAGTGGCACTACGGCTTGGAAATCATGACACGCTGGTTACTAGTCTGTGGCCATGACCACTAATACAGCCTTAAACAGATATAGATTCATCTTTAAAAAAGAGGGTCCGACTAAGGAAACTCATTTGCGGATGAGACATCGTGTAATATTTGTACTCCTTTATGATGTTCAACCCTTAATACAATTCCATCGAATGACCAGTCAGTTCAGAGAAAATAGCATTCGAAATTCAGAATTAGCTTTTATACAATTAAATTCTGATAATTTTCATTGACGCAATTTATTTAATCATTTTTACAATTACATAAATTTATTTAAAAAAGTCTTATTAAATTTTTTATATAATTATAAAACAAATAATAATACATAATACAAGACATATATTATTTTATTATATGAATTAGACAATAATTTTTTATAAATAATTATTATAATATATTGTACTTCATAATAAACATATTTGTATTAATTTTTATGTAAAATATCATTTAATATTTATTATAATATATTTTTAAAATAAATATTATTTATTAATAATTATATTTATAAAATATAAAATAAATATTTTATATTTTATAATAAATAAAGGGCCGTGGGTAGCCTAGTGGTTAGAGCATTGGACTCCAGACTGGAAGAGCTGGGTTGATGCCCGATCCCACCAAATACCCTCCGAGTACACACGGAGTACGTGCTCGTTAAATCAGTGGGTCCGAAGTCTTGCGGGCTTTGTCACGAGCGCAGGGACTGAAGAATATTTCCCTCCCTTTCGGTTTCCATGCAGAAATTGTGGAGGTGGAGATAGGTGGTGTCGCCATCTATCGTCCCTTCGGGAAATTTCGCCGAGCTAAATCGTACTGTCACCCGTATGGTGCTCAAGGCCAACGACAGGCGTACATCTAGCCCCATGCCACGATGAATTTCGTGGGCCTCGATCTGACTACGTCAGACAGGTGGCATTAGAAACAACAGCAATAATAAATAATATCATTTACTTTTTAAAATTCAAAATAATTTTCTAAAATATCATTTAATATATAAAAAACCATTTTTAAATAAATCTAACTGTAAAAAGATTTAAAACAATTTAAAAAAATGAAGCAAGAAAAAAAAAATTCGCGCAACTCGAACCTTTGCCAGGGGCGTGGTAAACAGGTACTCTATCAACTACACCATTGCGTTATTGAAGGTAATTAAAATTTAATTGCATAAAAGCTAAGCTTGAATTTCGAAGGTTATTTTCTCAGAAATGACAGTTCATTCGGCTGAATTACATTGAGGGTTGAACACCCTAAAGGAGTTCTACTGTTATATAAAGTCTCGTCCCCAAAGGAATTTCCTTAGAAGTTCCCCCTTTGTTAGTAATATAAATATATTGAAGAATATAAAACCAAATCAAATATCATTTTAAGCAGATATTTGGTAAACATTTTGATACACATATTCTAAATAGTGTAAGCAAAAAGCAATTTTTTATTATATAGTAAATGTTAATAAGTGTTTATTTGATTACTTTATTGGAATATCATTATTAATATTTGTATTCTTTTTCAGGTATGTACAATGTCTGATTCTATAACTATTCCTTCATGTGTCTATATTTCTTCCTTCAGGCTGTTTATAAAAATTGGTGAAAAATATAGGTAATTCTTTTATCTGTGTAATCTTTACGCAAACCTTTTATTTTTTACTGTTACCTGATTTGTAAATTAAAAGTTCATGTGATATAAATAGAAAAATAATTTAAGAAAGTTGCAATATATATATTCATGGATATAAAAATACAATTTAATTATTTTATTTTCCAAATCAAATACTTAATAATATTATTTTTATGAAGATTATTCCTTGCTAATTAAATTCATTTTTTTAATATTCGTAGTTTTTATTCTTTCATAAAAATATCAACTCATTTCAATCCACTTTCTTATTGTTCATTTTCTTTTTTGTTTATAAATGTGATTACGAAAGAAGTCTTTTTCATATAATAAAAAAAAATGAGTTTGAGAAGTGTTTTCGTTTTAAAGATGGAATCAGAAATGGAGGAATCTTTTTTCAGCATAATAATTCCAATTAAATATTATCATAAAACATTATTAAAAAGACAATATATTTTTTAGAACTTTTCACCTAACTTTATTTCGTTTCTAAAAGGAAACTTAATTAACTCAAAAAGGTTTTAACCTGAAGTTTATAATCGTTGTTAAAATACTTATCAGCCATCGATTGCGCATTATACTTTTTAAACTTTTCAACAACCACGTATCAAGTAAGATGCTTTTTTAATGAATAGGAGAGACCGGGGCAAGATGACTATGTTAACAATTTTTGTTGTTAATTTATTTTTAAGGATAAAAAAACTTTTTTACATGAAGTGTTAGAGTAGTCTTTGTAGTACTAAATATATTACCATTTAATTTTTTAAATAAAAAATACAAAGAATAATTTTATTTTTTCCTAACCCTAAGAAATTGTTAGGGCAAATTGACAACACTGAGAAAGGTTGAACAGATTTTATCTTTTAAATATGTTACATGGTTTAACAAATGATTACTGTGTTTTTACATCTTACAAAATATCAAACTAAGCATAATGCATTGTAACGTAATATTGAAGTATTTAGATGTGCAGCTCACAATAGTCACAAATAAAAATGCCATTTTCATAATTGGAACATGCCTCATGCCACCACTCTTAGCATTTACAGCACTGGATCCATTCTTCTGTTGGAGGGTCACGATATTCCTCTTCACAAGCAGGACATCTTATAACGCCATCCAGTTGATGCAACTGGCATCTTATAACACCATCCTTTTAAGTTGATGCAACTGGTTCTTTCTTGTTTGGCCTTTGTATTTTTTATACTTCTTTTTTTCTTTTATTCTACATTGGTTGTTTTAACAGTAGTTTGGGCTTCTTTTATCGTAATCCCATAAGTTATGGTTCTTTATTTATGTGTTGGTTTTCTACTACCACGGTCTGAGGATTAGTATTATTATTCTGTTTCATCATTTTATGTTTTATTTTTTAAAGTTTCATAATTTAAACCCTTTAATGGCATTTCAACTGTTCTTTCTTCACAAGATAGTTTGCCCTGGATGAGTGACCATTTTCGGAGCTTTCAGATGCACTCCTTAGCCCACATGCAAATGTTAAGGATGTAATAGAATATATATCGTGTCAGTGGTAAACGGACTGTCAGCTTAAAAATCATGAAAAAGTCGAATAACAACTAAAAAACTCATAAAATGGTTATATCGTGCATGTATCTGTAGCAGATTTCAGTTTCTCTGTACTATTCAGTTTTCTAACTTTTGTTTAACGGACGCCCTATAGGAGAGCCTGTAGTGTTCGGTTGATCCTTGTACCTAGCGGAAAACGGAAAAAGTAAGTCTTTCGTTATCTTTCCCCGGTCTCCCCTACATATAAAATAATGTTTTCACTAAAAAGAGCTTGAACATTCCTTCGAGTTTCCCAAAAGGTAAAGAAAATAATGAGAGTTAACGTAGAAACATATATATTCAAAGCTTAGGAAAATTGTTGTCCTCAGTTAAAATATTAATTAAATTACTTTCATTTTATAAAAAAGGCAGAAATTTTAAACATTGACCAAAAATTTAAACAGATAATCATCACCACACTATTTGAGTCTTTAAATGCTTGTAAAAGGAAATCTATTAGAATCACGTGAAACGTTATAAAAGAAACCCAAAAATATTTTACTCTTGTTTTCAAAAGTGTTATATGATGAAAACGCAGATTCTTCGGATATCGGATTATAATATTTCTGTCCAGTAAGATATATGAGTGAATTTTTAGGACATACTCAAACGTATATCTTCTTAAAAAGTTAATCAAATATAAGAAAATTAACTGAAACAAGTGAAAAAATTAAGGCTTCTGTAATTTATCATCATACACCCCCCTTCTAAAAAAGAAGATAAAACAAATCTCCGAATTAAAAGATATTGCTAAATATATTGTCATCTTACGCGTGAACAAATTTATTGTGTTTGCACTTAAAGCAGAGTAGTTTCTCACTATTGGTTGTTTATCCCGTAACTTTGCGACGTTTTCTCATTTGACAAATTAGTGGACAGTAAAAAAATTTGTTACCTTACGCTATAAAAATAAACTGATAGTCGTACTAGAGTGGTAATATAAATAAAGATTTTATCTAGTTTTTTTCCCTATAATTCTTTAAATAAATTAAAATATATATTTCAGCATAATTTAATTTTAAGAACATATCGAACATACATTAGCAGCGATTTAGCAAATGAAAAGTTGATTCTTCTTCTGAGGTTTCCTTCGCAATATTATAAATTGCAATGTAAAACCTATAAACAATAAAACTTTTTATATTATTTCGTTTCATTAAACAAATTTCTATGATCATCGAATTTTCATTTGTACCTTCTTTGAGTTAATAGTTTTATAAACTGTAAAATCCAGTGTTTATAACACGCATTCAAAAAATAAGATCGATATTTGCGGGATGTGCGTTATACGCCGGGTATAAAAATCATAGCTCCAAAATTAATCAAATGGATAAGGATATAAAAATATCAGAATTCTACATAGATCGAAATACTGTTTATCTAAAAGAAATGATATACCAAATGAACTTAAAGGGTTGTAGTTGTGGAATATGCGAGTTTTTCAAAAGTCTGGAATAATACTACTAATAAATGACTTCAAAATCTAGAAGAATTGCACTTGCACATATCAGTTTCTTCGTAAAAAGCGGAGGTGCACGTGAGACGCTGGATATATCTACATACTGAAAAATACAGCTTGAAAGTACAGGTGCGCATCATGCGCCGTCTTTTGGGGTCATTTAAAGTAAAGCACAAAAATATTATTTTGATCGTTATGTATTGAGAAGGTATAATTCATTTTTGAAAACAGTTAGAAGTTAAAAATGTGCAACCAACTTTTCTTCTATTTTATAATTTTTTATTGTAAATTTTTTATAATTTTTTATTTTTTATTGTCTTCTGGTGGCAACGGGGGTATATTTTATAAATTCAACCTTGAAAGCTTAAATTTAATTTCATGTTTAAGAAATGAAAAGCAAATATAAGATGTAAAATTTTACATTACAAGGAATATATACATATTATATAATATATAAGTCTATATATAAATAATATTAATTAAGCAATCTCATTTTACATAATATAATGCAAGAAAAGAAATATTGCTAATCATCTAATATAAATAAAAAGTAAGTAGGAAATCTAAAAATAATCGAAAGGAAATCACACTAATAGAGTACCAACGTATTTTTTTTTTTGGCAGTTGCTTGACTCTAATTTATCATAACAGCGCGTACAAAATAAGACAAAATACCCCTACCCGTTCTCCCCCCCTCTTTTTTTGTAAACACCGAGATAAAATTGCCTTAACGAACACCCCAAACTAAACATAATGATCAAACAGATGAATTGCACCTCGAGTTGGATTAGGGAACTTTTATCTGTGTTGAAACAAGCCAGAAGAGGGCGCTAAGCCGCGTGAAATTTCTGTTCCAAGACTTGGGAAAAGCGAGATGGGAAATAAAATCTCTTTTTCAGTGTCCGATGGGATTATGAGGACGGAAACAGAAAAAGAAATCCCATTGTTGATTTAGAGTGATTCTACCTTTTGATCGGAAGGATTATTAGTTCGTTTCGTGAAGAAGACTACTTACACTGAATCGATACTTAGAACGTAAAGATGGCTAAATAAGCAATTATATGATTTTTTTAGTTGTTGTTGTTTTGACGAAAAACATGACAAAACAATATTCATAATTTTAGCTGTTTGATGAATTTTTCTTTAACCTACTTATACAAAAACACCATCAATCAATACGTGATAATCTTATCATGTTGAAGGCTACACATTATCCCAAAAATTTCATTTTTGCCGAAATTTTTTTTGCATGTTTTGGTGACCCATATCATTGAGATGCTTGCCACGAAATTTCAGATCTGTTAGCAAATTAGTTTTTAAGATATTTGAAGTTTTATGAGCTATGGTTTTCGTTTCGGTTTCCTTTTAAGGCATTTTTTCACATTTTTTTGAATTAATCAAAAATATTTTTGAGCGTTTAGTTTGAAATGGTTATTAATTCCAATTTTCATTACTAAAATCGTTTCTGCGTGATTATGTTTTGAGTTTTTGTTCTCATAATTAATTAATAAAGATTAATTTCATGGCCAATTTTTGCTTTAAAAATAGTTTATATAACTTAAAAGCTTTATCATTAATTTTTTCCTGTAGAGAAAATGCCATGGGAAATGTGTTCTGGGTTTCTGTGAGAAACAATATTTCGAAAAGATGGAACACTACTGAAAATGATGTATTTAAAAATCAGTCCTCAGCTGATTCTGCAATTAGACTTCCGAAAAAAAGTATTCTGAATTCAAATGCTAGAGATATAACTGAATATTTCCTTGATGTATACCAAACTACATTATACTAAACATATTGTAGTATTGTATTTTAGTATTTTAAAGTCTTACGACAAGAGCTAAAACTTCCTAAACTGCCCCAATTTAAAACTGAAAAAATTAAATTTTATGAGCAAACTTGACTATTTTTAGCTTAAGTTAGCATCATTAATATTTTGTGTTTCAAAACTTTTGTGAAATATTATGTTAAGATAAAGCTGAATAAACTGACGTCTTAACAAATGCTATCAATATGATGCAAAAATATATTTTGAATTAAAAATATAATTTTCAGTCATGTTTAATAAAAATAGTGTTTTAATGTAGAACATACATTGGAAAATATCATATTAAAAATTAGAGTTTTACGGGCACTATAAGGTTTTGTTTTATGACTTTACAAACTTTAAATGCGTTTTTCTCTGACTTTATTTTGAAGGTATAAGTGTTTTCTAATCCCTAAGGCTTTTTCCTGTTCAAGATAGAGCTTTGAATTTTTTGTATCTACTCCCAAATGTATGTTCTATAAAAGTTAGTATGGATTTAGGGCTGTGTGAGAACTCTAGTTATTTTTCTAAAAGATACTAAAGTTGATATTTTAAAAATTTTCGTGTTTTTTCCAGGCTTTTCTAGAAAAATAATTATTAAAAATCAACAAGGGAATAGATTTTCAAATCCGCACTAAATATCATTTGTAATAATCTAAGAATCAAAAATAACTTAAAATGACTAAACAATTTTAAAAATTGAGTATTTTATAAGAGTTTGAAAAAACTTCAAAAATTCCTAATTATTTAAAATTGTAAAATAATGGCTGGTCAAACTGACTTTTTGCTTACAGAATCAGCTTAATAGTATAATCTAATTATAAAACATCAATTATTTTTACTGTAACTGTCTCCAAAATTTTTTTTTTGAAAAAGGGTACCGTGTAGCCTTAAGTAATATACACAATCATCATAGAAATAAATATAGTTTCTCTTGAAATTATATATTTCAATTCTTTGGGAAAGTTTTATAAGTTTAAATAAAAATTATAATATTTTTAATGGAAATTTATGATATAAGGCAAGGTTGTAAATTTTAAGTTAACTTTCTTTTTTGATACTAATTTTTTTTATTTTAGTTATACCTTTGTATGTATTGAATGCACATTGTATTTACTGAAGATACATTTTTGTTATAAAACATTAGCACACACAAGGAGGGGGCAGGCTCTAAGGAACCCCCTCGAAGCCCTTGATTTATTTTTCAATTGATTATAATCTTATGCATATATATAGTACGTAAAATTTAATTAAGTATTTGTTATTAATTAATGCTAATTATTTATTCAATATTTTTTTACTGCTTTTTGTTCCCGAAAATTGACAAAATCAAAATAATATGTTGAGAATATATTGGAGCATGATACGAGGATGGTGGACTTATGACTCTAAAAACCCCCTCCCTTGAAAAATCCCTGTGTGAGCCCCTATTATAAAGCAATGCCTTTTAATGATATTCTCTCTGTTACACGTTTCTTTTTATATTCATTTTCTACGCAGTTTTCATCATTTTATTACCGGTTGTATTTTTGTTTCATAACAAAAGATTTATTCCAACATCCTTTATGCATATGTGAAAGTTTTGAAATGTATTGCATATATATATATATAAACTGGTGTGCAAAAATTAAGGACAAAGTCGAAAAATTAGCATATCAGCTGAACGAAGAGGCAGAGCGGACAGAAATACCACTGAGGAGATTAAGTAAGGTGATGTACGCTAGCACATGCGCAGATATGCAGGTAGACGTAATGGGGGAGTGTCTGAGTAGTATAAAGCATGTTGTCGGTGTAAGATCAGTATTTCTGGCAAAGAGATTGCACGCCGTATAGCAGTTAAAATCACACCGAGTTGCTGCCTCAGCGAGAAATAGCGAATAATCAATCTGTTAGACAACATCTGAATGCTTTTACCCGAGGTCGAATCATTGGGAAGTTGGAGGAAGGCCGCAGTGTGACAAGTGTGGCTGCAGAGTTCGGAATTGCTCACATCATCGTTTCACGACTTTGGAGACAATTTCAAACTACAGGAACAGCTATCCGGGGGTTCAGTAGTGGTCGTCCACGAGGAACCACACCCGCAGATGACCGGTACATTGTCTTACAGGCCAGAAGAAACAGGCGACAGACAGCGGGAGAAATCGCTAGACACACGACACAGGCGACTGACGACCGATATATCGCATTTTACCGTGGCCAGAAGACTGCACTGTGGTGGTCTGTTTGCACGACGCCCTGTACGGTACCTTTAACGCTTTGCCCATCGGAGAAGACGTTTTTCATTGCCGGGAACACCGGAATTGAGAGACAATGTTTGGGGACGAGATACTCTTTACAGATTTAGATTCAGTTTGAGCAGCGATTCTCATCGCATACTCATCTGGAGAGAGCGGAAAAGCCGCAATCATCCCTCGAACATCATTGAAAGGGACAGGTTTCATGTGTTTCGTTTGGGAAGGCATCATGCTTGGTAGTTTACAGACCTTCACATCTTCGATGCAGGTTGAGTCAACGGGACCCGTTAAAGTAACGAGATTCTTCTTCCATATGTGCGTCTTTTTAGAGGCGCTATGGGTCTGCAGTTCCCTTTTCATGGAGGACAATGCACCATGTCATCGCACAGTAGCTGCCGAACAGCTCTTAGAGATTGAGGATATTGAACGTATGGATTGGCCGGCACGATCCGGATCTCAATCCCATCGAATATGTATGGGATTTTCTAGGCATATACGGCAGCTACCTTACCACCAGTAACGATGGGGAGCTTCGATTGGCGCTGCAAGACGAATGGGCTGCAATGCCTCAACAACTCATTGACACCCTCATTCTTAGCATGGGCAGACGCTGTGAAACCTGCCTAGCAGTTCATATCCCCTACTAAAGACCGGATATTTTCTTGCTGGACACCCATCACAGGGATGTTTCGGCCTTCAGTCGCATTTTGCGCTCCATGCTACTTTTTCAATCAAGCTTCTTTTTATCCTCTGATTTCTCTTTTAGTAAGTGATTCACATTACACATGTCATATGTATTGGGGATCTTACGGTATTAAATGTGTTGATTTGGAAAGCTTTTGTACAAAGTTATATTGAAAAAACCGTCTCGTCCTTAATTTTTGCACACCAGTGTGTATATATATATATATATATATGTATATATTCCATATTCGTGCCTAATAACATTCTTAAAGGCAAGCAATAAATAAATGTTGTTTTGAATTGCATTGCAGTTTAATGGTTATAATTTTGCGTTGGCTTGGAGGCTTAGAAGCAGCATACCCGCATTGTGAGCTCAAGGTTGGGGATTTGGTGCCGGCTGGAGTTGAGGTAGATTTTCCGGATGCAAAAATAGTTGGCACGTATGTGACATGATTATGTGGTATGAAAAAGATCCGTCGAGTATATGTCGCAGGAAAATGACGAAATCAAGAATTTCATGAAATACCTAAGGGGTAGGATCAATTGACGGGAGATGTTAAATAGCATTCCTTCAGGATCATTCACATGATGGAAGTAAGTGATTTTGTCAATCCCTGAACTGTTTCAGTGAAATGAACTAGTTAAGATTTACATTCTCAAAATACTGTCCGGTTGTGGGATACACATGGGTGGTCGAATCCTTGTACTTCCTAAGCGTAAAGGTAGTACTATCGATTCCCTAAATATCAACCCCATATCTTTAAAAAAAATTGCACCATAGGATTAACATAGGGATTGATATTTTAGTGTGTAAGCAACCAAGAGAAAAGATGTTAGACATAAAAAAATACCAGACTAATTTTATAATCATTTGTTAATTATTTTCGAATAAATAATTTGTATTTCATTGACTATTGTTATATAACTTACTTCTACGTTTAATAATTCATACAATTTGTTAAATACACACTTATAAACTTATGACCATATTACACTCATGTCCATAAATTAAGGATAATTCAGAATCACACAGAAATTGAACTCTAAAATAAAAATTTCACCTGTAGAATTATCACACGCATCTTGAAGAAGAATATGCAAATTACAGGAAACCACCAGATGGCACGGAAAATACGTCACAATGACGAGAGTGTAAGAGAGGGGTATATAAGGAATGATGGCAAAGAATTGAAATTGTTCACAGGCGCTTTAAAAGCCTTTCAGTGCAATAACCGCATAGTTATGGCACAAAGGAAGCATTTGGATGATTTGTTACGTCGTAGAATTATTGGACGACTGGAATGTGGGCGTACACAGCTGGAAGTATCCGAGGAACTTGGAACGCCCAGAGTATCATCTCGAGGCTTTCGCAACGATTCCAAGATTATGGTAATGTGAGTAGATGTTACAACCCAGGTCGCTCCCGAGTTACAACGCCGAATGAGGACCGGTATTTGGCAGTTACTGCCAAAAGAAATAGACGGAGCACAGCATCAGATCTGTCTCGTCAGCTCTCTTCAGCTACCGGTACGACAGTTTCAAGGCAGATCGTGTACAGACGCTTAGGGCACATTGGGCTATATCAAGGGTGGCGAACCATTTTGGGTCAACGTGCCATTTTTTCTAAAAAAACGTTTAATAAGTTATAGGCGTGCCATCAAATAATTTTGACTTGTGATTATTGAAGTACCAATAAAACTAAATACTAACACAACTCTCTAAACTCTTATTTATTTCGAAAAAATACATTTCGCCCTTTATAGTAGTAAATATTTTAGTCATACGTGTAATTCAAATTAAAGTAACATTATCGTGATTTCTGCTGCTGATGATTAGATGAAATATAACTTATATTATGATTGTAAAAGCTACTTTCAGCAAAATGCAAAAATTTTAATGCTCTTCATCTTTGAAAATAATGACTCGCAGGCGTAGGTAGATGAAATTATGATTAAAAT
Source organism: Trichonephila clavipes (assembly GCA_019973935.1). Lineage (NCBI taxonomy): Eukaryota > Metazoa > Arthropoda > Arachnida > Araneae > Nephilidae > Trichonephila > Trichonephila clavipes. The sequence goes on from BMAU01013863.1 coordinate 270,485, forward strand.
AGCATGACCCAGCTTCTTCAAACAGTTAAATGCGTCTGGAATCGAATTCCATGTTTCCAAAATTTCGTTACTGGTATTTTTACTTATATTGCTTGTCAATCTTTGTGCTTCAATCAATTCCAACTTTTTCCTTAATTCAATAAACTTTTGAATCCATATTGAACTAGACTGGAAAATCAATTAGTTGCATTTCAAGTTCTTCAAATTACAACTAATCGAATTGAGACAAGTTCAGTTTATCAAACGGAATCACATCAGGGAACATAATAAATTTGAACGTTTCCGATAATTCCTTGAACTGAGAAAATCTCGCTGAAAATTCTTTGATTAAAGAATCCATTATGGAAATAAAGGCATCAATAACTTTTTCTTCAGTTCGTTTCTCTTGGGCATCTAAATATTTGATATTTTTTTCAAGTTTGGGAAGTACTTGTAGTTTTTTGTAATAATATTGTTTTTTAAAACATATAGTTTAGCTTCAAAAGCGCGAATGAGATCCATCATGACGATAAATGTTTTATTCGGGCCTTAAAGCTTTATGTTCAATTCATTGAAAGGTTGGAATATGTCTGTAAAAAAATCAATTTTAAAAGCCACATAATATCCATCAACTGTGGACATTGTTCAATTTTGCTGTCATTTTGTAGAAAAAGTCTGATTTCTTCCAATCAATCAACAAATCTTTGAAGTACGTTCCCGGGGCTCAACCAGCAAACATTGTTATACATTATTAAACTATTATACACCGAATTGACTTCATCCAACATAGCATCAAACTTTCGTTTATTTCAAGCCTGCGATGATATGAGGTTGACTATTTTTGTGACTAAAGTTATTATATTATCAAGAGATGTTAAACTACTCTTTGCACATAAGGCTTGTTGGTGAATATTGTAGTGGCATTCAAGAATCGAATGCCCTACGTCTGTTTTAAGTAAAGAAATGAAACCTTTTTTTTTGCCTACCATATTTGGAGCACCATCAGTGGTTACTGAAACAATTTTTTTGAAATCAACTTCTTTCTCAGCAAGCGAATTTCTTACTGCCGTACAAATATCTGTGCCCTTTGTAGTTGTTAACAACGATGCTATCGCAATTAATTCTTTCTTGATGATGTTTCCTACGCAATATTGAGCAAAGACAGATATACGTGCCGATTTAGTAATGTCAATACTTTCGTCAAGACAGCGATTTAAAAGGAGCGGAGTCAATTTTTTGTTGATCTGTACAATTTTCTGCCAATTTCAAGATTCTATCTTTCATTGTGTTTGTAGATAGAGGAACATCTTTGATGCGCTGATTTATCTTATCTTTATTATCAAAATCATCCAAAAGTGGGGACACACATGTCAACCAAGCTTCCTTCAAAAACTCTCCCTCTTGAAAAGTTTTACCATGCCGAGCAATGGCATTTGCAGCCGAGTAACTTGTCGCACTTGTGTGACAATTTTTGCTTACATATTTAAACATAGACGTCAACTGCTTATTTCTGTCTTTAATTGCACTTGCGATTAATTCATTTCGCTCTGTTTCGCGTTTTTCACAAAAATGATTTGTGATTTGTTTCAAAATGCCGTTTTACAGACGATGTTCTGCATACCACTGTTACAGAACATAAAACACACACCGCTTTGTCGCCTTTATTGATCATGCGATATTTCTCAGCCCACCAAGTTTGAAATTCTCTGCTACACTTACTATCTTACACTTCTTGTTTTTTTTGTTGTTGAACTAGCCATGTTAAATAGCAGTTAAAAATCGTAAATTTAACGCAAAACTTTAAATGGACAGTTGTGTCGATAAAATTGACTATTCTATATGTTCTCGCTTGATCTACCCCCGCCAAGAAAACCCCCGTTTTACTGACTGTGCACGACTGCGGGTTCATGGGCAGATTTATTTGTTTTTAGGAAATTGAGTGCTTGTAGGAGATTTCTGTAGTCTGCTCTTTCGCTTTTGTCTCAGGTCATTACATTTTTTAAAAATAAAGCAGTGAGTGTTATTTTACCAATTGGACTTACAAGACAAGAATTAGATCACATTGATAAATTAGATGTATACAAGCTGAACTATTAATGTAAACGTTAGAATATGTTTTTAAACAACTTGAATATATTTAGAAATAGTTACATACACACACTATGCGTAGATAAGCTTTGCATCATTAGCAATTAATAATATACGAAGTATTTACGCAAGACATAACAAACGAGTCTGCTCCCCGACTTGTCGGCGTCGCGACGGATCACTCGTGTTTGTTCATAATACATTATAGTAAACTTAACTATTTTAAGCTAAAATGCAAATCATTTTTGATCGAAGGCGTGCCATCACTGGAACGCATGCCATTGCTTCGCCATTTCTGTCCTATATGCTCGTAGACCTGTCAGATGTGTTCCACTTACTGCAACTTACTGCCGCCTGCGATTAACCTGCAGTAGAGAGCATGCATTGTGGACACCACAACATTGGTCTTGTGGTTTTTTCCGACGAGTCCAGGTTTAGTTTGCAGTCTGATTCTTGCCGGACTTTAATATGGAGAGCGCCAGGTACCCGTTACTACGAAGCGAACACCATTGAACGACACCGTTATGGTGGTGTAGGATGGCTGGTTTGGGGAAGAATTATTCTTGGTCCCAGAACTGACCTGCATTTTCAGAGTGTAACGATGACAGGCCACATCTATCGGGATGTCATTCTGGAACAACATGTACGTTTGTTTCGGGGAGCCATGGGTGCTGAATTTCTGTTTATGAATGACAACGCCCGTCCTCACCGTGCAAACATTGTAGACGAATGCCTTCAATCGGAGGATATCACACGTTTCGATTGGCCAGCATACTCACTGGACTTGAATCCAATAGATAATGTGTGGAATATGCTTCGCCGACGAATTGCATCCCGTCAACCCCCTCCCACCTGTCTACCGGAAATTCGGAGGACATTGTTTGATGAGTGGTGTAATATTCTCCAAGATCAGATTAATAATTTGATACTCAGCATACCTATGCGTTGTAAGTCCTGTATTGCATCGTCCGGGAGACATACACCGCATTAACCATCATACTAACCATGTTATACTGTTTTTTGTAAATAGGTTCTTTTTTGAAATTTGCGCAGGGAGTAAAAATCGCCATTTTTATTAATTATGTCAAATATATAGCATCTTTTTTGCTCTTTACCTTTTGTTAATATACTTTACAAATTAGTCAAATTTGTTTTGCTTCTGTATCTTTATTTGCCTGGACTTCATTATCCCTAATTTATGGACATGATTGTATTTTAATATTTCTTTAAGACATGTCAAGGATTTGATCAAATCCCTTACTTTTATCAGGGAAATGACCTTCAAGAGGCGTCATTTTAATAGCTCCCGCCAATTGATCATCTCCCTTAAGGATTTGTTGAAATTCATTATTCCATCATTTTTCTGTGTCATATACCTTTGGTTCTTGTACTGTTGGATAAACTACACAATGACAATATTTATCATTCGACGACAGTTTGTATTGAATAAATTCAAGTCACAAAAAGTTTAATATCGGTAGCAGCATCTAGATGGTACCATCAATAATATGAATCTAGCACTTCAGAACTTGTAATGTCTGCAAAGGCTTAGCTGCTTTATTGTTGCGTATTTGAAAGATGGTTATATTCGTGTTATACAGATCAGACAATTACTTTCAACATCAACATTGCATATGAATATGTGAAAGTTTGGAAACGAATTCCCCATTCTATCCTTGTGTATAAAAATCATCAAAACAAACAAAAAGGAAAATAAAATGTGTGGTTAAATTACTCCTTAATAAGAAATATAGGTCGCGTATTTTTTTGGTTATATTTTTATCATAGAGCAATATTTCCAACATTGCTTATCCATTTGTGAAAGTTTCAAAATGAATTACATATTCCAAATTTTTGCACAACATTCTAAATGCAAACAAAAAAGAAATTAAATTATGTTTTGAATTGAATTACTCTTTAATGAGAGACATTGGTTACATTTTTAGTTGATATTTTTTGACGAAGCAAACAGTTCTGTTCAACGATATTTATGCACATGTGAAAGTTTTAAAATGGATAATATATTCCAAATTTATGTATTTTTAAATGCAAGCAAACTAAATAAATGCTGCTTTTAAATAGAGTATTTCTTAAAGAGAAATACAGGGTATATATATGTGTGTATTTTTTGGTTATGTTTTTGTTATAAAGCAAATGATTGTTATAAAACTTTCAACATTGCTTACGCAAATAAGACAGTTTTAAAATGAATTACATACTAACAGGCTTTAAGGTAAACAAAATTGTAAATAGATAATGTTATGGATTGAATAACTCCGTAGTAAAAAAAAAAATATCGGTTGTACTTTTTTAGTTACATTTTATTACCGCACAGACCATAACTTCTAAACAGGTTTATGCCTAATTTCGAAAATCCGTAATAAATTGCATATTCTACCTTCGTGCGTAACGGCATTCTTAAATACAAACAAAATTAAAATGAATGATGCTTTGAAATTAATTTATGCTTAATGAGAACTATCATTATCAATTATCACTGCAGCTATTATGTGTATTTAACTTTTAATGTGAGGCTTCATACATAAGATTATTTCTAACGAAGCTGCATATTTAATTGCTACATTCATACCATTTTCTCGCTAAAATGTTTACTGTTAATAACTTTAAAAAGAAAAGTGTTGCTTTTCTCCTTTTCACCAAGCTCACATTTACTATTAATTTTACTTTCAAGATGAGAATCTTGTGAATTTATCTAGTTAAATGAAATTAAGGTTTAAGTTGCTAAGGTAACTCTAATCAGCATGTCTCTTTTCTCCATTTTTCCCTCTGTTTGAAATTCTGGGAGTGTACAGACTATATAATTCAGTTAAGGCATAAGAATAGAATTACTTTATCATGAAATGTTTATTTTTCGAAGAACCTCATTTCGTATTTGTATTTCATTTTGAATTGTGCTTAGTTCTGGAAACAAAACGAACAAAAACAAAGCAAAAAAAAAAAAAATCTGAATTGTTTTCATCTTTCACAAACTTCTTTAGCTGAATGATACCAATTAACATAATTGAATCAAAAAGGAGAGGATGAAAACTTTTTTTTATGAAATATATTGCTTACTTCAGTGGTTCTCAAACTTTCACTACTGGCGCCCCCCTTTTCAATCACAATTTTTATCGCGCCCCCCTTATACATTAATAATGTACTGAATTCAATAATAATGCACTTTGACGCTAAAGCTACAATACGATCATAATTATAAACCGTACAAATTAACAAGATAAGTATTAAATTTTGTATATCTTACTTTTAAGTAATATTTTTTTTTGCTTTTTAGTTCGATTCACTATAAAAGCGTGTTTTTTAGTTTGTTTTAAAACTATAATTTATTTTATAGTTATTTTTACTATACACAAAAAAAAAAACACAATTCCAGTAAATAATTTAATTAAGAGAAAATATACTTACCTACTTTCAAGGACTTTTCAATTTTTCTTAGAAAATTTGAGAAAAAATGCAATAAAACTAAAGAAAATGTTCCAAATAAATAATGCTCTTAATAAAGGACATAAATCACAGACACTTTTCGCTAACAACACAGGAACGTTATTTTCCAGCTAAACTCAAATCAACTCAAACGTTTCATGTCTCACGCTTTTCTGATATTTACCTTCGCTATATGTATATATATATATATATATATATATATATCTTGATTAATATGCATTATTTCAGTAGGTTCTTTAATTGCTTCATCAGTTTCAACTTCCTTCAGTAGGGATCACAGATGCCCATTTTTTTAATATTCTGCTCATTTACATTTATAAAAATTATAATAAGTCGTACAACACATCAATCAAAACTACAAAATTGTTCATAGGGAAAGTATAGCATGCTCTAAAAAATAATTGTGTAAAACGTTTTTCATTACGCATATGTTTCAGAACACTCATGCTTATCCATATATCATAAAACTCTTTCACATGGAAAAAAAGATGAAACAAATATATTATATATATATTTACAACTTCCCTAAAAAAAGACGAAGATAACCATACCAGTAAGTTCGAAGGTCAGCTAAAGTAATATTTTAGGTTAAAAGAAACGTAATAAAAAATCTCTCATCGTTTGATATCGTTAAAAGAAACATAAAAAAAATCTCTCATCGCGTTCTCATATTCACCGCAAAGCAAACAAAATATTTGTTTAATTTGGTTATAGGATCACAAAGATGGCTAATGAGCGTTTAAAGTGGAATATTTTATTTTTGATGATTACCAGATGATAAAAATAAATTATATCAGTGTAAATGTGTATTTTTTATTATGTCAGAAAGCATCTTGTTTTACTTCATTCCAAAAAATTATTTTTTAAACCTTTTATTTTCAATATGCTCACGCCCCCCCCCGCATGGTTACCGCGCCCCCCCAGGGGGGCGCGCCCCACAGTTTGAGAAACACTGGCTTACTTAACTAACCCTGTAAACGGTAAATTTTTTTGTCCAAAATGTTCCAAAAAACACACATTTCTTTATTGCGTATTACTTATTGCATATACTTAACAAAATGCGGAAATCAAAGAATTTTATTTTAATTTTAAATTTAAAGGTTTACTGTAAAATAAAAATACTCTAAATATTGGCTTCTTATAAGTAAACACTGCATTCTATGAATAATGTTTCATATATCATAAAAGAATTTCTGTCATACTTACAAAAAATGTCATGTCCAAAATCATGTCCAATGTCATGTTCAAAATCTCAACTTTTTGGAAAAGAGGTACGGACATGAAATTTTTTGTAAGTATGACAGAAATTCGTTTATGATATATGAAATATTATTCATAGCATGCAGTGTTTACTTATAAGAAGCCAATATTTAGAGTATTTTTATTTCACACAATTATAAAATAAGAAAAAGCGTGAAATCTTTTAAATTTAAAATTAAAATAAAATTCTTTGATTTCCGCATTTTGTTAAGTATATGAAATAAGTAATACGCAATAAAGAAATGTGTGTTTTTTGGAACATTTTGGACAAAAAAGTTTACCGTTTACAGGGTTAGTTAAGTAAGCAATATATTTCATAAAAAAAGTTTTCATCCTCTCCTTTTTGATGCAATTATGTTAATTGGTATCATTCAGCTAAAGAAGTTTGTGAAAGATGAAAACAATTCAGATTTTTTTGCTTTGTTTTTGTTTGTTTTATATTTTGTTTATATATATATATATATATATGTCATGATTTTTGAGACAGAATCAGATTAAAAGTTAGAAAAAGGGGCGGTCTTTATTCAACCAATTCTACATCTGTTCTGACACCGATAGAGGAGGAAAAAGCACGCCATGGTGGTGGTTTCAAGTGGATAACACTTGAAAAACATATGGTAAGTATCGCTGCTTTAAAGAAGGTGCTTGCAAGTTAATGCTGACATATGTTGACTATTAAATCTAACGATCTGAATTAGACAGGTTTATTGGCTAGGCCATATGTTCGGAAGAAATAAATGGGTGATTAGTTTTGATACTTGAGGGTGGGGCACTGAGACAGATGAGTTAAGTGCTAGATAGGGAATTTAATTTTTAATCTAATTTAATTATCCTTACATATATATATATATATATATATATATATATATATATATATATATATATATATATATATATATATGTTCACTCTACTTGATACATATTGTAATACAAAGTCTAACTTTGCAATGAGGACAGAGATAATATCAGCTTTTTTGGAATTATCTTTCCACTTTTTCGTTTTTCTCAAGCAACAAATTGAACTTTGCATTGCCGATCCCTGTTCTTAAACTGCATCTTTTCAAAACACTGGAACTGTTAATATTAGAAATATGTGCAAATAAATCAAAGATAGAAAGAAGAAAAGATCAGCGCACGTACAGCGTATGGGCAAACAGGCTGTGGACAGCATTCTGTAGCCCGTGCTGTGTACGGGCAAATCAGTTAAGGGGTTAAAAACGTGTTCATATAAACTGTAATTAATCGAGGAAACTACCCTACGTTTTGACTAAATAAACAGGAATAGGGGAATAATTTTTTTAAAAAAAGTTCTTAAGTAAAAATTTTAATTATATTCTTAAGAATTATATTCTTAAGGAATTAAAAAGTTAAAAGTAAGGTCGATCTCAAAATTGTCAAAAGGGAGAAATTAAACCCTGCAAAGCCGTAAATTGTCCAAATTTAATTGGCGTTTTCTAGAAGTATGAAAAGAATATCGGTTAAAAATATACCAAGTATTATTTACAAAATAAATAAAATAAAGATTGTTAGAAAACCTTTTTAAGAAGTGAAGAAAAAAGACACCTGAAAAAGTTTAGCCATATATTCTATTAATAAGACAAAACTTTCAAAAACTCACATTTATCCTTTTTTATGTATTAAAAGATAGCCAGAGAGAATATCAGAATGCAATAATAAGCGAAAGCTAAAAAAAAAGCAAAGCAGTTAATAAATTACGGGACGGAGAAATAAAACATTCTGAATAAAGTATTGTCATTTTGTACACAAAATAAAGAAATTTATAGGGGCTCAAGTCATAATTTAATCTGGTTATAAATTCCACATTCTGTCAATAAAACCTTATAAATAATCTGCGATAAATTTATTTATAACGTTTTAGATTTATAGAAGTTTTCTGAACTAAATCATATGGTACAGCTTATGGCATGTTTCAAATATTTTCAATTGAAATTTTAGTTATATCTTTTAGAAATTGATTCAGTGAAAGAAAGAATAATATAAAAATAACCACGTTCCTTTTTTTTAGTTTTTATCTCTCTGGAAACTAGAAATGCATAATATTCAAGACATGCCTTATATTTAAAATGTTGATGTCATCAAGAGCTAAGAAAAGGGGTAGTTTTTGAGAAACTGTGCAATTAGATTGCAACAAAACTGAAAATTTTGTGAGGATTGCAGATTTAGAAAGTAATTTTTAGTCATCATATTTATGCGAATTCAGTTAATAATAATAACATTTTTTATCTAGGCTTGTTAAAAAAAGTAAGAAATCATCTCTATTTTAACTCTCTTTTTTATAAGTTTCACTTGTTTGTAAAGGAATCTTTGAACTCGATTTTTACCCGCTTTAAAAGGTCAGATTAATTTAAAATTTTGTTCACTTGTTCACAATATCATTGGCGTAACACCTTCCTTCGCATGAGATATTTCAAACTTACTTTTTCTAGATTTGGCTGATTCTACATTTTGCAAACCAGTCTGTATCGACGCAATGATTAAATGCCAATGGGTATTTTAGATTCTAAGAAAATGACGCATTTAGGATTAATTCATCAATGAATAAATGATAGTTAATAAATTAAATGCATGCTCATATTGTAGATCGAACTCAAAGAATTAAAAATAAATTATAATTTAAAAAACTAATAAACACGCTTTTATGTTTAATCGAACTAAAAAGTAAAAGAAAAACTACATGGGAAAAAAGTGGGGTGTGAATTGTACTACATTTTTTACACTAACTCAGCATTTCGGAACGGATCTAGTAAGAAATTATAACAATTAAAGTGTAATACCTCCACGATTTACCCCAATGACATTAATTTTCTCGTTTATCATTTTATTCTTATATTAATTTTTTTTTTTACTTTTCAGTTCAATTATACATAGAATCATGTTTTTTAGTTTTCTGAACTATAATTTATTAATGAATTCATTTGGTATGGTGTTATTGTCTATGTCATTGATTCAGTTTCTTTCAGAAGGCTCACGTTCATTATATAAGTTGTTCATGCTAATATGTAAATAATATTGAATGTCTTTCTCAACAGTTAATTGTGTTTATTGATACATTCTAGCAGCCGTCGTAGACAAATGATCATGATTATAGTTGCGTGACTAATGTTGTTGATGTCGGTTGTTGCATATTTCTAGCCTCGAGAATTCATTACAAATTGTATCACGCTGTTACAGTATAAAGTGTTTAAGATTTCATATATATATATATATATATATATATATATATATATATATATATATGAAAGCTTTATATATATATATATATATATATATATATATATTGAATGCATATTTATATATATATATATATATTGTACATTACATCTTAACCTTAGAATATTTTCCATATATTTAGAACTAAATAAAATAATTTGGCATTTCAGGTGTGATACTTTCTTGTATTACCTAGAATTGGATTAATATTGCAAAATAAGTGCAAAACCTCACGAAACAGTAGCAATAAAAAATTGTTACTTACCTATGCTTTATTACATCGGGCGTCCAAAAAGTGTATGAATATAGCTTAAAAATTAATTAAAAACAAAAATAATTACTTTTTACTTGCGGTTTTTTTTTTGTTTGTTTGTTATGTTCTATAAATATACGATTAAAATTTCGGTTTAATGAAATTCAAACTATCTGGCATGAGATGTCTTGTTTTTGAATATTCTCGTATCAAAATAACTCCACTTCAAGCATAAGAGCAAGTTGTAGCATGGTTTTTCGAAATTAAATCTGCAACACACACTTGCTAGAAGAAGTCTACGTTCACCCATAAAGAATAAAATAGCCAAAGTAAAATTTAATAGAAATATAATTTTTTTGTAATAAAATTTCACGAATTTGTTTACTATTGATTAAATATTGAGCAAGCAAGAATTCGTTAATTTTGAATTAAAACTACTTAGAATAACGGGAGTTTTGTAGCAAAACACACAAATAGTAGGCAGAAAAAGTATGCGTCCACTATATGAATATTCTTGATTCTTGGAATTTGTTTCAACATTCGTTATTTGTTAACAGAGTTTTTGTATTTAGTTATCAAGTAAAATAGCTTAAAAAAATTTTGACGAAATAATTCTTACGTTTTTGTGAGATACGAAGCAATTCAAGGACATGGGAAATAAAAGAGAGAAGGAAATTAGTATCAGTGAGCTTAAAATCAATGTAAAAAGATGGAAAAAAGTCCTTGGGATATAGTCAGATCCATTAGACGGCAGTATTCATCTATCCAGTATGTTAATTTTAACTTTATATGTACAAAAGTTTACACATTCAAACCTCTTTTAAGTCATCCATCTAAAGTCACAATCAGAGAAAACGAACTATGGCATCAATGGTGAAAAAAAATCCGTGTTTCTCTGCAACTTAAACCACTAGAGACATTCACGAGCAGTTTAACAAAAATATATTTGGGTGGATACTGCAAAAAAAATCTTGAAAAAGACCGCATATCATAGTCGAGTGGTTCGCAGAAAGCCTTATATTTCAATGACCAACAGGATTAAGCGGATAACTTTTGAATAACATAGATCCTCTTGAGTTCATGAGGTAGTTAGGAGAGGGGGATGCCAGCTCAGGTGTCGTCCACGTCATGGTTCAAAAACGTGGTCCGTCGCCAAAAGCCCTGTGTTGCTGAACAGTGCGACGTTAATATTAAATCAAATCAAACCAATTGAGTTCAGGAGGACTGTGATATTCTCTGATGAGGACAAATGTTGTCTCTTCGGCATAAAAGGTCGTAAATTAGTATTGAGATAACTTTGCATAGCGCTTCAAAAAGAGCATTTAGTACCAACGGTAAAGCACGGCGGCGGCGGAGTCATGGTGTGGGGGTGCTCGGCGAACAATTATGTTTGCAATGTGGAATATATATAATCAATTATGAAGAAATATGATTACTTTGATGTCTTAAAAACAATTTAAAGGAAAGTGCCACTAAACTCGACTAAGGATAATCGTATCGTTTTCAGCACAACAATCCTAAGCACACCGCTGAGATTGTGAAGCTTTGGCTCATCTATAATGTCCCAAATCAACTGCACATGTCCCCGCAGTCATCTGATCTGAATCCTACAGAACACCTATGAGATTTTTTAGAACGCAGTATTCGTCAACACAATGTATCCAGCAAGGATATGCTGAAGAGTGTTTTTAAGGACCAATGAGAACAGATAAGTGCTTAAAAAAACCACAAGATTTGTTAGTTCAATGTTGAAACGACTTCAGGAGGTTCTCAAATGATGAAGTTATCCAACCATTTACTAAATAGCTAATTATTCCCTTTTAAATAGTTTTTATAGTTACTACTAAAACAGTGAACACAAGACTTTTTCTGCTTGAATTTTGTCAGTATCGTTACAAACCTGTCTTTATTTTAAAATCTATGAATTCAAACCACAAATTTACTTTTGTTATTCTGAATACTTAAAATGAACTGAATAAAATGTATTTAATTTTTTTTAATTCCAGTTTTTAAACTGTTTTTTCATTGTTCATGTAAGCAATAGTACGTGAACGCAGACTTTTTCCAGCTTGTGTATGTACAGCGTAAATAGGGCCCCACCAAAATGGCGTTAGGAAATAAGAAAGTTTTACTGTGGCGATGGATGGAAGGATGAAATCCAACAGTGTGGACACTCAGATCTTTAGACATAATACCTTTGGACATCTTGTACGCATACGTGAAAAATATTGTTTACCGATCTTCAATTAGGGAAACTGATAAAATGAAAAACATAATTTCATTGACCCTTCAGATTGTTAATATTGCAATGCTTCGTTGAACGTGGATAGAAATCGAGTACAGACTCGATGTGTTGGAGTCTAATGCATTGGAATAATGTAATAAAACATTATAAAACAACTTTAATATATTTTTTAAATATTTGTTATGGGACACACACAGGCAAAAGAAACCTTAAGTGAATATCATTATTTGTATTCTTATAATTAATATTTCTAAAACTAATCATACTTTTTTAGATACCCGGTAGTTTAAAATGTTTAAAAAGTAACATTAAAACGTTATCTTTAACCTATTAATGTTGTAAAAAATATGATTCATCCCTTTCACTGTGTAACTAACACAGATTGATCTTCGCGAATTTCACACACAATCTTTGACAATTTTCGAAGAAACCATTTATTCTGGAATACACTACAATTTTTTGACTACAAATTACATTAAAAACAGTAATTAATAAAAAAAAGCAAGCTAGGAAGAACTCTGAAATTAGAACAATTCTTGAGTACATTTCACAATACAAATGAAAGAAAAAAACCTTATATTTAAAATATTTTATTCGCTTAATAAGCCTAATTCTACGATAAAAAAGTTGTTTAATTATATTCATGTATGTTTAAAAATTGATTGTTCACAATCATAGAAATTTTTATAATTATTTCTACATAAAATCCTTATAATATCTTAAATCATTACCTATAATTTTCTTGTAAAAATAATTTTAGCTTAAATTTTAGGGAAAATAAGGTTATGTTAAAAAGAGGTAATATTTCTTTCTGAAATCATCTCTAAGTCCCTCTCCCGAAACTACTTTAAAAAAAACACTCTTTGAGAAAAATTTCGAAGTGATAGAAATTTTAATACCTCATCTAGAAAAACCGCTTGGCTATGACTAAAAGCGGATCACGTACTAAATTTATCTTTTTCTAGTCAACTCACGATGGAATATTGAAAAGAAATATAAAATCACGGGAAGAAAAAGTGGTATATATTTTAATGGGAAGGATGGAACAGAAGTTCATTTTTCTTCTAAACTCACTCCTAGAGTCCTTCTTAGGGTAAACCGAATTTTGGAACGTGGAATTTTATTCGCCCAAACAAACACTAAAAATTCCATAAAAAAATATTCTATAAGAGCAGTCCTACTTTCTCAAAGTGACATGAGTCCTTAAACTATCAGCTTCTTCAATATTAAAAAAAATCAATCATTATTTTTAGAAAGATTTTAAGTAATGAACTATTTTGATGTTAAATGTTTAAAAGTGGTAAGGTCACCATATAAATGTTAATTTTATGTAAGTATGTATGTGTGTGGTGCACGCATGTACCTAGTTTACATAGTGAAGATCAAAACGCAGTAAAAATGTACATGTTTCTAAATTTCCAAAGCTATGTCATTGTGACAACAATTGTGCTATATTTGCTGTTTTTACTTCATTTTTGTCAGCATGCCTTATATTATAAATATCCACAGTTTTTTTTTTTAATTTTTCCTTGATCATTTGATGGTTAATAGCTCATGTATAGGCAAATGGTTTTACAGACATTCTGTACGTAAGAGTAATAGTAAATAACGTATATAGTTTATTAATCGTAATGTTATCATAACTCACGTGTATTTTTTAAAATATATATATATATATATATATATAAATACGTTAAATGTGAATCTTGTATTGAATTTCAAGCAACTCATTCTGCAGTGTATCTTGAAAAAATTTTCATTAAGACTTTTTGGTCCAGATAATACGTGTAAAAGAAAAATATGATGAAATTCAATTTATTCCGGTATATATGAAATCAAAAATGATAAAACTAGAAATCCTTGGTCCCTTCTGCTTTACAATGAGCAACGGAATAATTACAACTATCTGTAAACATCCAGATAATGTGCTCCGTTCAAGTGATAATTTCCATGTAATTTTCAAATATTTAGGGGTCGAAAAAAGATTAACGAAGGAAAAAAATGAATGGATAGAGATAATTAAATAAATTACTTTATAATGCCTTAGCTCGAATGTATTTTATTATTCAACCTTCTCGAACAAAAAAAATATAAACTAAATATTTATAGGAAACATTTTAATTGAATTCTCACATATCTATATTTTTCACATTTGAACAATCGAAGATTAAATTAAGTACAATTCCATATGTATATTCTTCTCAATAAATATCCTTATTATTATTATATCATTTTTCATTTCTTCCCTTCAATGTATGGTTGAAGGGTATTATGTAAGTAAAAAAACCCCTATAAACTCCCTTAAATTGTTTGACTATTGGCCTCAATCAATTTGGGAAAATTAATAACGCTTCTATTAAAAAATTAAAGAAATTTAATAAGAAAACACTCATTTATATACTATAATGTTAAGAGAATATTACCTGACCAAAATTTAAAAGAAATTTTTAACTGATGTTATATTTACTAAATTATATCTTTTTAAAGCCTTTGAAAATATATTTAAAAAATTGTACACAGCAATCGAAGTTAGGTATCGAAACACATTCGTCATTATCTAACCACGCCTCTGCCAACAAGATTAACGTACAATTTTGTGAAACAACGTCGTCGAAAAGCGAAGTGGCATAAGAAAACGAAATGAAGTTTTGACATTCAAATCTCTTGAAATGTTAATTTTAACAATATACAAAAAACAACTTCTAGAGTTGGATTTTACATATATTCTGCTATGAATTTACCCATCTTAGCAAATCACAAAATCATGACAATTTAATTAGGGCTTCGTAACTGTTTAAAAATTAGAAACATTAGAGAAAATCAAAATTACCTGGGTAATTAATTAGTTAATTTATTTTTAATCGAGAAAACTTTTTTAATCACAATTAAAAATACTATATTAACAGAGACAGGAATAAACCTCAAAGTATGAAAAAGATATGCACTAAAATGTTTATTCGAAATACATAACGAGCTCTGAGACTTTGGCAATTCAGCTAAGGATCGTAAGTTTATCCTGAATTAGAATTCGAATATTTTGAAATGCTAACTTTAACAATATATAAAAAAACCCTACTAGAGTTGGACCCGATGCGAGGGTAGTGAAGAGACATCATCACACGAGGTGGACCTCAATGCGAGGGTAACGAAGATAGGCCATCACGCGCGCTCATTGGTCAAAACAAACAGTGCGCGCTTACGTAACTTCCTGTTACTGACTTCTGTCCCTTTTAAAAAAATCACACCTACAAAAAATATTCGTCAAGCGAGGGGAAAGATGTTACCCATCAAAAAATAGCAGCGACCTTTTTGTATAAGTTCATAAATTTTTTTGACTTTTCTAAGCTCTCAAAAATTTTAGATTATGATATATTCCTCTATAGTATATAAAATCGATTCAATTCAACGTTTCACAAAGAAGATCATTTTTTAATAAGACAAAGTTTTTCCTGCATATTATTTATTTTGAAATGCCCTTTACTCAATCCTTATAAGAGATAGTTTGAATAAAAGAAACGAGCCTTACAGTAGTTGCATATGATGAGTAACAGCTGACACGTTAACGCGGTAAATACGTAATAGTAACTTAAATCCTGAACAAAAAAATGAATCAAGTATGATTGGAAACAATTTTCTATCGAACACTAATATATTTAATGATTTTTTTTTTATTTAACACAAGGAGTAATGAAGTTTTTTTTTTATCAAAAATATTTATTCTTGTTTAGTTTGGGGAAGACTGGATACAATAGATTTGAAAATGGATAAAGAGTGATTTCGGTGGCAATATACATTTCTCCGAATCAAATGGTTGAAAAAATTAAAGATTTCCTGTACTTTGTACTTTTACCATTTACCGAAGGTGGTTCTGCTATTTTAAAAAAAATTATCACTCGCTCCCCATGATTTTGAGTGTGATTTAATCGAGTGTGACTGAATTGAGGGAGATTGAATGGAGGGATATTGAAATGAGGGAGATATATTGAATTTAGTTTTGAATCAAGTATACTTGGAAATATTTTCTATCGAATAGTTATATTTTTAATGAAAATTTTATTTAGAAGTAATGCAATTTGTTATCAAAAATACACTCAGGAACATTGAAAATAGCGATCCAAGAAGAAAGCATCGGATTGAAAATAATTTAACACACATAATGACACAGATGAGAGATTCACTTGATCTCAAAAACAAGACAAATAAACGAATACAGGGTGTGCAACGACACAAATACTGGGCAACTTCAATAGCACGTTGGACCACCTCCAACTGCAATACATGCCGCCACACGGTCCGGCATTGAGTTGATTAGACACCTTATGTTGTCCTGAGGCAGATGGGCCCACAACTCTTGAACAGCCAACTCTAAATCATGTACAGAGTGACACGATGGAATCTGCCGTTTTAGCTGATCCTACACGTGCTCTACAGGGGACAAATCGGGGCAAAGGGCCGGCCATGGAAGAGTCTGAAAATGCCGTAGGAAATCTTGAGCAACTCTTGCTGTATGCGGACGAGCATTATCTTGCTGAAAGATTGAGCCTGGGAGAGATCATTTAGGAAAGGTCCTACATAGGGTCGAAGAATATCATGAACGTAACGTTGGCCCGTTCAGGTTCCACGCATCACAATTAAATTGGACCGTTTTTCATAGGCTATGCCCCCCCAGACCATTACACCAGCTGTACGGGCAGTGTGACATAGAGCAGTGTGGGGGGAATTGTACCGCTCACCAGGGCGCCTCCACACCCGCACACGGTTATCATCTGTCCCCAAAACCAACCGGGATTCATCAATAAACACAACTTTTTGCCAATCTGTGACATTCCACATTGATCTGGCTTGGCACCACTGTAGACGCAGTTGCCGATGTTCCGGTGTTAAAGGTAGTGCACGGAAAGGGCGCTCGGATTTAAGATTTGCTTCTGCGAGGTGTCTAGAAATTGTTTGTGGAACAATTGTTACGCCTACGTCTGCTGGTATTGTTGAACGAGTCACTGCGGGGTCCACAAGTGCTTGCCGCACGAACCTTCGATCCTCTCTCCTCGTGGACTTCCTGGTCGCTCCAGACCCGGTTATCCACGCGTGGGTACCTTCTCGTGTCCACTGCTCCCAACATTTTCTAACGGCACACTCCGAACGATCCACCTGGCCTAAAACACGGCGCGTCGGCCAGCCTACAGTTTTCATCCCGATGATCAGGCCTCTCTCAAACTCACTTAACTGTGAGAAATGTCTTCTAGCACGTTTACCTGGCATGTTTCGCTTACCAAAGTGTTCCTACAATCGTCACGTTTATGTATCTTCGAATTTGCTCTGGCCTTTATAGCACCCTCTTCCTGATTGTAGTGCCAACTTGGCGTGTATGAGCATGCGTATTGGCAAAAAACTTGGATCATTTGCATATCACATTACGCTGTACTTATTTGCAAAGTTTCGCGATTGTACTTAGCTTCCTTCTTGGGTCGCTATTTTCAATGTTCCTGAGTTTATTTATTCTTGTTCAAATTGGGGTAGAGTGGAGACAATAGACTTATGATAAGTAAAATATGACACACATATACTTGTGGTTTCAAAGTATTTAAAAAACCGTTGAAAAACAGCGTAAATAACAGTACCACTGTTAGTTGTCGAGTTATTTCGATTTGTATTTCTCCAGCTTAACTTCTGGCAAGCTGAATTTAACTTTGAAATCACCAGTCAAAATCATGGGAAGCGAGTGATAGTTTGTATTTAAAAGAGCAGAACTATCTTCGGTCTATGGTAAAATTACAAAATGCAGGAAATGTATACGGCCACCGAAAACACTGTTTGCCCATTTCAAATATGCATTCTCCCGCACGTATGTCTCCAATATCTTGACTAGCAATACCCATCCCACTTGTTTGAGGATAAACAATGTCCATGCTCGGAGTCACAACATGCGATTTGTTCTGTTTGCTATTGACAGTGACAGGAATTAATTTCAAAGTATGAAAGAGATACACACTAAAATATTTATTCAAATAATTCCATATTAATTACTCGTATATTCTTAAGAATGTTGAACTTTTTCAGGCTCTTAATAGTAAATATAATTATTAATATAGTTTATACACATAAACTAACCTTTAGATTTCTTACACAACGAGTTCTGAGACTTTGACAATTAAGCATAATGGTCGTAAGTTTATTCTAAATAAGAATTCGAATCTTTTGAAGTGCTAACTTCAACAATATAAAGAAATAACTATATGTACTATAGTTGGACCCGATGCGAGGGTAGTGAAGAGATCATCACGCGAGTTGGACCTGGATGCGAGCGTAACAAAGAGACACGATCACGCTCGCTCATTGTTCAAATCAAATAGCGCGCGCTTGCATCACTTACTGTTACCCACTTCCATCCCTTTTAACGAAATCACTCGGTAAAACAACGATTTTAACAACGATAAAATTCAGCAATCAAGAGGAAAGATGTTACACATCAAAAAAGAAAAAGAAAACTGTTTTTTGCTTAGACTTCTGGCTATGCTCCCCGTACCCCTTCCTTTTCTCCCCTTTGGTAATTTTAACATGTCAATGAGATACTGTGCAATCTATTTGTTGAGTTCTGGAAATTTCTGAACTAATGAAACAAAGGGAGAATTTTTATCTATATATTTATAGAATCATTTTTGAAATAAAAAAATGTCTTTCATTCAAAAATTCTATTCAAAATTTAAGTACAGCTTTTTGCACCCAACGTTTGTATTTATTTTGTATAAATAGTGTTAGTAATCTAAGTATTTAAGCATTCTCCTTGTAGTTTTATTTAATGTTAAATAGTGGTTTATACAGTTTTAGATTTCAGCTTATTTATCGACAACTTGGAATATAATTATCCTCATGTTGGATGTAAGTCTCTAATTTAGATAGTGATTGGAACAATTTGACCAAATTTGATTTTTTTCATTGCTAAAGACGGGGGATTAAATAGGATTTCACAAATTCTCCGCTCAAGCATTTATTTTTAATTATTGCAGGTATATTTCCAAATTGATCCATACATAAAGACAAAAGAATCAAGTAGCTTGTTTTTTTTCACAGAATAAAAACAAACGTTTACACTTTTTAAAAATAAAATAATGCTCTGACTACATATTTTTGTAAAAAAAAAGGTTTGTATTTATTATTGTTACTAATATTTAATTCAGAATTGTAATGATTCATTTTTGGGATTTCATTATTTATATTCTTAAAAATGTTAAAATGTTTCATTACTTTCATATAAGAAACATTTGCTATACAATGTATATTCGTATTTTATAACTTTATTAGTTACTATATATATTGAAAAAGTTCAATTCAGTTTTAAATCTTTTTTTAAAAGATATGAAACTCACTTTTTAAATTCTTTAGGATATTTTTATCAGCATAATTTATATTTAATGAGTTTTTAATCACAACTTCTTTTTCTAAACTTAGAAATAATTTTTTTCTTCGTATTGAGAGTGTTTCTCAATTTTATTATTTTTGCTCTTTCAGCTCACTTAGATACTTCGACCTATTTTTGAATCGATCAGAAAAAAAGTTATTCCTTTCTAACTTGAAGATAAAGCATAACGTTGGCGTTACTTTTTTTTCACAGTTTTTAAATCATATAATTTCTTTGATGACATCTGCGTTTAAAGTAAAAATAGTTTTGTTTTTGATCAGATAGCTCTCAAAGTTTTGTAATGAGCACTTCAAGTTTTTTGAGGAAAACCCTGTCTTACTTTTTCATTACTAGTGCAATGATTAAGCTAATTTTTTTTTATCTTTACTTATTTATTTATTGGCTAATGGGTGAGGTCTAGTTTCAGAACTTCGCAATCAGCAAATGTATTTCACGTTTTTAATAGGAAAGTATATGGATAATTCAGATATACATTTATTTCTATGAAAAATAAACTTAAATTTGTTCATTTAGCTCAATAAAATAAGAAGTGAGTTGCCTATAAGATCATTAGATTGTGTTTAACTAATAGTTTACCTCAAGGAACCATTTTCGAATTTAGCGAAACGGTAAAAAATATTCAGTAGTTATTTATTTACTTTTAAGTTAATGGTTTATATTTTTCAGTCTAATCACCTATATTTAAATAAAATAACTGAAAAATAAATTATTAAATAATGAAAAATCAGACATTTTATATTCATAAAAATTAAATCAATAAGTGAAAAAGTACTGCTAAAAACATTAAATCCGAACAGAGTGAAAAGTTATAAACATATGTCGTTCCGTCATTTAATCCTTGTATGTGACGGATACATACTTCTTTTCTCAAGGATCACAAAGCTGAGGTATCTATGACATTCTTATTCATTAAGTCAAGGTTTTGAAACTCATCCAAAAAGGGCTTTGAAACTACTATAATATTAATGCCATTAATTTTTAATATACGTTAAGTCATGTGTGAGCCATTGTTTTAATTTTCTAGGACAAGGGTAAACAAATGCCTTAGCGTGGGGTCTACTTATTTAATTTTGCATTTTTGAAAAACAAATACGAATTATAACATAAAATCAAAAAATTTTAAATACATGATACAGTGGTAGCTTTATTCAGTTGACTCATTGCGTTAATTCCATATAATCTGTAGCTGTAAATGCATTCAAGTTTCGAACTGGTTTAAGGTACTACACGCTACGATTTAATTGACAAAAACATTAAAAAGCCAACTAAATTTTTTCACCCTAATTAATCTTTATATACTTTCTATGATCTCACGGAATTTAAAAACTGTACTTAAAAAAAAAAAATCCCAGAGTTAGGATAAAGTTTATGCTTGTCTTTCTTACATACCAATAGCAAATAAATTTTTTTAGTTGATACATCTCGCAAACTAGACTTTACTTATTTGAGTATCTTCATTTAAAATGTTAAGGCATTTTTTTACTGTGCCAAATGCTATGATATTTTTTTCTAACTATTGCTATTAATTCATGTAACATGAAAATTGTTTTGGTTTTGATCAAAAAACATCATCTGTAGCATGTACGCTCTCAAAAATGAAATAAAAAATATATACATGCAATACATTCTCAGAAGTTCATGTACTTTTCCAGCAGGGGTGGAGAGTTATTTTGCGGCCCACCAAGACAGTATGAAAACCAAATATATGTAGAGAGATAAATTTTCTTTATTTTATAGTTTTGTGAGTAAAATTTCTTTTTGCGTGGAAATCAAGTTGACTGACAGTGAATGATGAAAATTTCAACAAGAAGTATTACTTCTGATTTATACAATGTTGAAGAAAAGTGTGACAGGGTACTTTTGTCCTATTAAAGAGATTCTAAAATTAAACAACCTTGCATCTATAGATGATAGGAATTTTGCAAAAATAAATAAATTGAAAGAAACCGCCTCTATTTGATTTATATATATATATATATATATATATATATATATAAAAAGAAATGTGTATTATATATCAAAAACAGGAAATAATAGATAAAGAACATAACAAGAAATAGCGTAATAAAAATATAAAAGCTGAACATGAAGAACAAAATTATAGAGAAATAAAAAACTACAAAAAAGAAGAACCTAGAGAGTCAGAAAGCAATTTCGGACTTAAGACCGAATAAGTGGGGTTAAACTAGTTTGAAGGCACCAACCTTCCCTCTTTGCAACTCGGTAGGAAAACCAAATAAAGTAAAATAAACAAAACTTCAGAGTATGGATAATTCAGAGAGCATGATAAAACCTCTCACTACTATTATGTAACAAATATATATATATATATTAAATTATGAATAATAAAATTATGTGTAGTTATTTTTATAATGTAATTCATACCTTTTTTTTAAATGCAATATATACCTTTTCTGAAATGCAAAATTAAATAATGAAGACAATAATTTTAAAGGGATCCCTGTGGTATCCTTTGCTTCCACAATGTGGAACACGAGACAAGATAGTTTTACATTCTTGGTTTAAGGTACAAAAACATTACAAAATTTTATGTTGTAATGGATCAAAATAATATTCATGATTTCCGAAAGCTTCATTGAATTATCTTTAATGCGGTTTGTTGTTTCTTACAATTATTACTCATTAAGATTGAATCTAATTTAAAATAACTAGTTACCAATGTTCACTGCATCGATTTTTTTTCAAAATTTTTAATTGATTAATATTTTTTAAACTTTTTTTTATAATTTTTTATACCTTTATATATGTTTATACGGTACTAAAATTAACTCTTTTCAAAAAATTTTATACGTTTATATAAATTGCCGTATATTTTTTTAAAAAAATTCTATGTTATAAATTTCATATTTTATTTTATTTTATTCTAAATTTTTTTAAAAAACGAATATATAATTAGTTAGTTATTATTCATATTAGTTAGAACTTTAGGAGATAAAATTTTTTAGACACCAGTCAAGAAATAAACATTGCACGGGCTCTAAACCAGCGGTCGCCAAAGTTGTGGTCAGCGGACTACAAGTGGTCTACGAGAAAATTTCGCTGATCTCCAGAAAAATGTCAAATATATTTGCTCATCTCGTCAAGTTATGTTTTAAGATGCATTGAAGCAAAAAAATACGTTAAGATCCATTGAAACGTTCAATTCATAACAATACGTGAAAAGTTATAAAAACGCTACTTCATAGAATAACGCCGCGATAAATAAGTCGTTAGGTATAGCAGTATTGTTTTCGCTACATTTTTGTCTCGTCTCGTATCACACTCTTCTAATGTTTAACTGACCTGTATGTCGCTTATGTATATCAGTTGTCCGCAGGATTTAACTTATGAACATACTAGTCCGTGAGGTCAAAAAGTTTGGCGACCGCTGCTCTAAACGAATCAAAGTTAGGGGAGTATACTTCGTTTTTATACACGTGTGGTAGATTATATATATATATATATTCCCTGGTTGAATATTGTTTCCGAATTAAGTTTTCGCATAAAATCTATAAGAAATAAAATTTAATTAACATTAATAGTAACAAGATCAGTATAGCATTTGATTCAATATTTGAAAGAGATAAGAAACTACTGGAATTTCCAGTTAGCAGAAACAACATGGATACCCCCTCCCCGAAAAACGAGAAACATAAAACTCTTTTTTTTTAGAAACAATCCGACCGAATTGGATCTGTAATGTTTAAGGTATCCGACTACTTGCGACAACTTTTTTTTTTTTTAAAAAGGAGATATGGAAATATTTTTGAGATTTTTATATTTATTTAGTATATTTTAAGAAAAAAATCTTAAAATTGGTAAAAGAAAAAAAAATATTATTATTAAAATGGGAAAAAACTAGTAAAAATGTACAAAAAATTACATAAACGGGGCCCGCTCTCTACAAAGATTTTATGAACAAATTCTCAATTTTTCAATTTTGATGTGTTACGTTGTTATTCCTGTTTGAAGTGATCTTCATGATAAGAGATATTTTAATTTTTACAAAAACTAGAGCACTTTATCTAAGTCATTATACGAAATTGCTTAAAAAAACATTGACTTTATTCACATAAAGAACTGCAAATTTTGAAATAAAACAGATATTGATAAATCTGAAGATCAAAACACTTCTACTGTTATGCAGAACATAAGCAAAAAATTTCAGCTAATTATTTTCAAAACTGTTTGAGCAATCGTGGTCCCCGTTTGAGTTTTTCGAAAAAAACACATTTCGAGTAAAACGCATTTTAAAGTTTGACATCTTGTGTAAAGTTATGGCATTTGCTTTTACTAAAACGCTTGTAGTTTTTGTTCTAGTGGAGGGAAAAGGAAGTCCTTGGTATTGTTATTAAGTTAATAAAATGGTCTATAACATAAAGTCATAAAAAATTTGCCAATTTTTGAAAAAAAATCATGGTTTTAGGGTAGTCGGATACCTTAAAAATGATTGAGAAGCACATTTGTACCTCAGATTGGATTGAGAATTTTTTATTCATTAAAATAAGTCAACTGTGGACCCCAAGCTACGGCAAAATATTCTTATAAGACTCCAGGTTTAGCATGCTAGAAAAATCAAACTTTCATCTGAGCTTCCAATGGGATTATATGAACGGTACCTAAAAGGATTTTACTGCTGATACAGTTGTATTCCACTTTTTTTATTGAAAAAAAATAATTCATTTCTTAAAGATATATTCTATTTTCCTCAGTTCTGAATTAATGTATTATCTAACTTAACTTCTTCTTTCAAAAGCGGGAGTGAAGTATTTAATAGCAAATGTTCAAAGTTACATTGATATTGGAAATTAAATTTACTAAAGCCATATAGACGCTTTTACGTATGCGCGTATGGTCAATAAAGGAGATTTGGATGACTACCACAACAGGGCAATTGAAAGTTCTAGTCGCATTTTACTGTTCTCAAAATTTTAGATCTGCACTCCAGACGATCCAGGGGGGCAATTCTCAACTGATCTAGGATATAATTGCGTAGTTAAAATTACGTTAATTTTACCAGGACTTAATTACGTAGTTGCGTAATTAATAGAGTAGCTACAGCCCAAAAAACTTGCACTTTACAAAGTATACCGGTCCATGTAGACATCTTCGGCATTGAACAGATTGATAACTTTCCCAATGAGGCCCGAAATTTCACGTCAACTTTCCAATAGCTTTACTCTGCTAATGTTGCGGCAATATGTAGACAAGCTCACCTCCCAACCAGTTACTATAAGCACTTAATTCCATATCTTAATAGTAACCATGTAATATCCACAAACATTGCCAAACTGCGTACAAGACACTTTAATATGGATGAAAATATCCCATGATGGCCACAGAAGTCCTACTTGTCCTTACTGTCCCGACATGCAATTTTCTCCTAACTATATTTTTAAGTATCCTTCTACACTGGCTAGGGCTGCGGTAGCCCAGTGGTTAGGGTATCGGACCATGGCAGGTATGTCATGAGTTCGAGCCCAGTACCACTAAAGACCCGCCGTGTAGGGCAGCGATGCACGTTAAATCTGTCGAGAGCTGAAACGTCCTCCCGTTGGTGTGGTGTGGTAGTTAGGAGAGAGGGTGCCAGCTCAGGTGTCGTCCACGTCACTTGACCATGGTTCAAAATTACGTGGTCCGTCGCCAAAAGCCCTCGTGTAGCTGAACAGTGCGACGTTAATATTCAATCAATCAATCTAGATTGGCTAAACCCTACAACATCACCTAAGCCCCACGGATCATCAACTGCTATTTTCGCCAAAGATCGTCGATATAGCAATGGTAGTTTTGGACGCCTTCGGCGCTATTTTAATTCGATGCATGGACATGACAACAACAATAGCAAAATGTTAAAATTAAATATATACGTAATATTTTTATCTTACTTCTTTTTACTTTTTTTTTTTGTCTTACTTTTGGAAAATATTAAATTATTTTATTTGGTCAAGGATACTAATAGGTATTGACTTTGGGAATTAAAAAATAAAATTAGTATAAAATTAGGATTTTATACTTTAACTATAATTCTGAACTGATTTTGAATCTTATAATTTCTTCGCTCTATTTGAATATCATATAATAATGGGTAAGCTCAATCACATGCTTAAAATAATACACAATTTTAAAAAAAGGGAAAAGGATGTTATCAAATCATCTACAATGCGTTTTGATTTCTATTAATTATGAGATTTTTATTGATGTATATATCAACTCTGCAGGGCAAAATTTAAATTCTGCTACTGGTCAAAAGTGAATTTTTAATATATTTTTTTTAATCAAATATATTTAATCTTAGAGTTTGAAGAGAAAAAACTTCGATGGTAATAAAATATCAAATACTCCAGGATTATTTCAATCTAGTCCGTTATAAAATACGAATCTAAAAAGAGTACATTAACAATTTACTATTTATATATATTACTTTACAGAAGTCGTAATTGTTTCAAAAATGACATAATGTATAAAGAGTGTGCGTAGAAGTTTTGCAGTGATTGCCTAATTTAATAATTAAATGTTTTTTGTAGCAAACAATAACAAAGATTCTACTTTTAAGTTATATATTCGCTCTTTTTCTATTTCTTAGTGTATTTACACGTATGAAGAAATGAGACTTTATAAACTAGGTCTATACTACATAATTTTCAGGAATGTTTAGCATTTCTTATAGATAAGCAATAGCAGAAAATTGCAAAAAAAATCTTGACTAGGGGGCTAGGAAAAAGAAAAGCACTCGAAATTTAAATGAAAAAATATTTGAAATATACCATGAAATGAAAGACGGAAGTCATATTAAGAAGACGGTGGACCATTAAAATTAATTTTTTAAACTGTTAGCTTCATTACCTGAAAATGGAATGAATATATTCAATGACTATTATATATTTCACAATTTAAGTATATTTTTTATAAAAAAATAATTATAAACTTTTCGAACTATTATTTCAACTTTTAAAACTATTTTTAAAGATGCTTCTTGCATATTAGTTTTTAAGATATATACTTAATTTTTGTCTTATCAACGTTATTTTTGTCTCTAAAACAAAATCTATCTGTGTATGAATTATAAATTCAGAATAAAATTTGATGAAAATAATATACATTTTCAACATTATATGAAATATTACACACCAATAATCACACATTCAAGGTATTTAGAAACAACACAAAATGTGGTCCGTTAATTTTTTTAGAAAACGAATGCACGTTTTTGGGAATTATATCATCTTACATGCTTTGTGAAAATTTCAAAGATATATAATTGAATTTAAAACGCAAGGAGCATTTTACGTAACATGAAAAGGAAAAATTTACGAACTAAGAAAAGTGCATTTTAAACATTTGAGTAAAATAAAAAAATAATAATTCTGTAATTATAAATCAAAATGAATTGAATGACCACCATCCCCAAGTAATATCAATGAGTTACAGTGGCCATGGATGCCTGGTGATTATGACCACAAAGACGTAGCCAGCGTGTCATTAGATTTGTAATTGGTAATTAGCTAAATAAATACAGTCGAACCTCTAAATAACAAACCTCTATATTGCGAATTTTTTCCTGGAACCAAGAGCCTTTCACAATTTTTTTCGTAAAATAACCTCTCTATAGCGAAGCGCATTTTCTATACAACGAACTTTTTTTTTGTGATTCAATTGTTTCTCTCCCTATTTTTCAAGTATTTCTAAACATTTCCACCTAATCTTTCTTTAACAAATTTTATGGTGGTCTTTAATCTTGAACTGGTTTTATTAGATCCTAACTCGCCGACAGCAATAGAGTTCTGAACGTTTCATCCAAGAAATGTAACCCTTAACTCCCGTTGCCCAGTTCACTAGAAATATTTCCGATATGTCTTTTCACACACAGGGGAGTTGTCTCGTGTCCCCGTGTTCAAGTTATAAAAAAATGTATGTTTAATATTACTTGTATGCTTTAAATTAGAAATGTACTTAAAATTCATTAATTTTAATATAAAACTATATATTTAATATTGAAAATAAAATGTAAACTTCGACATTCTTTCTCCTTGTTTTCCTTGCAGTTTTTCTTTCTGTCTTATTTTTTTTATGGGTAAGATGTATAAAGTAAATATATATTAATTTCTAAAAAAGTTGTAAATAATTACTTTTTTAATATACAATGTTAATGAATCTAAAATTTGTTTTATGTGGTTGATAAAGTATATTAAAATATGAACCTTTATATAAAACGAATTTTCTATATAACGAAATTTTTCTGGAATATAGCGACTATGTTATATAAAGTTCCGACTGTAATTTAAAAAAACACCATTTTGCTACAAATTATAATACTATATTTAAGTTTAAAGTTTGCATCTAATGATAAACTCCATGTTTCTCTCTCTATATACGAGTAAAACCAAAAATAAAACTGTCGATATTTCAGTACGACCGAAATATTTATTTTAATCAAATATCCCACATCTACATGTTATTAAATCCCCATTTCTCTATTACTCCGAAATGAATGTCGCAGTTTCTAGTCGGGAGAAAAAAGTTCGTTGAATGATGATATTCCCTTTTTAGCCAACACCACATTTTATTGGCTTTTATGATGTAAAGCTTGCATCTGTGCTTATGGCTCAGTTAAAATTTATCTGTGTAATAATAATAGCGAAGAAACCGGAACGTCCTACAGGAAGCAACAGACCGCAATGACTTGTCCATAAATCATTTTATTTCCTGCCACTTGATATTTGGGGAAGCGGGGTGGCAAATGACGCAGCGCCCCATCAATCACGGGACTATTCAAAAACGCATATTGCTAACCGCGAATGCGTAATGGTTCTTCATTTCAGACGTATTTTGATCCTTGTTGCCCACGTACCGAATCGCCTTTATGACATCATTTTCTTTCTCTTTTTTTGAAACTTACTTTTTACAATGTTACGTCTTTTAAAAACTATTTTTCTACCGGAGTTATTATGTTTTTGCCAGCTGCAGTTATTTAGAATCAATAAATGAGCGATCAAAAAAATGGCGGTAGGATTATTTTTAAGTATAATTATTTTTGGAACTTTAACAGTTTATTACCAATAACTAAGTGTGTGTTTTCTGTTTAAGGCAGTGTTTCTCAAAGTGTGGGGCGCGCCCCCCTAGAGAAATGTGATTACCCTACGAGGGGGGCGAGCATATCAAAAAGTCGAGAATTAAAAGGTTTATTTTTTTAAAAAAAAATTACTTAAAGGAAGGAAAATAAAATACATTCTGACATAATAAAAATACACGCTGCCCTTTTATTGATATATTTCCAATAAAAAAATTAGAAAAGAAAATCAACATAATATTATTCTTATTTCTTAAAAGTATATAATTTACTTAAAAACAACTTACTTAAAAATAACATACTTAAAAACAACTTGCTTAAAAACAACTTACTTAAAAAATAACATACTTAAAAACAACTTACTTTAAAATAATTTACTTAAAATATCTATGACTTAAAAACAACTTACTTAAAAATAACTTACTTAAAATATCTATGACTTAAAAATAACTTACTTAAAATATCTATGACTTAAAAACAACTTACTTAAAAATAACTTACTTAAAATATCTATGACTTAAAAATAACTCACTTAAAATATCTAGTACTTGAAAGTAACATATACAAAATTTCATACTTATCTTGATAATTTTTTGAGTTTTTTGTAATTAAGATCGTATTGTAGTTTTAGCGCCAGAGTACATTATTATTGCATTCAATACATTGTTATTGTTTGGAGGGGGGGTCGATGAAAATTAGAATTGATAATTGGGTCGCAAGTATTGAAAGTTTGAGAAGCTATGGGTTAAGGAATTTTCTAGAAGTTAGGTGATTGAGAGTTGCGTTGGTTTATTAAACGTGCTATTTGAGCTACATTATACGAGTATTTTCTTAGGTATTTTTTATTGATTCCATGTAACAATGACATAAAATTAAATATCTGGATGTAACAAGTCAAGAAAAATTGAAGCAATTTAAATATATACATACAGCCGGAGCTATCCTGGAAAAAAGTTCGTTATATGGAAAATTCGTTTTTTAGAGGTTCGTCTTTTAATACACTTTATAAGCCACATAAAAAAAATATTTTAAGTTCATAAACACTATATATTAAGAAAAGAAGTTATTCACACCTTTTTTTAAATTAATATATGTTTATTTTATATATCTTACCCATCAAAAAGGAAAGAAAATCTGCAAGGAAAACAAGTAAAAAGAATGTCGAATAATTCACTGTATTTTCAATATTAAGAAAATAATTTAATAATAAAATTAATAAATTTTAAGGACATTTTATAATTTAAAGCATACAAAAAATGTTAAACATACATTATTTTATAATTAAAACACGGGGACACGAGACAACTCCACTGAGGGTAAAAGAGGATATCGAAGATGTTTCTAGTAAACTGGGCAATTGGGTTTAAAGCCTCACTTCTTAGGTGAAACGTCCAGAACTCTATTGTTCTCGGCGAGATATGATCTAATAAAACCATTTCAAGATGTATAACCACCATAAAATATGTTAAAAAGAGAATAGCGTGATTTTTTTTCAGAAATACTTAAAAAAAGAGAGAACAAAAATTGAATCTCTAAAGAAAAGGTTCGTTTTTAGGAAAAAACACTTTGCTATAGAAATGTTATTTTGCGAAGAAAATCATGAAATGTTCAAGATTCCAGGGAAAAGTTGGCAATTTAGAAAAATTCCCAATATAGAGGTTCGTTATGTAAAGGTTGGACTGTATATATATATGCATTACCATTTTTTAGTTGCTATAAAAACTATTAAATAATAAAAAGTATTTTTTCTTGTTAGTAAGCAATAGAGTTGAAATTAAAAGATGTTCATAGTAGACAGTTACTATCGATGAGAGAATAAAACCAAACCATTTATTGGTGTTAAAGTAACCATATAAAGTGCAAGCAAAGGAAAGCAAACTTATTTTTTAAATATAAAATAGTAATATAAACGCATTTGTACACTATTCCTTAGTTCAAAAGCCTTTTTTTCTAGGTTAAAGCATTAAAAATAATTAAGAGTAACTAAAGAAGAAATAAGATCAGAATTTATATTGTAGTTATTTGTTATTTTATATCTTTCTTCGTGTAAATTATCTGTCTTTAAACAATGTAAAACAAACATGCAACACATTCTGAAAGTTTTGTGAAACTTATCACAGAAATATTTTTTTAGAAACAAACTTATAGATTTCTTATGACATAGTTAAACAAGCTCTAAATCACAGATTTCCGAATTATAAGATCTTAGATACTGTAGAAGTACGTGTATTTAAATTAGTAATGTAAAAAAATATATATTTAATGTTATTTATTTAGATGATAATATTTGATGATTTTGTGTAATTATGATAAAAAAATAAATAATGGAATAGTAGTTAATATATGACACAAATTAGAAGGAATAAATTCTGCTGAATATATTAGAACCAAGAACATATTGATTATAAAATAAATGATGCAAAATACAAACCTGTTCTGTTTTCTAAAACTGTCACTGAATATATATAATATGATTGAAAAATGCTACCTTACTTATGGGTCTCAAAACGAGATCAAAATCAATTTTGACATAAAATCTTAATTCATATCTCGAAGTGTTTGTATGCTGAGTTCTTGCAAGGTAAGAGATGTGCGTCCATTAAAGAAAAAATTAAAATATATGATTATTTTTCCACATTTTTAAGCAGTTATTTTATTTTTTTAAAAATGTCACACACAAACAATCAATTTCTTTTTAAATCTATATTTGAAACTTTACAGGAATTACTGCAAATGTTCTCATACTTGCTTAAATTTTTTTGTTAATATGTTAATATTAAAAAAATAAACACTAAAAACTCTAGTCTTCAATGTATACTGAAATTTGAATAATATGAAAATTCGAAAACTTCTTTTAAATCTCTCAAGTTAGTCGAAAATGTATTTATGTGAAATCTGTTTTCAAGGCGATGGATTTCGAATCAAACTACCCTCAAACTTTCGTTTCTTTTCTTTAAGATGCAGGATCTAGTTTTGACTTTAATTTAAACTTGCATCCTGTCGTTCCATTTCTTTTTTACCGTTTCTTTTTTTGTGTTCTTTCTTTTGGTAAAGTACCAATCACCTCAACACGATATCAGATCGAATGTTTTTTTCTCATATATTTTCCCCAAACTCTGCCAATACTCCGTTGTAACTTACCAAGAAAAGAAGTTTGAGATTATATTTTTTTTCTCTTCTTCATTTTCTGAAGGCAGTACTTTCTGGAACTTTCTATTCTGACATTCAGAATTTCTGAAATAAAGATTTCACTGTGGTGCATTCTTTTGCGTCGAAGAAAAGAACATTGAATGCTTTCTGTCTAAAAGAAATTTTGGATTTCGAATGCTAGTCCTTGAAAACATTTTTTTGCGTTTTTGATTTCAAAACGAATAAAATAAATCTGATTTCAAATGATTCATTCCTGACTGAAATGTCAATGGGTGAAGGAATTTATATTAATATCTTGATTTGGCATGCGTTGATCTTTTCTGTGGTATAAACATTAAAAATGAAGTGTTATGACGGATAAATAAAAAAATATATGTATATGTATGTGTATGTGTGAAAGAGAGATAGAGATAGAAAGATAGATCAGAAAATGTTTGAACAGAATCCTCTATAACATAGTACTATTTCTAATGTTCTTTTACGTTGAAATTTGATTTGATTGCTTACTAATGACCCATTTAAGACTATCCAAGGACTCATAGTTTTACACCATGGTAAAATAACAAGAATATGGCACTCCTGCTAATACCATAATTTCCAATCTTCCACACTATGCCACTGTTAGGACTTAAAGCATAAACAGATTTGACATGAATCATCTCCTAAACAGCTTCGAGAATCTGGAATTAGTGGAATTAAGATTAGAACCCTACTCTGTCTCTCTTCGAGTTCGTTGCAGTGAACAACCCTTTTATCTTGAGACATATGCATTGCCTATAGCAGGGGCGGCAAACCTCTATGGATCAACGTGCCATTTTTTTCTAAAGAAATGTTTAATAGGGTATAGAGACGTGCCGTAAAATAATTTTGACTTGTGATTATTGGTAAAATAATAACACTAAATACTAACAACCGTAAACTCTGTACTTACTGAGAAAAAATACATTTTGCACCTTGTAGTAGTAAATGTTTTAGTTATACGTGTTATTCAAATTAAAGTAACATTAGTGTGACTTCTGTTTTTGCAGATGAGTTGGCAATTAACTTATAATAGAATAGTAAGATGTTACTTTTAGAAAATACATGCTGAATTGGAGTCATCTTCCAAAAACACCCACAGTTTTAGAAACGCTGATTTACATGCAATATTTTTAAGGTTAATATTTTGAAAAGATGGTCGAGGTTGTCAAGTATTTGTGATCCCAAACTCGTAGTCAGCGAGAAGAATGCTCGAGTTCTGGTGCCATTGAAGAG
This sequence comes from Trichonephila clavipes, assembly GCA_019973935.1. Lineage (NCBI taxonomy): Eukaryota > Metazoa > Arthropoda > Arachnida > Araneae > Nephilidae > Trichonephila > Trichonephila clavipes. The sequence continues at coordinate 303,891 of BMAU01013863.1, forward strand.
CTACCATGTAGAAAGGGTTGATGCACGTTAAATCTGTTGATTTCAACGTTCTCTCTTGGAAGTAGGAATTGCAATACTGGGATACGGATATTTCGAGCCATTTGTACCGTTTTGTATTACCGGTATTCATAAGTTTAAATACCTGTTTTTAGGTATTCTCTAGAGTTTTTTTAAATTGTCTCCACTATATATTTTTCGGGATCGCCAACCAAGCAAAATAGTATAACGTTTAGTTTTTTATGTCTCCCTAACGTACGAAATTAATTAGACTATGTATATAAAGTTGCATCGTACAAAAAGAGAAGTGATAAAATACGTGAATTATCCAAGGAGGTGGGACAAAATTATCTTATTACAACTCAGTGCGGTACTTAGTTTACTAGCGCAGGATTCGTAGTTTCATATTCGTGTGTGTGAAAACTAGGTTGCAGTTGTGAAGAAAGTGCGTAATATTTCGATATATTTTTTTTTAAAATAGTGAGTTTGTTGTTCACATTGTTTTTGAATATCATACAGTACAACTGAGCCGCTATTTTTTTTAAGATCGCATTTCAAAAATTTCTAACAATATTACAGACTGACAAGGAATATTTACGCTTTTTTGTGGTTTAAAGATATAAGGTGTTCCTTTATTTTTTTATGAATCTTTATATACTGTTATAATTTATAAGCTACAATTTACATTTTTGTGATATTTACTTTCTTTAAAAGAATTGGCAAATAAAACTAAGAAACACTTGTGTTTCCTTCTTTTTCTAAAATTTCTAATACCGGTATCCTGGTATTAGGATTTAAAAAATTCCGAATACTGGTATTGAACTTTTGGTCTGATATTACAATCCCTACTTGGGAGTGGTAAGGAAGTTTGGAGAGGGTCTGAAGCTTCTGGTAAGATTCTCGTCACTTGTGACCTATGCTCACAATTACGAGTTCGGTTACCAATATCCCTCGTGTTGCTTTATAATGAAACTTTATTACACACAACTTTCACTTTCTCCCTTAAATACTTCAGCGTTAAAATTTAAAAAAGCTTAAAATTGCTTCTCTATTTATTATAGAAATTTTACAAACTACTTTCTTGTAATATTTTGCCATTATTGTATTAATTCATAATAGAATTTGATGGATATGGATATTACGCATGCCTCAATGTTTGTACTATACATTATTATTAATAAATTGAAAAAATACTATTTTGTATGTAAGAAAACCAGTTTTAAAATAACGATTTGGAGATATTTAAATAATGATATTTCCTGCATGAGTAGCAATATTAACTGAGAATTTAATTGCAAAATGGGGTTTTGAAACACAAGCCGAAGTTAATGTTTGTTTCTCTGTAAATATAATATGCAGAATTAATAATAAAAATTGGTATTTATATACTTACTGTACATGAAACAGATTTTGTAATCCTGCATTGGCAACTACCAGTTCGAAAACGAAAGAAAATGAGTACTTAAGGTAAAATGAAATGGAAGACTACAGCGTACGTTTCATGAAAAAAACTGTGAAGCTGCTTAATATTCTAAATAACACACAAGACAATCGAATAAGGTAACATATGTCTTATAAAACGCATTTACACACCTCAGTGCAGACTCAATCCACTTAGATCCTGAATTCCCCGTTATCTACGCTGTCTTCAATAGAAAGGTCAGCTTTGCACCGGAGTAACTCAATACATCAAGTAACTCTTCTGAGCATTTACGTTAATTGTAGCTCAAATGCCATTCCGTTCCATAGATATTCGAGTATTATTACGCTGCTGGACAGAATTACACTAGACGAGGTTGTTTCCTGGAGTAATTTGAGCTTTCGCTAGATTTGAGAACCGCCGCTTGATATCACAAGGAGAATTAATTGGTTAGGAGGAATACGGAGCCTCAATTTATTGAGTATCCTCCTTAGTAAAAGCGCATGATGCAAGTATCTGAAATGAGGATTTCGTGTTATGAATTTGCTGTGGATTGTTCCATAAGCAATAATTAAGATATTGACGTTGCTGAAGGTGTTTTCGGATAAGGTGGCATAGAACAAGATGCAAGGGTCATGTTGTTAATAAGATGTGATAGTGAGTTCGTAAATTGAATATAAGTTAATAAGTCATGATATAAATTTGCTTTCGATAAAGCTTGTGTTTATATTTGAAACGCATTTCTTAATTCATTGAGGGGAAAAGGTTTATGGGATTTTTTTAGGATGCTCATTACTTGTACCGTAGAACCCGGCGTTTAACGCTTACTTTTAACACAAAGAAAAAGATCAAATTACATAAATAAAACTAATTAAGGGGACACGGTACCCTGTATACAATTTATTTTACTTAGGTAGTTATAAGAATAAAATTACATGCACTGTATACGAACACATCTGTAATAAACATTTCATAAGCAAAATACTATTTATAAACAAAAAATAATTTTAAATTTTAAAATTTTTAAAATTATTTAAAGTTATTAAAATTCCTACTACTTTTACAAATTTGAATATTTATGATCCATTTTTTCTGATATTTCTGGAAGTATTTCCCACAATTCTGTGCATGGGATTAGTATTACAAGTGATACTTTTATTTTTAGAATTTTTTTTCTCTTAGACACTATAAAAAACAGTAAAAAAACAGCTATATCTAACTTTATAGATTTCTAAAAAAATAACTGTTCCTCTAAATACTTATTCCATGCGCAGAATTATCACACATATTATTTAAAACAACCAGAAAAAGTTTCAAAATTTTATAGTGAATATAAAAAAAGCCTTAGCATTCCAAACACATGATCATCATGAAAAATAAGAAGCTGAGAAAAAGCAATTTAAAGTTTTCGAAATAAAAAAAAATAATTGAAAGAGCTAAAATATAGTATCCATTCTAATATATATTAAAATTCAAGTTGTACTAAGCATTTTTAATGCAAAATTCATGCTGAATTAGCACATATTAAAATGAAATAAATTAAGATTAAATGGAATGAAGTGATACAAAACAGTAAAAAAAAACATATATCTAACTTTATGGATCTATTATAAAATAGCTCTTCATATAAATCCTTAAGCTATGCACAGAATTATCAAACATTTTATACAAAACAACCAGGAAAAGTTTCAAAGATTTATAATGAATACAAAAAAAGCCTTAGCATTTTAAATATATGATCACGATGAAAAAATATAAAGTCGTGAAAAACGTTTTAACTTTTGAAAGTCAATAAAATACATGAAAGAACTAAATCTTTTGGCCTTCATTCTTACATATGTTGCAATTTATGTCATAGTAAATAGTTTAAGATAGTAATATATTCTAAGTTATTAAATATTATTAAATAAATATATTAAAATTAAATGTATTAAAATATTACACTATATATATCAAATGCACTAACCAATTATTTTGAAATTATAAAACATTCATTTTATGTTCATATTATAATTGTAAATAAATATTATGAAAAACCACCCCGTTCATATGTTATTCCTTCTTTTTTTAATGAATGAGGCGTTTCGCCGCTTTTTTGCTAACGCAATTTTTTTCCGAGCAATTGCATACACTACCAATCTTTTTCTTTTCTTCTGATAAACTCTACGGTAGTCTCGCCAAACAGCCAATATTTTTGACTGTTTGTTTGAAGCAAGCCCATTTTCCTTTTGCAAATTTTCTAATGATTTGTTTGTACCAAAATTGAATTCACAAACTGCATCACAAACAGAAATAGTTACTCGACGCAGTGTCGCTGACGTTTCTTTTGAACATTTTACCCCATATGATGCTGTGAAGGCTCTCGTTTGCATTTTGTGTCACACATCTTATACATCTTTGAAGGAGTTCATTTGAAGCTAATCTTTGATATATTGGCATAATTTTGGCTAAATGAGTTTCCTTCAAGGGTGTCTTCACATGCTTCACGTGAGGACCCGGTACTTCACCACGAGCAAGAGCAGCCTGGAAAAAGCACCAAGAATCTTTTCCAGTCGGACATTTAAAATGTTGAGGTTTTTGGTCCGTTGATATACTATGAAACAATGTTGCATAAATTGCAGTTTTCATTGCTTCTACGTCACCTTTGTTCCAGTGAATCGCATTTTGATAGTATTGTGACAATTTTTTAATTGTCTCTTCCTTTAAACTGTCACGGGATTTCCCTCCCAAGGAAACACCTCTTGCCCACCATTCTTTAACAGCTTTTCGTAAAGATGTACCTAGCCTCTTGCTAACATGGTTTATGCAGTCTTCTATCTTTATTTTTATCTCGGGACTATAAACTTCCTTAGTATTTAAATATTGATATGTTTTTCATCACCATCTGACAATAGTGTCGTGTATCGAAAACCACTATCTTCAGATCTTTGCCATAATTTAAGAGCAGCCTCTTGTTCCATGGCACAAGATGATCCTACGCGATTGATAGCACATGGAGATATATGTCCTTCATACCACACATGAAATTCTGCTGAATTTTCTCCCAAACCAGATTTTGCGTTATCACATTCAATGCAGCGTTTCGACATAATTTCAAAATCCATGACAAATCCAGTAAGAAGGTCAATCACGCAACCTACACCTATTTGAGACGAATGCCCCCGAGTCAACCAAGTACCATCAAAAGTAACATCTATATCAGTAATGGCACTATTACTTTGATAAGCACTTTTCACCTGACTTCGAACATCATTCAAGCTTTTTACTGTAGATCTAACCAATAATTTACATAACTTTTTTATATATATTGAATGTTCTGCTTGAGGGTAAATGCATATTCATTAACATACAAAATTTTTCCATAGCTAAATAGCCTTTCCCAAAACTTAAAAATGATTGCACCATGCGCATGTTTATGTCGAATGATTGGTTTTCATTACCTTCACTGTCAAAATTTCGTCTGGATGTAAAGTTACTTGATTTAATTATATCACAAGAAGTGCAAAATACAGAGATTTTTCTGGAAAATTTAAGCTTTTCACCAATGTCTATTTTTAGTGAATACGATTTGCAAACATCACACAATAAGTTTTTTAAAAGTCTTTTTAAAAACTGTACATCCATTATCACATAATGAGGGGCTTCATAATTTTCACAACAATTTAAATCGTTCAAGCAGCTGTCTTCTAAAGTTTGGCATCTCATTTTTCTTTCTAGTAATGCTGAGGAAATAGAAGTTTCATCTTTTTTGAAAACATCAGTTTCATGACTGTAGTGTTCACTGCACCATCTCTTGTTAGCTTTTTGTTTACTAACAAGACTCGATCGCTTTTGTCTAGGTATGATGAATTAAAGTTTACTTATTAATAAAAAGATATTCAAACGAATATTTAAAATTATAAAGAAATAAATTGATTATATAATTGGCTTTGAGAGAGAGAGAGAAAAAGCTTTTAGTTTTGATACTAATGGTTTTAGAATAAGAAAAAAGGATGCAAAGCAAAATGGAATAACGTTTCTCTCTTGCATAAAAACAAACGAATTAATTCACTTCTCTTCTAATTAAAGTATAAAGCTTTAGAATCGCGTGTAAAAGTAAATCAATCGAAATTGTTTAGGCTAGGATGATAGCGTCTGCATAAGAAGCAGACAGCATGTCTTTTAGTTTCGGTTTCGCTTCAACATACTGTCAAAAAAATTTAAATAACTCGCAAAACAATGCAGCTAGAGCTACCAAATTTTATAAACATATTTAAAAAAGTCACACAACTAAAATAAGGCAATAAAAAAAATTCGTTAAAATCGTCATTTTTAGGGTAATGTGTCCCCTTAAATACTTCTATATAATTCAAAATATTATTTATTTAAATGAAATAACATACCTTACAAACTTAAAAGAAAGTTGTAGTTCTACAAGTATACTATTTTTTCAAAAGCCTGGAATAAATACCTTCAAAACACATAAGCGCATTGCATACATACATTTCAGATTTCTTCGTAAAAAGAGGAGTATGCAATATACAATACGGCGAATTAACCTAAACATTGAAAAATGCAACTTGAAATTATAGGTGCGTTGTAGGCCAGATTTTACAGCACTTTGATTCAACTGAATATTTTAAATTATGATAAATATTAGATTCACGTACGCTCAAGTCCATTATTAAACTTAATTTATTAATTTTTTAAGTAAGCTTCTCATACATGAAAGTGATTCAAAAATTTATTAAAATTAAATTCAACGATTTTTTTTTTTGAAAAACATTTTGTAACTGTATAACCTGCAGTCTTTTAAAAACTGTTTCCCATTATCGACATATTTGTATTAAATATCATATGGTTTTTAAAGTTTATCGAATTAAATAATATAATATATGCTTTTAAATTTGGTATTCACTTACTATATTGGAGATCAATATCGGTGAGACAAAAGACTGTCAATTTAACAAACTCCGCAAACGCTCTCATCGTTTCGAAAAAAAAATCCCGCGCATGCTACTTTTATCTGTAGAGAAACAAATGTGCGAAAATTTACAAGAATGAAGTACCGTACTTTATAAAAAATATATATAATATCATCTCTCCTATTCATGAACTAAAATGCCGTAATTGAATTCCTAAATCAAGACAAATAAGTTCTTTATACAGATGTCATAACATAAATTCCTAAAGGCTGTCGTACAGTTTAACTATATTGTGGCATTCAATTTGACGAGGTTGTGTGTTTGTATAATACGTAAGTACTATAAATTACACTATTGATTTGTGCATATGAAGAGCGATATTTTTAAGAATACCAAAATTGTCTTCTAAATATATCCTGAATGTAGATATTGCCAACTCACGTTGAGTATCTTAAGTGCTCAGATTTCTCTTTAAAATATTCTATGAAATCCTGACTGACTTCAATAAACTAACATTTATTTTTTTAGTTGAAAATTTATGAAAAGAAACGATGGTACTTATGATAGGATTCAGTTATATTGTTTTAAAATGTTATGCAATTTTTGAAGTTTTTTTATTAAATGAAGAATTTTGATTAATATATGTTTCTCTAAAAAGCATAATATTTAAAATATATCAAAGCATTATATTTGAAAAAAAATTTATTCGACACACCTCTCAAAAATTGATATTTTCCTTAATGTTTTGATAGATGAACCTTACATTACTTTTACTTCTCATTTCTTTTTCGAGCATTAAAGTCTTTTATCGTCTCTTCAAAAACTTTTTTTTCACTCAGTATGTATAAGTAAGGGATAAATGGTGAAAAAATATTATTATAAATCGAAATCTATACCTATATGGAGACGATATTCTATGGTAAGGATGTAAGGATAAAATAAGTTAAAAAGCAGTTTTAAAATTTAGTAATACTATTTATAAATGTTAAAATTTAGAAAAAGTAGAAAAACGCTTTGATATTTGTTGTTGTAACTTTTCAATAGGTATTTTCTCATCGCAATTAAAGATTACTAAAATACCTATTTTTCTATAAGATTTACTATTACCTGTCACCATAAAATTACTCAAATACTTTAAATTCATTTTACTTGCGGCAGCACTTAACATAAAATTTAATTTATTATTTGTTATTTTAATGTAACTACCACATAGCATCCGTTTGGTAAAAATAGGTTTGGAAATTCTTAAATAAAAAGTCGATCCCCACGCTAATGTATAGTCAAATAAAAGTATCAACAGAGGGTGAAAAAATCCTAGAGCTTCCAAGAGTAGAACTATGGCGAATGAATAAAACATGTGTTTACAAATTCGAAATACTTGCCTTTAAATTACAATAACATGTTTCAAAACACCTGCACCAACAGCAAAAACAAGTAACTAGCTTTACCAACAGTCTCGTACACACATATAATCGTACCTCACTTTGATTGAATTGGAAATTAAACTTATGCGGAGCACTGAAAAAAAAATGTATCGTCATTCCAAGTTTCCAGAATCACACTTTGCACCCACCCCCTCATTTGTTTTCTGCAAGGCGGAAACACTCAGCTCTGGTAAATAAATAACTATACCACTTCCCGAAATTACCATTGGACGAAGTAAACAACCGTCAAGTCCAAGCATCCATCCATTAATTCTCTTTGCAACCCTTGAGCCGGTTTAACATTTCCTTCTTTTCCTTAATAATGGCGACTTAAATAACATCACCAGTTAGAGCACCTTCATTGCTTCTTAGTAGGGATGATTACACAATCCGTGGGATAAGCCACTTAATACTGTACAAGTAACGATAATGCACATCGATGAATTAGATCTCCCATGATTCATGTGTTGTCCTCTGGTTACTTTCAATCTATGAGAAACATATCGGAAAATTGTGCAGATAAGGGTCAGGAATCATGATAATTGAGCTCATAAATTGTGCTGCTCGTAGACTTGGTAAATGACCATCTTTTCTGGCAAGTTATGATCCTCTCGCAGCTATTAGGGTACGCGAGAGATAGAAGAGTATTATATAATCATAAGTTAATGCGTTATGTGCATAGTTTTTTCTAGTAATATTCGAAGACTCTAGTTTTTTTAATAAAGTACCATGTCGTATTGCTTAAGATGGAAATAATTCGATTTTGCCGAATGATCGCAATTCCTAAGTAGATTTTTTTGTCGTTGTTGAAATATGTAATCAGTACTTTTGAATAGATAAAGAAATTTTTTCTTCACATATGCAAATATCTATTTTGAAATGACAATGTGTCACTGCTGTGATTATTGTTTTAAAGAAACTTTATGCAGTTTTACAATATCGACATAAGTATGTAATTTATTTTTCAAACCAGAAATTCCCTTTGAAACGTTTCATATTTTGCGTTAAAAATACTTATTTCACTTGATCCAGAAAAATTCGCGACACTGTATCAAACTCATCAGGTTTGTAAAATAATTGTGGCTCCTTAAATTTTCTTTTAATAATTTGGTGGAATATTAAGGAAAAAAAAGTTGAGAACCATTTCTATAATACCATATATATTTTTTATATCTATTACTAGCCTTCTTACGATAGCAGTCAGCAACTGTTTGTAAACAGTTGATATTTAGGAACATTATTCAAATCATATATGTTTTTTAGTTTTTTTAAAAAAAATTCTAATATTTAATAAAGTATATACACACATTTTGAAAATCTTTTTGAAGCAATATATAAATTGTTGGAATTAGGGTTGCTTATTGTAATTGAAAAAAACATTTCTGATTAGAATAGAATTTGAGTTTTCGAAGTGTAATAGCTATTATAAATTATGGCAATTAAATAAATCCCAACGAAATTTATTCACTAAAAATAATACTATATAAATTAAGAAACTGTATTACTATTTTTTTAATGACAACATTATAATACGCACCCCCGTTTGAATACCGGAGAAGGCATAGATGTTTGTAAATAGATAGTGCATTTGCGAGAGTAAAGTAATCTAAATAGCCATTGAGTCGCAACTCTTCTCGTGAGGTTGGTGGAAGGAGAAGAGAGGTAGGAAACCCGTTGACCACTTATCACTCAAAATTGGAGTGGAAGCGAGCCAAGTCTGCTGTCACCTGAATGGTGCTCAGGGCTTCGTATTCGAAGACCTCAATCTGAGACCACCATACAGATGACATTGACAACAAGAACATAAATCCCCGTTCACCTCAAAGTATCATACAGGGCTTAGGGATGTAGGTATAAAACGCATTACAAAATAACAAAAATAATATTTGTTGCTGTGTCCAATCCTTCAAGATCTAGCGGCCGATCCATGAAACCATTAACCCAGCGTTTCTCAAACTGTGGGGCTCACCCCCCAATGGGGGCATGATAACTCTACGAGGGGGGGCGAGCATATTGAAAAGTCGAAAACAAAAAATTATTTAAGAATATTATTAATTTACGAAAACTAAACAAACGAAATACATTCTGATATAATAAAAAGTAAAATACACAAGTACACTGGTATAAAACAGTTAAAAATGGCACCAGTATTTTATAATTAGTCGATCAATAGTAAGTTAAGAACAATATTAAAAATTACCAGTGACCTCATGCAAAAAATTTCATCCAAAAACTAATATTTATCTTGATAGTTTGTACAGTTTATAATTAAGCCCTTAACTGCCGGTTAACAGTTACGCAAATCCTTCCCCAATGCCATCGTTTTCCACATAGGCGAGTGTATGTGATGCATTGGGGAGAGGGGAAAGGAAAGTAATAAATAACAAAATCCTTTGAAATAAGTGAATCCTTCGCAAACACCTTCAAAGTCAATTTATTGCATTCTAAAGCCTTCGCAATAATTCTACAGATAGCAGTGCACAGAAAATATCGTTTTTCGGAAAGACGTATATATACGTCTGGGGCAATTATCGTATTGGTTGAGCAAGGCGTTTATATACTTCGGTGGCACTTAAGAGGTTGAATTCGTGTTGTAGCTTTAGAGTCAAAGTATAGTGTTATTGAATTCAATGCATTGTTATTGTATGCTAGGGGGGCGCGATGAAAATTGTGATTGAATATTGGGTTACAAAGAGTGAAAGTATAAGAAGCACTGCATTAACCCTAGCAAAATCCAGCACCAGAAGTGGACTCGCATGGACGTCTTCCAAAGCTAACCCCAAACAATCGAGGATATGTTCAGGGGAAGCCGACAATACGTGACACTTAGCACAAGCCTGGAAAACCTTACGACGAGATTCGAAGGTCATGCCTTTCAAATGCACACTGAGCAATCTGGACACAACCATTTGATCATTTCTGTTTTCGTCAAATTCAAAAGCACAAAAGAATATTTAAAAGACATGAAGGATTACAAAAGTATATAATTAATTTGCAGTTTTCATAAGACGTTGTGATGAATATAAGATGGAGAAAATAGGGAGGTCAATTTATATTACTGACCTTGTACATTTCCTTGCCTCCAATATTACAATCACAGGAATATGCGGAACAGAATTAAATTTGCTCAAAAACCTATTTAAGTTACCATGATCAGCTATAAATTGGTATGTTTGTAATTAGTATAAATGTGATGACAAGACAGTCTCTTATTAATGGATGAAACAAATTTCTTTGTTAAATTCCCTTTATTTGGAATGAGATGTTCTTTTTTCCAATACTCCGACATGCTTTCTCTTCCGTAGTCTTCTTGTGAAAGGATATATATTAAAGTCAATGTCAATTTTGCACCCTATATTCCATCTCATGGATTATTTAATGAATATAATTGTGAAATGGTAAATAATCTTCTATTTGAAAAAATATAATATTTGGAACTATTACAAAAAAATTATCTTTCTTTTTTTTCCTTGGTAAAGGTTTTTTTTTTCCAAAAAAGAAAAATTATATTATATTGATTTGTTAAAAATATATACTTAAAATAATTGCAAGTTCAATCTCTATAAAAAATAAATAAACAAATAAAGGTAGATTTTTCAGTGGAAAAACAAAACTTGTGAAAAAAACATAGGGAGGTTAAAGTGTCTAAATGGCTAAGCTTTACAATGAAAGACATATTTTGAGGATGACAACTTTTATACGTTTCATTTAAATTTTGCCTAGAATTCATCACCACAGACAGCAATATCACTGATTTTTTCCCCTCAGGTAGAAACAAATAAACACTAAAAGGTAGCATTTTATGCAAAAATGAATTTCTAGTTTTATCCAAAATATTGTACTATGTGTGATATTAATTTTTTGCTGCGATATATTTTGGAACAGTATAAAGAAACTAAGTACATAAAAATGTTTCTCTGGGAATTCATATATATACATATATATATACACACATATTCTTTTACTGTATTCCGCGTGGCACGCAAGAAATAAAAACTCCAACGCATATGTCTTTTTATTACACCTTAATCGTTTTATTTCTATATATTTATGTTTGATTTAAGATCTACACAGTTCAGCGTTTCTCAAACTATGGGGAGTGCCTCCTAGGGGGCATGACAGCTCTACGAGAGGGCGCGAGCTTATTGAAAACGTGAAAACAAAATATTATTTTTTTTAAAAAAAAAATTATTAATTTAGTGAAAGTAAACAAAACAAATACGTTCTGGCATAATAAAAAATAAAACGCACACTTACACTCATATTACACTCTTATAAATGCATCAGTACTACACACTGTATTTTATAGTTAATTTAACAATACTAAATTAAGAACAATATTAATAGTTACCAATGACCTGCTCCATGGGCTTGTGATATACAAAATGTTATACAAAAATTAACACTTACCTTGATAATTTGTTCGGCTTATAATTATTCTCTTAACTACCGAATTATAGTTACGCGATTCGTATCCGGATTCACCCCCATATTCCACGTAGGCGCTCGTGTGATGTATGGGGGAGGGGATAAAAGGAATAAATAATTAAACCCTTTGAAAACACTGTAATTGTCCTTTTATTGCATTCCAAAGTCTTCAGAATAATTTTATGGATATAAAAGCATAAAAAATATCGTTCTTCTAATAGACATATATATGCGTCCGGGGCAATTAGCGCTTTGGCTGAGTGAGACATTTGTATACGCCGATGACACTTAAGAGGTTAAAGTCGTATCGTAGCTTTGTTGTCAAAGAGTATCATTGAATTAAAAAAACATTGCTGTTGGATGTTGGGGGGTGTAATGAAAATTCTGTTTGAATATTCGGTAGCAAATAATGAAACTTTGAGAAGCACTGACATAAAGTTACACAAATATTGATTACCCCTTTATGTACCGACGTTACTTATAAGTACCGCTCACTTTAAAATTACATGGAATAATCATTTTTACTAATATTCCGATGTTACTTAGCAGGAATATTCTTTGAAATTTACTCTTCCAACATATATGGCACTACGGGTTCTATGATGAGTATTTTAGCGGGACAGGCGAATACTTTATAGCAGATATTGCGTTTTCAACTGACGGCATTTTCAGTGGATTACGAAGATTATCATTTTTGTACCAAAAAAATAGTTAATGCGAAAGTTTAAGTGTCTTATTTTTTTTCGTATGTTAATGAAGACCTTAGAAAACGATTTGACTTTTTATTTTAAGTGAACAGTGTATATAATTAATTTTACTGTGGAATATCTTTAGTTAATTCGCTCTAACGAGTTAAATTTTCCAAAGTTGAATATTTTGTTTATGTATATCCCTTAGTTTTCAATGTAGTGATTTAAAAAAATTATTCCATGAAAAAAACTGCAGTAAATCATAATGCGGTACATAAAGGGTTAAAAACACATTAAATAGATTTAAAAATAATTTTCAAAAGAAAAAGAAAAAAAATTGTATAAAATTACAATACATGAAAATATTTTATTGAAAAATAGAAAAACATCTACATAAATATATTAATTTCCTTTTATGTCTATCATTTTTAATGCAGAACGTATTTTGTTTATTAATTTTAAATTTATCTCGATTTTGTTAAGTATATATATATATATATATATATATATATATATATATATATATATATATATATATATATATATATATATATATATATTTAAAAAGAAGCTCTAATAGTACAAAATTTAAAAAAATTGAATAAAGTAAATGAAACTTTTTTAAAATATTGATACAGAGTAGCTATATAAAAAAAGAAAACAAAATCATTGAAAAACAAAAGATTAAAGTTAAAGTAATAAAAACAACTTCAAATAAACTTTTGTGAAAAGGAGAAAAAAATAAGTATTAAAGAAATATACATTCTTTTTTGCAAGTTACAGTTACTATGTAAATTTTAATTCACCAAAGATGATTATAAAACCAGTTAAAGGACTTTTGAAAACTTTTGTTGAAACATTGAACTTTAATATACTATAAGAAGAAAAGTTATTATTTTTATTGAATAATATATGCAAAGTATTGGAAAATTAATAGTTGTTATATATATAAAATATATATATATCTATATTTCGATAAAATTCATTACTCTATTTTTTTGTTCACAAATCTGTTAAATAGGTTAAAATTTCGCGAGATGAATGACGTTAAATGCCTTAAAGATTTTACTTCTACTTTAATTCAGTTATTAAATGAACTACAATAGATTTCATAAATATTTGAATATATTTTAGTCTTATGTTTTTATTATCCATTTTTCTTTCAAATGTTTTATCGAATTTCAAATTAAGCAGTTTTTATTAAATATCTTTATAAACATTAGTAGAATATTGCTGCATAGCTTTTTTCTTTTTAAATATTTTTTTAAATAAGTATAAATTAAGAGGTTGCTTTTATAAATTTGCTTAAAGCGTTTAGTTTAACTTTCTGTTATGATAACGTTCTAATTCTAAATGGTTGGATTTTAAATACACTAGATATCTTAAATACTCTGAGGTGGAAATTAGACCCTGATATTTTTCTTTTCTTTTCGAAATTTTATCACCTTTAGAAATAAATTAATCCAAGAGAATGTGTTCTTTGGGAGTTCAAGTAACCCCATACACATAGCAAATTCATTTATATTTTTAAAAATCTGTTCTTGTCAATTTTTGTAATATACAGTTTTAAAATATAGCATATTTTATTAGTTTTATCAAATTAATTTCCAATTATTTGAACAGTGTTTTACTGTGGTAATAAATGTGTAATATGTGTTACTGTGGTAAATATTAAGACATATTTTTACTTGAGTTAATAAAGTTTAAATTTTTGCAGAATTATTGCTCTAAAAGTTATTCATAGTTAAGTATATTTTTTGCCAACTTTTTTCTAATTTAAAAAGGACTAATTAAAATTATAAAAATGAAAATTAGCTTACATCCTAAAAAACATAGTTCAGCTATTTTTTTAAAAAATGATGAATAGTATTTTTTGATGAAAGAATCTATAGGCAAATAAAAGTTATATGTTATACATAAAAAATGACCCTAGTATAGACCATTTGTCATTTAAGAACACATTTACCATTGTTTCTGGAAATTGCATTAAGAAAATGGTACAAGAAATCAGATTTGCATAAATTTACATAAAACTAGAAGAACTTCTCCTTACTTGTACATATCGTACTATATTTTCTTGGGGTATCTTACACTCATTGCAGTTAGAAAAAATGACTTTGAACGGGCACTTGATTAATCTCTCTCTGTTCAGAACTTTTTACCTTTTTTTTTGCTTTTCTCTTTTTATCCTGCAACCCGAAACGCCCGTTTCATATCGATTTCGCATTCGTACATCTGGGAGTATTTTTAGAAGTAAGATCTTTTCGATATAAATGTCCTCCAGATTTTTGGAACGATACGTACTTTTGCAAAGTTAACTTTTGGATCATTCATCTCAGCTGTTTTTTTTCCTTCTGGCTTGGGAAAAATATTAATACTTCTGAAATGAATCGATATTTCTCATTAGTCTTAAGAAAGAAAAATGACAGATTTCCTAATTTATCAGCGCGTTATCTGTATCTGACAATATCGCAACTTTTTTTAAGAAATGATGTTTTTTGAAGATAAATTGTTGTTAACAGGCATACACAAGAGACTGACGTATTACTTAAAAAATTGATTTTGTTAAATGGTTACATAAATTAACATGACCCAGTTATTTATTTCATGACTATTGTGTGTGTGTAAAAATTTTCTATAGTAGGGATTAAACTTATCAGCCTTTAATTCATTATCCTTCATTATAAAGAAGAAAAATACAAACTTCCCGCCATACCATATTTCAGATACCTTAATAAAGTCAAATTACTGCGTTTATTAGTGATCTAAAAGAATGCCGATGTCTCGTAACCTTTTGGTTATGGACACGAACTAGAGGCCGTAGTATCCCGGGTTTGAGCCGTGGTGCCACTGAAAACCTGCAATGTAGAGGAAGATGGTGCGCGTTAAATCTGTCGAGGTTCAGTGTTCTCTCGTGGGTGTGGTAGTTTTGAGTGGGAGGTTCCATCTCAGAGGTCATCTTTGACCGAGGTACAAAATACCGAGCTACGCGTCGTTAATAGCCTTCGTGATATGTTAGATTCAGCCAGTAATCCCATTTTCGTCCAAAGACGCGTTACGATATATGAATCCAATCCATTGATAGTGGTTGTGATATGGTGCCACAGCTCCGTTAGATCAACAGGAATTGTAGGAAGGAATGAACGAAGAAATTACAAAACATTAAGTCGGGATTTCTGGGGAGGGGCATTGGTTAAGTGGTATGTAGTAGTCCGTGGCATATTCGATCCATCGCTGAGGAAGATGTTCGTTGAGGTAATCTCGTACGTTAGTGGACCAGGTGTCAACGTTATCTTGCAACTATGGCATCAATCAAAGGGTGAAAATATAAGAAAAATTATTCCTATGAGACGTTTTACTAAATTCAAGAACACAAAAGCATTTCCCACGGCAAACGCCGTTATTTTGTTTAACTAGTCACATGGCATGCATACTATCGGCTATTTCATTTCCATCAAGAGTGGGACACAAACATTAAGAGTAAAAATACTTTACGGTTCACTGAGGTTGTGCTTGTCTTTGAATTTTAGTATTTTATAACTTCTGGAAAGTGCATACTTCTTTGGGAATCAACATGTATAGTTTTATCACGATGTATGCTAGATACAATTATGATTTCAAAGAACGAGAAATAACTACTTTTCTTTCAAGTAATTAATTAAAAACTGTCATTAACTGAGGGTTTTTGCCGAAGAAAAAATATGGTCAAGGTATATAGAATATGAATCATTTCAATACAATTGAGAAATATTTTGAAAGTTTTCAACTAATAACTTAAGAGCTAGCAACAAGAGGAATTTCTATTATATCTTATTCAACACGTCAATTCGCATATAAATTACATCTAAGAGCAGTCATTTTTATTTTTTGGATACTACTATTTAAAATGCATAAAGTATTGATAACATGTTCTTACAAATGAAGTATTGTAAGCAGATATGTTTTCTGAGCTACAATTATTTAAAAGATACATTTAGTTTAATTTATATGCTTCTAATAATATTTTTTCTATTGCAGGTATGCTATTTGATTGATTCTAACATCCCTTTTATGCATATACTTACGATTTTCTTCAAGCTTCGCATAAATTACCAGGTATCACAGGTATAACTTTCATTTCTGTAAAAAAAAATCATGAGTTTTAAATGTAAAAACGTAATTCATCAGATATATTTCGCTAATTATATACGTATTAAAACTGAAACTCTTAAGCTCGAGCTTAAACAGTAATAATTTTAATTAAAAATATTTTTTAAATGAATAACAATCAAAGAATTTTCAAACTTAATGTGGGAAGTAGAAAGTACTATATATTTTGAAAATTGTTTTCAATGATACCTATTGTACCCTTAGTTTCATTCATTGTATAGTATTTTGTAATAAATGTTTGTATAGTCAAAATAAAATAGAACTTAACATTTTATGCATTTAACCCTTGTTTTAATCCAATTTGAAATGCAACATCTCACTTCCTCTTAGCTGCGTACAGTTAAAAAAAAGGAAAACAGTGTCAAGTTTTTATATTTTATTTATTCTTTTTTATTTTTATTTTAAAAAATCGAAACCATATATCTGTAAGTATACGTAAAATATTTATTTATGATTGTTTTATACTTATGTATTATTTCATCCAGCAATTTTATCAAATGGAAAGACATCACCAAAGGCCAAGATATGTTGCCAATTGTGGAAAACCCCACCTGTACCTCTTTAAAAACTCTTAACCAAACAGATATAAATAAAATGCTTTTGAAAATTAGCCGTTGACGACGAAGTTCTTCTCAAAATAATTGAAGAAAAGAGTTGAAAGTCATTCTGAGAATGAATCAATGGAAAAATCGTAAGCACAATGAAATAACAAATCTGTTGAAGAGGGAAAATCTTAAAAGAGAAACATAAGTGCATTTTGAGAAGAAATAAATTAAACTTCAAAATTCATCAAATTAATTTCCTCTTCTTACATGCGTATTTTTTACATATTTCAAACATTTATATCGACTGAACTACTTTTCAAAAAAAAAAAATTAGATAGAAGGATTTCTTAAATTTGTTTTGGCAAATCTTTCATAAGCTGATTAATTTTTTTTAAAAAGTGAAACATTTTTTCAGGCAACTATTCCGAACAATTGTAAGCAACAATTCTTAATTTTCGAAACAAATACTCGATTTGATTTCTATTATCATTATTTAAAACATTTTTGATATATTGTGGAATCTAATACATTTGCCACAAAACAAAGCCTAATTTTCGTCACCAGTATTTACCGCATATGCACATATGTTATATTTTAGCATTATGAATATTTACTCGAAAGTTTATTGTGTATTGTATATTTTAAAATATGATAATTGCTTTTTATGCACGAAAATCACCCCCTAATAATAATTTTATATATATATATATATATATATTTGAATATTTTTTTCTTCTCTTTTTTGCTTTAATCAAATTTAGTACACATTATTGAAATCGTTTAAACGTATTTTACGTTAAATGTCTCCATCGTGATGATTTTAGAACCCTTTTCTGTAGAATCATAGACAATTTAAATAAATGTAATATTTTTTTTCAAAAAAAAAATATGCTCTTATTTCTTCTAACGAAACCCTGATTTTTACAGAGAAATAAAATGATTTTAATTATTTTAAGATGTTTTATTATAAGTATTTAAAAAAAACACGTATCTAGTTTATTTTTTATTTCTGAAGTAATAAAAAATGCTCAAAGAAAGACACTTTTAAAGTTATACTTTTAAAATTGAATTCAAACATATTTTTTTTTATTTAAATTAAATTAATTTGGCGTTATTAAACATATACTTAGTTGCGATACAAAACTTTTTCTTAATCTTTTAATTTGAGCTTTGCATTTTGTTTTCAAGCTGTGTTTTATATTTTAATTTTTAGTATTAATTTGCATCTGACATTAGAAGATTTAAATAAGGTAAAAAGAATTTTGTTTGAATATGATTTTTAAACATACGCTTAATATTTGGTAAGTGTGGGCACCAGAATTCAAACTTCCCAAATGGCTCAACTATGATGACATAACTTATTTTCATTGTAAGCTATTATTTATACATTCTGAAGAAAATGTTCCATAATATTGAGATAACTAATAATATGTCTTCGTTGTTCAAATGTAACTTTACAATGAAAAATTTTAAATATATATTCTTATAACTTTTAAATTTTCCATCTATGCAAATAATTCTATTAAAATTCTGTGTCAGTTAGTTTAAAAAGAAAAAAATTACATTAAAATTGTACATATAACACTTAAAACTAAACTTTGAAGAGATTTAAATTATTAATAAGAAAATGAGAACTTGTGAATGTGTTTAAAAAAATGTTATTTAGTTAAATATTCTTCGAATAAACCATGTGACCCAAAATTCCGATAATATTTTAAAATTGAATAATCGACGGGTGAGTGAGTGAATGAAAGTTGATGTCGCCCTGTGTGTTCAGGTACACCAAGGCTTTTGGTGACGGACCTCATAACTTTGAACCATGGTGAAGTAACGAGAATGACACCACTGGCATCCCCTCTCCTAACTACCACACCAACTGGAGGACATTTTAGCTCTCACCATATTTAACGTGCATCGCTCCCCTACATGGTGAGTATTTAGTGCTATTGGGCTCGAACTCGATAGAAGCCAGCAACGAGCTGATACTTTGATCACTAGTCAAACGCGGCCACAATAATTTACGGAATAATGTAGGTTGAGATGTAAAAATCGATACACTTGTTCAAAATTGCTCGGAGCTTCATAGAAACGAAAAAAAAAATAATTGGTAATTTTAATAATTGGAATTAATAATTGGACAGCAGAACATCATTCCACCAGTTGAAACTGGACAGCAAAACATCAGCGACGCCAATTGCAAATCGCTCATTAAATGAAATGTAGTCAGAGGAAAAACAGATGCACTAGCAATTCCGACATGTTGACTTTATTAGAAAAGGAATTGTTAGGAAATCTATAATATCAGAATGGAGAGTATGTTAGTGCAGTTTTACGATCCTATCGCTATATGAAGGGTATACAAAAGGGTAAAGGTTCTGTAACAAATGTAGCTGTGAAGAAAATAATTACAAAATTTGAAGCCACGGGTTCTTGTGTGTCGATTGAACCCATAGTGGGAGGGCCAGGCACAAGTACAACTGCTGCTCTGACAGTCCAGGAAGATATGGAGACTTAAGTTGCTTGATATACGCTTGAAAAAGTCGTCGACCCTTGGGTTTTCCTTTTAACTTTAATAAAATCACATGTCATTGTATATATATATATATATATATATATATAGTCATCTTAATGTTTTGAATAATATTTACGTACATTTATAATCCTAGTGTTCCTCAATTAACGGTAGTATTTATTCATATTATTTAATTGTTATTTCTATTAATTTCCTGCTTTTGCTAAGCACTACTATTCAGCCAATCCCATGCTTGGAATTTCTACTTGGGTCCAGAATCTGGCAAAAACTTGTTTACTGTAATCAGATTTAGCACGGGCTATGGATTTTTGACTGCATTTTTAGGTAAATTACCTTTTTTCTTGTAATGGGTTTAGATATTCTATCCATTATTTTCAATATGATTTTGTTCAGTATCGTTAACAAAAAATGTGGAGGTTGGCTGGCAAAAAACCATGTTATACCCCAACTTTTATATAAGTTTTTTTTTTATATGAGAGCTGTCCCAAGTCAAAAATGTTTATAATACTACTACTACACACACACACATATATATTATATATATATATATATATATATATATATATATATATATATATATATATATATATATATATATATATATATATATATATATACTGGTGTGCAACATATATATACACTGGTGTGCAACACAAGGTGGGTTTATTGCCATAACCTCATGAAAAATCATCTGAGAGACATGAAATTCAGAAATGAGGGACAGTATTATGTACGAAAAGGATGACGAAAGCATTGGCGCTGGAAAAGAAATACAATGCGTGCGGTATGGAATCAAACAAAAACAAGATTTATTGAACGCATAGTATCGTGACTCATGATGGTCTAACCAACAGGAAGAACCACAAGCAGATGTTCTTTAATGTAGTATATGCCCTCCCCTCACTGCAATGGTTGATTTGCACCGTCTCCGCATACTCAGAACCAGCTGGTGCAACATTTCTTGCGAAAAGGAGTGTCCATTATTCTATCAGCATCTGTTTGAGTTGTTGGGTGTTCTCCGGATGATGTAAGCGTGCTGCAATACGTCTCCCCAAAGCATCACACACATGTTCGATGGGATTTAAATCTGGGGAGTACGCTGGCCAATCCATTCGAGTGATATGTTCACTTTCCAGTAGCTCCTCAACAGCAAGAGTCCGATGTGACCGTGCATTGTCATCCATAAAAATGAAGTCTGGGCCAATGGTACCTCGGAACAGACGCACATGGGGAAGAAGTACCTCCTCACAATAGCGATCCCCGATTACAGACCCTTTATCGAAAATGTGGAGCTCAGTTCGCCCGTTCAGCATAATGCCTCCCCAGACAAGAACTCCAGGACCACCGTAATGGTGTCTTTCCTTGATGTTACTTTTATAAAACCGTGTCCCGATCTTTCTCCAAATCAAAACGCGTTGAGAATCGCTTCTGGTACTGAACCGATTCTCATCCGTAAAGAGGACAAGACTCCATTGACAGTTGTCCAGTTTTTGTGCTATCTGCACCAATGTAAACGGTGGCGTTGGTGGTCAACTTTCAACGGGAGGCAGCGTTCAGGACGGCGACGCCTTTGTGAAGGCGTCTGGCCACAGTAAACCGCGACACTTGTCGCCCCGTTGCTGTAGAGAATACTGAGCAATGACGCTTGCTGACTGCCGTCGGCCGCTTTTCGCCTGCAGGATGATATATCGGTCATCCAGTGCAGTTGTCGTCCTCGGGCGGTCACCACCAACCTTTCTAACAGCTGTACCTGTGGTTTGGAACGCTTTCCAAGCACGCGAAACGACACTTTTGTTGATTCCGAACTCTGCAGCTACACTGGTGACTGTACGTCCCTCCTCCAGCTTTCCGATCATTCTTCCACGTGTGAAGTCGTCTAGGTGATTTCATCCAGCCATATTTAACGAACTGACTCACTGGCCCTTGCAGCGAATATGTTGAAATGCGTCTGCGTTCTTCATTTTATTTTACTGTTGAACAGCACGCGCCGACATCACGCGTTTTGCGTACGCTCACTTCACTTCTGACGTTTCGTTCCTAATATGACGTTTCTACTGACTTACGTGTTCACTGTACTGATCTCCAGACCTTCTTTTCTGCAATTTCATGGTTATCTGCTTAATTTTTACATTGTTGCTCAAGTTTTGCACACCAGTATATATATATATATATATATATATATATATATATATATATATATATATATATATATATATATATATATATATATATATATATATATATATTCTAATATCTGGTTTATATAAAAATTTCTGTGTTTGTATGCCCCAGCTATTGTTTTGTTTCAACTCTTAATAAAAGAGAATATTAACTGTATATAGGGATATAGTATAATAAAATAAAATAATAAGTGAAAAAATTGTAATACCTACAAAACCAAAAAAGAAAGAAATTGGATTCTAAGAAATATAACAGTTGAAGGTACCAAAAGAGTCTTTGGACTAAAATAGAAACCTATTATGATTTATAAAGCTGACTCTGAGTTAGACCAGCATAATTAGTTATAAGTAAGGTATTACCACCTTTCTCGCAAAGCGAAATTTTCGTCAAAATAGAAAAAAACAGAGCCATGCTGAAAATTAGACCTATATCTCACACAGATGGATGAAACACCAGACAGTCAAATAAAATGGTTAATAAGTATTCTATTGGTACAAAGGTTTCTAAAGTAAATGGAATAATAAGGTTTCTCTCATAGAGATGAATATTAAGAAAATATTCTAAAGGAAAAACTAGGATAAAAACTTACATGAAAAAAATGTTAACCATAAAATGAAGACTAAGTATCCTAGTCAGAAAACAAGCGCATATATATACACTCTGTCGCAAAAAAATATATGCACCCAGAAGAAATCAAGCTACAATCACGAAACTCGGCAAGAATGTAGTCTGGTAAGAGATATGCAAATGATTAAAATTTCGAAGCCAATGAGACAAGGCTAAGTGTGCTATGCGCATATTAGTTGCGCAACTGGGAGAGTTTAAAAGCATGAGTACGAGCGCCGTACGGCTATCCAAACGAATCTGATGACTTTGATAGACGATATTGAGACTTAGGATGCCTCTAAGACGTAACCGGCGGCAGTCCGAGCAGCTGACGGACTTTGATAGGGGCCGTATAATAGGCCTCAGAGAAGCAGGTTGGTCGAATAGACGTATCGGCCGCCACCTCGGTCGGAGCGATATGGTAGTTGCTCGGTGTTGGCAACAGTGGATCACAGAAGGTAGAGTGTACCGTCGCGGAGGGTCAGGACGTCCCAGGAACACAAATGATCGCGAGGATCGTGCAATCAGAAGAGTGGCCACTTCGGCACCAACAACGTCGCTAGCATCGATTCAACGCCACTTACCTCCTTCCAGACATCCAGTGCCATCAAGAGAAACCATAAGGAGACGACTGACCGAAGTTGGCTTGAGGAGCCGACGTCCGCTAAGAGGCTTACCACTGACCCCACATCATAGGCAGTGTCGACTGGATTTTTGCCGACCTCGGGCAACTTGGAGTGTGACAGACTGGAGATGTGTCATCTTCAGTGATGAATCCCGATTCAGTCTCAGTGATGATGACCACCGCACACGTGTCTGGAGGCGCACCGGCCAGCGGTCCGATCCGGCATTTATTGTCGAGCTGCATACAGCAATTTCACAAGGTGTGACAGTGTGGGGAGCAATTTCTTGGGACACACGATCATCTTTAGTGGTCCTTCAAGGCACTTTGACAGCTCGCAGATACGTGGACGATATTTTAACGCCGATTGTGCTACCCATGCTATCAAGTCGCCCAGGTGCCATTTATCAACAGGATAATGCTCGTCCACATACTGCGCGACTCTCCCAACAATGTCTTCAAGGATATGACGTCCTACCATGGTCTGCCAGGTCACCAGATCTTTCGCCAATAGAGCATGTCTGGACGCGCTGGGAAGGCAACTGCAGCCGTCCCGAGATACAGGAGAATTAACTGCGCAGATGCAAAGACTATGGCAAGATCTTCCACAGGGGGTCATAAGTGATCTAATTGAATCGATGCCACGCCGAATTTCGGCTTGTATAGCTGCCAGAGGTGGCTTTACTACTTACTGATTTTTAACCTTTTGCAAGCTGTAACCGCTTAATAAAATGATATTTTGTTCTGAATTTTTAATCATTTGTTTATTTTCATATACACTACATGCATACCAAATTTCGTGAATGTAGTTCAATTTCTTCTGGGTGCATATATTTTTTTGCGACAGAGTGTATATATAGAGAGAGAGAAAAAAAAATGAAAATTAATGTCATATATATATTCTCTGAAATTATTATCGCTTTGTGATGAACATTTTTGTATTCCCAAAATCTTGCTACAGAGTTAAACCAAATTCAATTTTATGGTTTTATCAGCATTTGTATAAAGATGTAAATTGATTCTCAAAATGAAATACACAGGTGTTGCCCGGAACAAACTCACCAATTTTCTCTTCTCGTGCGGAATATTATCTCTTTATGTACACAACGTTCATTAAATAAAACTAAATTAAGGAATCTAAACTCACACATTGTCTTCACTCCACTATTCACAAGTTTCACCAGATCGAAAATAAGTACGCCAAACTTTCAGACACGACTCTCGCCCGAGTTTCTATTGTTACCACGAAGACTTTAATAACTTCTCTCCAAAACGTTCAAAGGAAAACGAATCAGCCCATTCATAGCCCAGTTCATTATCTCTTTCAATTATTTGTCATTAGTGTTATCTAGAGAAGCAGAGAGAAGTTTTCGGGTTCTGTGGGAATAAGGTGGAAAATGTTGTTACCAAAAGGGGAAAATTCACCGCACGTAACAGTGCGAATCGTTTCTGAAAGTTCTAACAATTCAGTGCTCCGTCCTCCATGGGAAGAGGGGGAATAAGTTCTCTTTGAATGTTCCATAAGACTCGCTGATATTAAATATTACTCCCTCGATGTATTAAATTAAAGAAGAATAGTGTTTGTAGGTTAATATATGATAAGAATGGATGTGTTAAAGCAAATGTATGCTTAATCTCTGAATGTTTTATTTGGTGCAAATTGTTTTACTTTCAACATTGATTGGTGAAATGAATAATTTGGGAATTGGAAAGAATGAATTAATCAAAATAACAGATGATTTTCTCTAAAATAAACAAATTAATGATTTGAGAAGCATTTTTAATATTAACCTGGCACTTCTCGCGCAAGATTAGTCATATGCACTAATTTTTTTACCAAGACTCAATCTAAAGATTTTTTAAGAAAATGAATATTTTCTTGTGTTGTTTATGACTTTAAGATCATGCCATTTGAAGGGACTTAGCTTGTAGGCGAATTCTTAATATGTATTTTTGGATACCGGGTATTCGGGTATGTGATACTCTGCGCGTGAATCTCCGTTACAGTTCTGAATGCATGAGCACGTTTTAAAATCTAATGCATTATCAGGTTCGTCTTAAGACTCGTTGAGGCCCTGGGCCAGTATGAAAAACTAGGTCCTTCCTATGATTTTTCAAAGAAGACAATTTTTTGCATGCATTGTCAAAGACTCGTCCTAACGGTAATTTGAAGCAAATGTCCACGATTCACAATCTCAAAAACCTAGGCACAAATCGGATCGACCAATAACGCAATTTGACTAAAGGATTTGAATTATTTTTTATGGTATTAGCCTAGGCTTAGACATGGACAACGGTCATCGCATAATAATACAGTCTTACTACTTTTACCAGTTGAAATGCAGTTGATGGAAATTCCTTGTTTTTTAAGAAATATGCACGAGAATATCCTCAATACCAAGTAATGCTTAAACTTTAAAATTTAAACTGATGTGCTAGTAATTATACTCAATTTTAATAATGATAATCATTTAATCATCACACCTCACAAAAGTGTTTTCGAGATAAGTAAGTTTAATAAGTTAAAGTAACTGCGCGATTTAGTGAATAATCATTGCTCATCCTTTCACTGGCTGTCATTTGTAGAATTGTAGAAGGATAATTAAGTCTACATATATATATATATATATATATATATATATATATATATATATATATATATCGCGTTTCAAAAAGTGATAAAATGACATTTCATCCCCGCACTTTTTGATCACCTAACTGAAACTTAGCTCAAAATTTTCTAGTATTCCCATTTACTTTTAAAGTTATTTGAAGTTTTCTGCGATTTGTGAAGTCTCAGCAATCTCATTTCTGCAATTTTGTTTTTCTGGATGGTGATGACTTATTTTTCTTAAGCTTCTTTTCTGTTCCATTTAGAAACTTGAGCTTTTCTGCAGATATTTTCAAACATTTGAACTAAAAGTTTAAGAATGGGTTTATGTCTGAGACTACTAACTGTGTTTTTTAAATGTCGAAATTAGAAAAATATATATATTTCTTAGAATTTCCGTGAGTGTTTTTCGGAATTAGCTAAGGAAGTAATAATAATAACACACACATTCAAAGATTCAGATTTCTATTCCAAACTAACTTTTGTTTTCAATATTCCAATAAAAATAAATCCTTCAATATAATTAAAAATATTAAAATTTGTTTATGACATAAAAATTTTAAATATATTATTAATTGTTATTATTTTATCTAAATTTTAATACTCCTAATAAGAATGTATTGAACAATAAAAGGCCATGTGAGTATTATTTGAAGCTTTTTGATTTATTTCATGCGAAATCGTCATCTAGAATAATTGAGAATTTCTTTCTGATAAATTTTGTAAGACCTCATATTTTCGAAGGAGGGAATTTTATGTATTACGGTAAAATCCGGCGTTTAACACATAAAATAAGATCGAAATTTAAGGGTGCGCGTTATACCCCGGGTATAAAAAAATGAGAGCTTTAAAAAATCAGTATTAAAAAAATTTAGACTTAAATACATAATCGAAATACTGTTTATTTTCAAGAAATATAACATACCTTATGAACTTTAATAGTTGCATAACATGAAAAGGTCGGCATATTTGTCTTCCGTTATATCTTCAGGCACATCATCGAAATCTGTATCATTCTCACCATCACTGTTACTCTACTCCATAAATAAATAATCATCTTCTGTTCCACCTAGACTGTTAGATATTGTTACGAATTTTGTGTAAATAGTGTAAATAATGTGTATTTGAGTGTTTAATGCATTTGTATTACACTATGTCATATTTATTTCATGTTAAAATTGTACTATTCACAAGCAATGCCGCTCCTTACGTTATAATGGTGATTCAATGAGAACTTGGCAAAATCTTGGCAGTAGAGCCAAGTTGGCATCATTTTTAGCGGCCAATTTGGCGACTTCGACGACCATTTTGGCGTCATTGGCAGCCATGTTGGCGAGTTCGGAACCATCTGGAATCTTCTAGAAAGAAGTAGATCTCTCCACTAGTGTCACGTTCAATGACACGAGCGGTTATATTTCTAGAAGTTTCTGTCGCACATATAAAAAAGATGCTCGCCGGTACGGCGAGGAGTCTTGATTAAGCCAGTGAGTAGTGAGGATTGTTTTGACTAGCGATTAGCTCGGCTGTGCTTGTGAATAACCTTTACTTACTTGTATAATTAAACACTGATTATTGTGTTTGATTGCTGTTGAAGGTGTGAAGACCTTCAGATATTTACCCTGTGAATATTGCCACTGAATCCTGTATTTAAAGGATCGGATTTTTGATAATAAATTCGCATCGCTCTTAAAGAACTGTTTAATTTTCTTAATGATTGTTTTGCATAAAATCCTCGAATTCGGATGTACGTAACAATATACTACATTTTTTTAAATGACTTTTGAATTAAGTCAGGTTTAATTTTATTCCATGCTTTTATTATCCACTCGCATAATATTTCCAGACTGGCATGACGCATTTGGCCTCCTTTCTTAAATGATTTTTCTCCTTCTATCATCCATATATTCCACTGTCGTTTTAAATTTTGTTTGAAAGGTATATTGATGAACACATCTAATGGCTGAACTAATGACGTTAATCCGCCAGGAGTAACTGATATATCTGTGATAGCTAGCAATTTTTTCGTATTATCTCTTAGATGAGATCTGAACATATATCCCAAACTAATACACTTTGTGGATTCCGTAAGGCCCCTGGATGCCTTTGCCAAATATTTTTTATCCACAATTTCACATCATTTTCATTCATCCACCCTTTTTCGTGTACATGAATGAAAACACTTTTCGGGAAATTGGATTTTGGCACTGTTTTTTCTTTTAAAAATAAACATATGTTTTAATTTGGTGCCGTCCGCTAAGCAGAAGAGCACATCTGTAAAATGAAAAATTTCTCGTGCTCTCTTGTTTTTATGTGAATCGTTTTTGTTCCTTTCATATCTATATTTTTTCTCCTATCATGTCAAACGTTACTGAAGTTTCATCCATGTTTCCAATATATGGCAGTAAATATTTCTTTTAATTTCGTAACCCAATGACATTCTTCTGGATATTTATCAATTTGTTGTCCACGTCTTTAGGAAGCATTTGTGAAACTTTTGTTTTTTCTCGCAAAACTAAATTATTGCGTGCCATAAATCGGCTACACCAACTGAAAGTTGCTTTAAAATTTTTACTTTCATTTGCATTCTATTTTGACAATTTTAAGGCGAATAAAAAAGCGTACATTGTTTCTTGTTACAATTAATCCACTCTGGTGATTTTCTAGTACCCAGTTCGCAACACTTTCTTCTAGAATAGGCCACTCCTTTACGTAAAGCACATTTCTTCTTTGGCATGTTAATTATTGTCATTTCATTTTTTCCCTCTCCCTTATGGAGCTTTCACGAATATCAAACATCCTTGCTGCAGCACGATTTTCATTTTCTTTTGCAAATTGAATCACTTTGATCTTGAAACCGGCGCTGTGTTTACT
Organism: Trichonephila clavipes; assembly: GCA_019973935.1. Classification (NCBI taxonomy): domain Eukaryota; kingdom Metazoa; phylum Arthropoda; class Arachnida; order Araneae; family Nephilidae; genus Trichonephila; species Trichonephila clavipes. Next base: position 332,871 of record BMAU01013863.1, read on the forward strand.
TCGTTTACTAGGACCCATTTTTACTGCTCGCTGTTTGAAGCGTATTCAATATTATTCATAGTATTCGTAGTATTGAATACACTACATACAGCGAGCTTATTACTATGAATCTCAATATGCTTTATATATACAGGGTGTCCGGGATTATGGTATCCAAAAGTATTGGTATATTCCGGAAGTACCCAGTAGAATGTAATAAAATGTTCATACATGGATTGGAAAACTCTCCGTGATATTTTGGGTTTAGTTCAATCGGCCACAAGTGCGTGCATTTTTCGGCAATCGCAGACGATAACCCTTTTACACTGACTTCATTAGTAAGGATGTGGACGCCACAGTAACAGATGTAGTGCGTACTTTGGTTAACGGAATTTAACTCAATCACTCGTGTGCAGCGAAGTGCTCGAACAGAATGGAATGTCGATTCTCCAACATGAAAATCTCTCCACCAATGCGACTGAACTTTAAAGGAGACGGTAACTTTGCTATCTCAAACTAGCAAGTATGCTTAAGTTTTCAGGATAAAGGACACTGTTGATTGTGAGCGTGATTCATTTTGTAGGAGTCCTGATAAGTATATTAGGCAAGCCGTTTAAGACATTCCTTTCTGTTCGAACTCGTCGCTATATACACGTCACTGAATTAAGTTCCGTTAATCAAAGTACGCACTGCATCTTTTACTGTTACATCCACATCTTTACCAATGAAGTCAGTGTAAAATGCTTATCGTCAGCGATTACCAAATAATGCATGCACAAACGGCTGATCAGACTGGCCGCAAAATCTCGGAGAGTTTTCCAATCCATAGATAGACAATTTATTACGTTCTGATGGACCATTAATAAGCCTTAACTTTTGGATACTTTAAGCCCTCGTACCCTATATTCGTATCCAAAAAGACACTTATACCACTCTATTTAAACTGTTATCTGAATTGTTTTATCAAATATATCACTTTTACTAAACAATATGTTTATCTTAGATTGATTTATTGGGAAAGAAAATGTATCAGTAATTTTAAGTGCATACTGATTAAATTCCACAAGATTATCTTAACCCGTTAAACGTAGTATTTCCGTTTTTCTATTTCTTTCTTTTTTATATCTGAAGTAGTATTATATTTGTCTACAGTTATTTATCTTCTAGAATACGCGGAAGAAGCTTTATCGGCCGATAAAAAGAAAGCTCGGTAACACAGGAAGTTAAAGAAAGGAAATTGGCACATTTACCTAACAAGTCTTTCCATCCGTTCGCAAATTACCAATTATATCTGATAGTGTTATCGAATTGCACCAATAGACTTTGGAGGCTTATAACCCTACAAAACCCGAAGGCACAATAATGGGTGAGAGAACTCAAATATACCGCTGTTACGACATAAGGAGCACAAATATCAATAAATTTGCTGTATTACAGACAGGAAATACTTTTCTTCATTTAATATATATGGATGCAAAAATATTCCTTATCTATAGAAAGATTTTTTTATCTAAATTATTGGACACGCCTGGTTTTCACGGGTATGGTGGCAGAAAATTCTCATTTCTTTATGTTGTGCATTATTGTGATCTTTTCAAAAAGTACTATATAAATTAAGAAATCAATGTTCAAATTTCGCAATTGATATCATTTTCTTAATGAAAAGCCATGCATAATCGAATATTTGCTTTCCTATGATTGAACAACTTGTTAATACTCAAAAAATTAGTAAGATATAAAATTATATTATATGTTCATTAAACGATGTAATTATTAAGGTTTTGAGATTTAAACAACTTGTTTCATTTTATGTAAGTCCCAAATGTAGGCTCGGGTATCACTTTTTATAATGTCTCGTGATTTTACTAGCATTAGCTTTGTAATTTTAGAATTCTGTCTAAAACGGTATTTTTTTTTAAAATTCCCCAAACCATTCTTAGTTAAAGAAGTTTTATTTTCCCTTTCAAAGATAGAGTGCTTTATTCAGTTGTGTGCAAAAAAAAAAACATTAGGAAAACACAAAAATGAATAAATAATAATAATAATAATGATTAATTCCCTGAAATTACTTTTCCCCTTAAATTTATGAAAGTATTTTTATGCCGGATTTAGTGATTCATTTGTGAATTTTAACGCATTTTTAAAATATTCTCTAATATAAGAAAAAAATATCTATTCTGGAGAAACCTTATTGTTTCCTTTTTTAAATACACTTCATTACAATCAAAATACTACAGTATTCTAGGTATGAAAAAGAAAATAGAAGGTTACACAGAATTAACATAACCTGCATGCATTAAAAAATAGTTGATGAATTGACTTTTTTAGAATACGATATTATGATATTAATACAAATACGTTATACTGGTTAGTGCCGCTGACTGTGGTGCCATAAGGCCTGGGTTCGAATCCTGGAGAAGGCATGGATGCTTGTAAAAGTATAATGACTTTGTAGCATTTGGGTATTCTAAATTACCGTCGAGTCTCATGTCCTCTCTTGAGGTGGAAGGCCTCTGACCACCCCCAGGATATTCTCCCTCAAAATTGGGATGGAACCGATCAAAATAATACTGTCCCATGTATGGTGCTCAAAGTTATGGCAAAGGATAAGCGTACATCTAGCCCCTTGCCACGATGAATTTCGTGGGATTTGATCTGATTACAGTTTAGGCGGCATAAGTAGCAACGACAACAATACAAATGCAATAGATATATGCATACAATACATATGCTGGGGTTTATATTATTTTACTATTTCTTTCCTCGTTAAATTTTTTTGGGATTGGATTGTACTTTATATGGAAACTAGAGATAAATTAAAGTTGCTTCGAAACAAAATTCATACTGTATATAAATGGTATAACGCGCGCGCGTTTTAATAATACACACACACACACATATATATATATATATATATATATATATATATATATATATATATATATATATATATATATATATATATATATATATATATATATATATATATATATATTGCTTTAGCAACTTTTTTATTAAAAAAAAACCTTTTCTCATCTTAAGGCAATTGTGTAACTAATAAAAAGTTTGACAACTTTCACACAAAACTGTAAGCACTAATAAAAATTTCCAAACTGAAACGCGTACTTTGTTGGTGATGCCATTCAGCGGAAGAAATATAATCCCAAATTAAGCCAAAATCTCGAATATTGATCACAATGGATGGAAAGTGGCAATTTTCACGCATCTTAGAGTTCCATTATCAACGACATAGACCGGAGTCACGTGATACTTTCGACGTGTTTCGCGTCCCAATGAATCCTCTAAGGGTATTTATAGCCAAGTTACATGTGACCCATAGGAAAACCAGTATTTCTCCCAGAAGACAAACACGATATAGTTAAAGAGTAGTTAGTGTAGAATATTCAGCGGTATAAGGATTTAATGAGAAACTAAATATAGATTAACGATACGTGCTGACTCAAGTGTACGGATTCGATCACAATAGAATTAGACATGGGCAAATAGAGAGAATAACTGCAATCCCAATGGATATGCATTCGTAAGTAATTGCTGCTTTTCATTTGTGCTCCAACGCAGCTCAAAATGATCATACTCATTTAATGCAATCAAAGAGGTGATTTGAACTGTTTATACCCACCCAGGGTATTATTTAATAATTGGAAAACTTTAGAAATTAACTCTTTTCTATAATATCTGTGTAGTTTTATGCAATTTGAAAGTGTTTAATGTCTCACTAATATTTTAATAAAGAATAATTTGTCTTCTTAAGGTAACTGCCACCCTACGGAGCCAATTTTTTTTTATAAAAACAAATTTTTGAAACAAATTAAGTATTTTTAGGGAAAAAATATGTAAATACATAATTTTTTTTAAATAAATATTGTACTTTTAGAAAAACTAGTTGTTTCCAAGGAAATTTTACTAAAATGGGTAACACTGTATAAAAATTCCTCATTCAATTATCATAATTGTCTTTGCACACAACATACATACTATGATGCTCTTCAAAATGTACCAAAATCTAAGAGAAATATTAAAGTATAAAAACATTACATACAAATTTACATAATAATACGAAAATTTTGATATTTTTTTAAAGTTTTTCTTTATAAAAATTACCCTAAATGAAAAAAAATATTTAACCTACAACTAAATTTATGATCCTCTTTATGAAAATTAGTATAATAAACATTTCCACAAAATTTCAAATCGTTGTCTGGTTCGATTCTTAAGATATCATATATCTGGTAAAAAGTTTCTTTCGGAAACATACTTTTGAAATAAACTCATTCAATTTTTTTATCTTTACTGCCCTTTTGCATAGAGTGATGCTTTTTTTTAAAAATCTCTATAACCTTATTTCTATTTCAAGTAAAGGAAAAGAAAAACTCTTTTGGAAAGAAAAATGTTCAAACTATAAATTTTGAAATTTAAAAAGAATGCCTTATATGGACGAAAAACGACATTTTCAAGGAAGGCAGTACAAGACATTTGAAGAAAATATGAAAAAAAAAATTCTGCAAAACTATTTCGTATAAATAATTTTTTCTGTATGTGATGTCGATTCTCTTTATTTTAATAACGCATTTCGAATCTTAGCACCAATCTTTACTACAACTCTTAGTGCATCATTTTTTAATATTTAATTTCATTTTAACGCACAGTAAAATCATTGAAGTATGTAATGAAATGTTAGTTGTAAATTCATTCTACTGTAAATGTGTATGAAAGTGTTATTCTAAATTTTAATGGAATTTATATTACCGTAGTTGTTTTTGTTTGATTTTAGTAAATGTTTAAATTTACGTATTCTTTTTTTATATATATTTGTATAAAATTTTTATGTATAGACTAGCTGGTATACCCATTCTTCTCACGGGAGAGCTGAAAAATTAAACAATACAGATTGAAGGATAAAGAAGTTTTTAATGAGCTAATTTCACGTGAATTGCAAATTAAACAACAAAAAAAGCTTTTTGCATATCTCAGCTGAACAAAAAAAAAAAAAGAAAAAGAAAAAACTACTTTGTTAAAATTTAAGTCTGCAGATCTAATAGATAATAAAAAATATTTTTTTTTATTTATAACTAACTCCCTGTATCTCTCTTGAGGGTCGATTCTTGAAAATACCTTCCTAAGCTGATCTCTGCTCAGCAAAAATAACACATTGTTAATAGTTTTGTGTAATGAACGCTTAAAATAGTGTAAATAATTTATATCTGAAAGTGTAATACATTAAAATTACTTTCTGTTTTATTTATTTTATTTTAAAATTATAATATTCGTAAGCAACGCTGTGTGTTTCTTAAATTATAATGGCATTTCGATAAAAAACATAGCTAAATGTTGACGATAGAGTCCAGTTTGCAAATGTCTAGCTACTTTCATAGCTCAAGCTTTATTATAGCTTTGAAAGACCCGCCGTATAGGGGAGAAATGCACGTTAACCCTTTATCTACCGCATTATGATTTACTGCAGTTTGTTTCATGTAATATTTTTTTTATCACTACATTGAAAATTAAGGGATATACATAAACAAAATAATCAACGTTGGGAAATTTTATCCGTTAGAGCTAGTTAATTAATTAAACATATTAAACTGTAAAATTATTTATATACACCGTTCACTTAAAATAAATAGTCAAATCGTTTTCTAAGGTCTTCATTAACATACCAAAACACAAGACACTTAATTTTTGACATTAACTATTTTTTCAGGACAAAAATGATAATCTTTGCAATCCGCTGAAAACGCCGTAAGCTGAAAACGCAATTTTTGCTACAAAACTTTTCGCCTTCCCCGTTAAAATACTCATCATAGAACCCGCACTGTCATACATCTTGGAAGAATGGATTTTAAAGAATATTCCTGCTATGTTGGTGTGGTGTAGTAGTTAGGAGAAGAGGGTGCCAGTTCAGGTGTCATCCACGTCACTTGACCATGGTTTAAAATTACGTGGTCCGTCGCCAAACGCCCTCGTTTAGATGAACTGTGCGACGTTAATATTCATTCACTCACTCACTCCAAAAAATACAATACAGTAGTTATTATTGTTATACTTTAAAATGCAATATCTGCATATTCAATTAAAATGATAGCGTTATAATTAACTACTAACCACGAACAAACTATGTAGTGTGAAAGACAAAGTTTATTTACTTTAAGTATCAGAAGCGATAAATATATGTATTTTGATATCAGCATTAATTTTTCTTATGATTCACACCTGAAAAAAATCAATAGTAGCTATTCAAATAAAGATAGATTTTAAACAACCTTTCCCTTCAAAACTTCGTTTTATTCTGAAATAAAAAAATAGGGATTTCAATGATCACAGGAATAAATAAGAAGCCAGCGCCTAGCGTAGACAAAACATTTTTCCCTTCATAATTAAAAGATAGGTAATGCTGTCGTAGGCTTTTTTGCAGCGCATGCCATAATTGGTTGCAGATGGCAGAATTTTTGCCTACTTATATTTTGTATAATATCGTTATATTTTGGACACTTCACACGATATCTTTATAAATTATAGCCTATGCTATAAATTATAGCCTATGTGTTATTCTGATGTATAAGCTATATTACTGTAAAGTTTCATAAGAATCCATTCAGTTGTTTTTGCGTGAAAGACGACCAAACATCCTCACAAATTTTCAGGTTTATAATATATATCATGATTTATAAAGATGTATTGTTTATATTGGTTTATAAAGATTACTTAAACCAGCCTATACACTAAAAACATTATAAATGTTTTATTATGTTGTTTAAAAATTTCTTTTAAATGCATAAATTATATTAATAGTATGTATAAAATAAAAATGAGACTTTTCCCATATGGTGTGAAAAAGATTATTTTTAAAATATTCAACTTTTGTGCACACATAATCATTTATAAGATACATAATTCAAAATATTTCACTGCAATTGCATTTGACTTTTAATTGAATCTATTTTTAATATAACGCAATGTTTAAAATACAGCACATGCCAGTTTAAATGCAGCATCGCAAAAGTTACATTCAAAGTGATGGCAATCTGCAAGCAATGAAGGATTTTTATCTCATAAGGATACAAAACTAAAAGAAGCAATACTATTATTTTGATTGGATTCTAGCACACTCCTGATTTGACCTCAAAAATTTGTTGCCAAAGTTTTTTCACGATTTTGTCACCAAGTTACCTTTTTAGCCAACTTAAAGAAAATGGCAACCATACCCAGACAGAATTTTTCAATAGTTTTTCGGACAGCGGTCAGATTAAGCTAAATGTTCAACTTTGAAGATTTTGCAGAATTTTTTTTTTATATAGAATGGCTGGAAGTAAAGCAACGAGTGGATTTCTTCAATTTCTGAATTAAAAAAAAAGTAGGAAGAATGTTTGAGAGAAAGATAGTGACGTTGATTTAATAAATCGGAAACAGGCATCTCGAATGTTTTTCCGCTATTGAATTTTAGAAGCAACGTTTTTTTTTCCCTATGGTTTTCTTCCAGAAAAAAAAAAAAAAGCCATTTTAGAAACTAAGTTTTGTTCTTCATAGAAGTGCGATCTCAATAAATTGTTTTCTTTTTAATGAAAGAGATCGGAGGTAAAAAATATTGATTAGTGTATGACAGTTCTCCTCAAACTTTCAATGTTTACGAAACAATATTGAATCATATTTTTCATCACGCCCCCCTCCATGCAGTAACTACGCATTACATTTAATAATACTATACCTTGACGCTGAAGCTACAATACGACTTTAGCCTCTTAAGTGCCGCCGACGTATATAAACGTCTCACTCTGCTAAAGCGTTAAATACCCCGCACGTATATATACGTCTTTCTGAACTACGATCTTCTCTGTGCACTGCTATCCATAAAATTATTCCGAAGGCTTTTGATGTAATAAAAGGTTTTTGACAGTGTTTTGAAAGATTTACTTATTTCAGAGAAGGTTTTATTTATTTATTCCTTTTCATCCCCCCTTAATACATCATATACATGCACCTACGTGGAAAACGGTGATATTGGGAAGTGAATCCCGTAACTTCTAATTGGGAGTTTCGGGATTGATTATAAAACATACAAATTATTAAGATAAGTGTTAATTTTTGTAAAATTCTTACACATGACAAGCCCATGGGTAATTATTAAACTGGTTCTTGAATTCATTATAAAATGCATTGAGCAAAACTGAAACATTTATGAGGGTATTATATGAGTGTAAATGAGTATTTTATAATGTTAGAATGAATTTTGTTTAATTCGGTAAATTAATAATTTTTGTTTAAACAATATTTTGTTTTTTAAAATTTTTAATATATTTGCGTCCCCTTGTAGTGTTATTACGGTCCCCTAGGGGAATGCACCCTACAGTTTGAGAAACGCTGGTGTATGAATAAAGGATTGGTTAGTATTCTCGGAATGTGGATGTCTGAAACTTTGATTGATATGCATTTGATTTCTTATGTTTGACTTAAGATGTGTTCTATGTTGTCCATTTTAGGAACCCTGTTTTTCCGATGTTTTCCGTCTTATGGCGCCATTTTGAAAGACGCGGTTTTTCCCTTGGCATCATTTAGCGAAAAAACTGGCGCCAAAAGGGTGAATGAGTGAATATTAAAGTCACACTATCCAGTTATACTCGAGGGCTTCTGGCGTCGGATCTCGTAATTGGACAAGTGCCATTGTCGTGAAAAGTACAACACTTGAGCTGGCATCCCCTCTTCTAACTCCCACACCAACGGGAGAACTTTAAGCTCTCTTTAGATTTAATGTGCATCGTTTCCCTACATGTCGGTCTTCAGAAGTACCAGGATCGAATTTATTACACGCCGGACACGAGTTCGTTACCTTAAATGGCTTCAAAAGGACGAGAGGGCTGTTCTAGAGCGTTACTAGGCTTTTGCCGGTTTCGACAGTGTAGACAATACAATATATGGAAAAAGGGTTACTCACTGTGATGATTTTAGCAGAAGGGAATACAGGGTGTTTCAGCTAAGATGTTACAACCTTCCAGGGAGAGGTAGGGGACAACAAGACGACTCGAAGTATTTAGGCAATGCTGGGTCGGAAATGCTTTCCTAAGGCTCCACGCGCCCGCAAAACTTCAACTGGTCTTAAAAACGGGAAAATTTTGTCGAAACGCTTTGGGTTTTGGTCAAAATTATTGTTATTATTTATTATTTCATAAAAAAAAATTCTGAGCAATATTGCTGCTAAAACATCGCTAGAGAGCGCTTTTAGACTTTGGAACGCTCGGAAAAAATATTTTTCAATATTTTTTAAGTTTTTTGATGGCTTTCATAAGTTGAAACTTTAACTTGAATTTTGATACCAGATTTGGTATCCTCCAGGGAAAATTGATGTAAGGAATCGAACATTGTTCAGGCACTTAAAGCACAAATGGAGCTAAAAAACGAGCAAAATGTTGGATTTCGGTGCGGTTTGCGCGAAAAGCATTCCGTTGCTGACTAATTTGTTCAAAATAAATTTTGACTTGGCAGCCATTAATCAAAGCCAGAGGGCGCTTTCGACATTGCAATGGAAACTCATTTGGATAATTTTGTGGTTGGGTGTAAGCCGAATAATTACTAGCAATTTTTCCTCCTAAATGAGATTCGTTGGTCTGTGTTGCAAAAAAGTAATTATAATAGCAAAAAATTTTAGTAAAAGGGTAAAAACACAAGTACCAAATCACAAGAAGTAAAACACAAGGGAAAGACTCAAAATAGGAGGAAAAAAAGCTGTTTACTAACTGCTATGCATAATCATAAAGAAAAAGTAAAGAAAAGAAGGAAAACTGCTGTCAAAGGAGGTGTTCGAACTGACGCCCGCCGCATGTGATTCAATTCTTCGCTTCATGGAGCGTCGAACATTCGAAAACATTTCTGGAGTGTTTCGTATTTCCCCGGCTGCTGCACTGATGCGTGCTACAAGTTCCTCGGCGCTATTTACGGGTGTTTCGTACACCAAGGATTTCATTTGCCCCCAGAAGAAATAATCCAGACAAGAAAGGTCTGACGATCGGGAGGCCAATGCACTGGACCTCCACGGCCAATCCATCGTTCACCACATGTTGCATCCAAGTGATTCCGAACAGAAATACTGAAATGTGCGGGGGCTCCATCTTGCTGGAACCACATGGAAGTACGAGTCGCAGCGGTAACGTGTGCGCTGTCCAATAACTCTGGCAAAACTTGTTCCAAGGATATCAGGTAGCGTGGACCAATCAGACGATCAGGCAGAATGTAGGGTCCTATTAGATGATCCCCTAGAATGCCAGCCCCTACGTTAACCAGGAAACGATTCCTGTGCAGAGTACGTGTTACATGTGGGTTCGCTGCTGCCCACGAGTGGCTGTTATGGGTGTTGAAAATACCCTCTCTCGAAAAAGACGTCTCATGAACAACACGGAGGCTGCAAAAAGGGATTTGCAATTCGTTGCTGCAAGTACCACTGTGAAAAGGCCTGACGAGGTGCAAAGTCACATTCTTTTAGTGACTGGACGCGCTGGTAGTGAAATGGATGAGGGCACTATCATCGAGAATCCTCCAAACGCTATAGTATGAAATCCCGATTTTATTAGCGATACCTCGTGTACTTAAACTGGGAGTGGTCTCTACCATATCTAGTACAATTTCCTCGTTCAATTCGGTACGTGCCGTCCGATCTCGATTACGTGCTGCCTTCTGGAATGAACCGGTCTCACATAATTGCTGGTGTAGGCGAGCAAACATGGTATGAGCAGGAGTCCGCCTGACAGGATGCCTTTCGGCGTACAACCTCTGAGCGGCTCGAACATTGCAATCTGTGGCCCCGTACGCCAGAATCATATCTGCTTTCTCTGCGTTCGTGTACTCTGCCATCGTACAGCCAGTCTGTGTGCGATGGAAATAAAGCTTCCTTCCAGCGGACTCCTTCTTATCGTTCTGTCCCTCTGGCGGCTAATTCAACTCTCGACGGTGAAATTTGCATATTCTGCCTTTAACACTCTTTCGCTAAAATTTTCGCCGAGAACCCTGCTCGCTTTATTCACTGCCACGACACTTGCAATTCCTGGGCTGTATCAGGCTTTCGATTGTCTTACTGCTTCAGGAAGGCATTTCCGAACCACATTTCTTATGTTATTCCGAGTCGTCTAGGTGTACTCTACCTCGTTGGTGGAAGAGTACACCTAGATGACTCGGAAAATAGGAAAAGGTCGGTCGGAAATGCCAGTTTTTACTGTCTGAAGCACCTCTGGTTTTAAATTTGGCAACAATGTCAAAATTTGTTTTGAACAAATTAGTCAACAAGGGAATGCTTTTCGTGCAAACCGCACCGAAATCCAACATTTGCTCGTTTTTTGCACCGTTTGTGGTTTAAGTGCCCTGAACAATGTTCGATTCCTTACATCAATTTTCCCTGGAGGATACCAAATCTGGTATCAAAATTCAGTTAAAGTTTCAACTTATGAAAGCCATCAAAAAACTTAAAAAATATTGAAAAATATTTTTTCCGAGCATTCAAAGTCTAAAGCGCCCTCTAGCGATGTTTTAGCACAATATTGCTCGGAATTTTTAGAAATAATATATAATAACAATAATTTTGACCAAAACCCAAAGCATTTCGACAATTTTTTCCGTTTTTAAGACCAGTTGAAGTTTTGCACCTAAATTTTGTGGGCGCGTGGAGCCTTAGGAAAGCATTTCCGACCCAGCATTGCCTATATACTTCGAGTCGTCTTGTTGTCCCCTACCTCTCCTAAGTTTGTAACATCTTAGCTGAAACACCCTGTATATATTATATATATATATATATATATATATATATATATATATATATATATATATATATATGTATATAATAGGTAATAAATATACACTGCTGGACAATTGCTAAGGACGGATCACAAATTGCTATGTAGCATAACATTAAAGCGAGACATGAGGCCTAGTGATAAAATATAGTTGCCACACTGCTTGATAGAATAAAGAATGTTTATTGTTCTGGAAAGTACAAAAACTGTGAAACATCTGAAAGAAAAAAAAATGTTCATTTGATCTGCGTACGGAGAAATGGAACAATGCATCTAAAAGGCTGCAGGCACCTAAAAGAAAGGTATCAGTACGGGATAAGTCCACCGTGGAGTGTGATGCAACATTCCACACGTCGTACCATACTTTGCACAAAATTATCCAGCAGCTGTTGAGGCAATTTATCCCATCACTCTGTGAGTGCACGGATGAGGGTGTTCTTGTTTGTCGGAGGATAGTTTCGACCAGCAACTTGCCTCCCCAAAGCATCCCACACATTTTCAATGGGGTTTAGATCTGGAGAACGCGCTGGCGATACGAGACGTTGAATACCCTAACTGTCTAGACAATCCTGAACAGCGAGTGTTCGATGACATGTTGCGTTGTCGTCCATAAAATCAAATTTATCACCGACAGCACCACGGAAAAGACGAACATGAGGAAGTAGAACTTCATCAATGTATCGTTGGCCCGTCATTGTCCCATTCGCAACCACATGTAGGCGCGTGCGGCCATTGATCATGATGCCGGCCCACACCATGATACTGCATGTCGGATATCGGTCCTTTTCCTGGATATTTTCTGGACGATAAGCAGTACCACTCTCGCGCCAGATCAGTTGGCGTCTACAATCCGATGACAGACTGAACCTACTCTCATCTGAGAATAGTACGCATGCCCAGTCCTGTTCAGACCAATTGTGATGCTCACGACACCATTGCAAACTGGCAGTTCGGTGCTGTCTGGTCAATGGGACACACACAACAGGTCTGCGTGCGTATAGTCCTCCTCCCCTCAAACGTCTGACAACAGTTTTTCGGGAGATCTGTTTTCCTGAGGCAGCAAGAAACTGATTTGCCACCTGCTGAGCTGTGGTGCGCCTGTTCCTTTTGCTGATAGGACGATATATCTGTCTTCTGCAGGCATCGTACTTCTAACACGACCTCCCCCGTGCCGTTTACTACACATTCTAGTAGTTTTAAATGACTTCCACAGCCGTGAAACAACGCTGTGAGCTATGTCGAACTCCCTGGCAACATCTGTTATTTTTCGCCCTTCTTCGATCTTTCCAATAATTCGGCCACGCATAAAGTCATCTATGTGATGATGTCGGGAAGACATACCAAAAATTTTAAGTTCGTCTATTAAATCTTTCCTGTAAAACTTTGACTTGAAACAACAACTGTCCACACGCGTCAAAACCTTTAAAGCTCTTATGAACGCTTTCACGTGATGAAAAGACGTGGGAAAAATTTGCATACTCATACTTCTTCTTACTAATATCCCGCACTTGTTCTAATTTTCCACATTTTGCTTCCTTTCATTTTGTGGTTGCTATGGATGATAGTGTTATTCGTCCTTAGCAATTGTCCAGCAGTGTATATCAAATGTAGATGGTTGGAAAAATAGGAATATAGACTAAATAGTGAAAAATTGAACTCTGAATCCTTTTTAACCCTTTATAGGGCCATTTAATGTGTACTTAACACCAGCTTCATCAATCTAATATCTTCATCATTTTCTTCGTATTGAATGTGCAATTCCTTTTCCGTATTACAAATCTATATCTTTTATAAAACACATTTTATACAGTTGTGGAATTTTCTACATGCTAATCCTTGTTTTTATAAAATTTCATGGGAAATAATATGTATATGTGAATTTTCAACTTTATCACTATGCGTAAATATAATTTTTATCTATAGATACTTTTTTAAATTGTAGTAAAGGGTGTTTTTTTAGAGGTATAGATCTTTAAATTGCAATAAAACAACGATGTATTATTCGATTGGCATTAATTTTTTTTATTCGAAAGATAATCTTTTGGCATTACATTTTAAATATAATCAATCAAGGCGTAGATTCGGCGAATGGGCCCAAAACGAGATTGCCGTTTTTCCCGATTTTCATAAGCGAATTTTGTTTAGCGATGAAGCTCACTTCTGGTTGAATGGCTACGTCAACAAACAAAACTGCCGCATTTGGAAAGAAGCTAATCCACAAGTGTATGTCGAAACACCGTTACATCCAGAAAAACTGACTGTTTGGTGCGCTTTATGGGCTGGTGGAATTATTGATCCGTACTTCTTCAAAAACGATGAAGGTCACAACGTTACAGTCAATGGTGATTGGTATAGAGCCATGATTACTAACTTTTTCATTCCTGAATTGAGCAATCATGATGTCCAGGAGCTGTGGTTCCAACAAGACGGCGCAACATGTCACACAGCTCGTGCCACAATCGATTTATTGAAAGACACGTTTGGTGACCGCCTAATTTCACGTTTTGGTCCTGTGAATTGGCCTCCAAGATCTTGTGATTTAACACCGCTGGACTATTTTCTGTGGGGCTATGTAAAGTCATTGGTCTATGCGGATAAGCCACAAACGCTTGACCATTTGGAAGACAGCATTCGCCGTGTTATTGCCGATATACGGCTACAAATGTTGGAAAAAGTCATCGAAAATTGGACGTCCAGATTGGACTACATCCGAGTCAGCCGTGGCAGTCATATGCCAGAAACCATATTTAAAATGTAATGCCGCAAGATTATCTTTCGAATAAAAAAAAATTCATGTCAATCGAATAATACATCGTTGTTTTATAGCAATTTAAAGTTCTATACCTCTAAAAAAACACCCTTTATTTACACAATCTATGTTATAAATGTCATGAAAAGAAATGTGAAATGGACTAAAACGCATAAATGTTCTGTTTTTCAATATCATGCAATGCAAAATTTTTAAAAGTTTTCCACGAAAAAAAGTATCTTAAAATTAGAATTATAACGTTATCTAATAAGGAAAATGAAATTCCTTTCCTAAATTATTCCTAATCGGAAAAATATTTTAACATACTATTCAAGCGAAAAATAGGCCCTTGAAAAAGGTTAAAAAGACGCATTGTATCACTTTGAAAGTTTTTTTTTTTATTTTGTATTTGTGTTCATTAATGAAAACACTGTATATTACAAAATTCTAAAATTATGCACTTCAACTTTCGCTACCATAAATTTTGACTCTAATTTAGCTCTATAAAGGCATCAGAAATATGTCCATTAACTCTGAACTTAAAACATTCTTCCATATAGGCCGTTTTAATAGATAATTAAAAAAACATCTTAAATTCCCATTTCCTTTTAAATGTCATTGTGTTGGACAAAACTCTGGCAACTGTAATAAAACGTAACATCGCTATTAGAGCAAGAAAATGAAGCATTTACTAATTGCTTTTATGTTCCTCACGCAGCTTGCATTTATTAGATTTACTCAGAGCTTAGATATAAAAGAGTTTAATTAAGCACTGACAGCCTAATGTCCTCTACCATCAACAAATTTACGCTTCGATAAATCTCCCAGAGTTCTTTTTTTATTTCTAATTTCAAGTCTAGAAAACGTCAAATTCGAAGGAATAAACTTGAAGGAAAATTCAGCTCATTAATTTTTGAAGCGTATGAAAGCAGTATAATTGCACACACACAAACTGCGATGAATCGGTGTTTCTTAAAGAAAGGCAGCAGAGAGAATTTTACTCGTCTTTTAGAATGATTTATCTTAATTAATTTTGAAGTATTAGCACTAGTTTTTATGTTATTTAATTAACTTTTCATGCAACTGGCAAAATGAGAAGTTTTTCTAAGCTTTGGTTAGCTTTTCTTTAGTAATGTATTGTAAAATTCATTTTAAAAGAACAGTTTTGTGTTTTATCTGTAGTTAACTGATTAAAGAATTATTCAAGATTTATGATTTAATAAGTAATTAAATGTGCTTCGAAAAATTTGTTCTTTGTTGACTCGTGTAAATCGCTCAATAATTCTCAAATGTATTTTTCGTATTGACAATACAATACGTTTTCTAAATTAAACGCGCATTTAATTCTAAACTCAATTCTTTAAGTCTGCAATCTTCTTAGCTGAAAGTTAGCACTTCGATATTTTTACGCATTAAATTATTTGATAGTTCTTCCTACAAGTTATTTCAAATAATGGGTACTTTCATTTTAACACTTTTTTATGTTTAGTATGAAAATCAATGTCTTGTTTGTGTGTAAGGTACATCCATCAATATTTTTATTTAAGCAATTTAATATGTTGTTGATTAACTTTTATTGATTAAAAAAGACGTTCAAAGCATTTTAATCGGATTTCTAACATTTTTGATGAAGCATTTGCTGCAAATACAAGGAGGGGAAGAAGAAATGACAATATTTTTCACACATAAATATTTTCTTTAATCAGAATCAGATATATTTATGTTTCAGTTTTTAAGAGAAGCTTTAATTATTATTTTCTAAATTTCTTTGCAGTTAATTTCAAGAGAAGAATTATAACTGACTGCTGTCATTTTGTATTATATATTGATACATGAGGGCTTTTCACGTTGATCCAGTAATAATTCTTTATAAATATAAGAATAATGTATAAAAAACTGATAATTATTTACTTTTTATTTCAGAACCAATAATTATTTTCTGTTCTACTGATTTACTTAAAATCCATTTGAAATTATTTTTTAAATGTATTATACTTTTCTACTTGTATAATATTTTCGACGGCAGTTTTTTTACTATTACTTGTAATGTATTTTTTTAATTCCATTTTATTTGCACACAAACAAAAAAATCAATGAACAGAAAATTAATTCATGCTAACTCAACAGAGACACTTGCCGCTAACCAAACAGATCCTGCTGCACAACGGATCTTTAGAATCATCGGGACTCGAACCTATAACTCGACAGAAATAAAGCTGTACACAATTTTGCGGCAAATACCGTTAAAGAACCACAGCCATCGCAGTCCTGAAATATTAAAGTGCAGGAGTGAAAATAGTGATGTTCAAACTTGTGTGCCATTCTCTTTTGAAACCTATTTGAAATAAAGATCTCCTTACTATGAGCATATTGTGAATCTGATTAATTGAATAGTTTATATCAATACACAATCTACTCAAATTGATTAATTGCGGATATTAAGTCTCAAAATTCATATGTTATGATTTAAACTAATTAGATCAACTCAGCTGACAGTGAAGATAGGAAGATATTAATTCAGGCCTTTAGAATAGATTAACGTGACTATTATTAGTTCAATATGTAGAAGTGACAGATCCGTGCAAGTGAAATCAAATATATGCAAATATATATAATTCTAATTATACGTATTATAATTCTAAGCCACATGACAGGAAATCACGCATCATGAAGACGTACATTAAACACTGATAGTATCATTGTATTGCTTAAAATGAAGCAAAAAATTTTATGTTTCGATTAAAAAGTAAAAATTAAATTGGTTTTTAATTTCGCGCTTGATTTCATGGGAGTGTCTACGGAACGTACTGGAATTGCTGAAATTTGGTATAAATACCTTACTGATTTCTCGATTATGCTATAATAAATGTATTCGAAGCTGATTGGGTGTTTTAAATTACATTAAGCGTTGAATGCTACTATTAATCCTACTCAAACTATGCTTCTCAAACTCTGAATATTATCAAACCAATATTCAGTCATCATTTTTATCGCCCCCCTACGTACATGACAGTGCATTGGATACAATAATACTATACTTTGACGCTAAAACTACAACATGACTTCAATCTCTTAGGAGCCACATACGTATATAAATGTCTCGTTAAAAACGATAAATGTCCTGGACGTATATATACGTCTTTCTGAAGTACGATCTTTTCTGGGCACCACTATTCTTAAAATTATTACGAAGGTTTTTGAATGAAATAAAAGTACCTTGACAGTGTTTGTGAAGGATTTACTTATTTCATAGGATTTGCTTATTTATTCCACCCCCATACATCACATACACACGTCTACGTTGAGAACGATGGGATTCGGGAGCTATTTGCGTAACTTTAAACCAGGAATTAAGGGATGAATTATAAGCAGTACAAATTATGAAGATAAGTACTAATTTTTGAATATCATTTTTATATGAAAAGCCCATGGGGTCACTAGCAATTTTTAAACTTGTTCTTAACCTAGTATTGTTAAATTAATAATAAAATACATTGTACAGTACTGATGCATTTATAAGTGTATTATATCAGTGTAAATATGTATTTTATTTTTTATGTCATCAGAATGTATTTTGTTTGTTTACTTTTCATAAATTAATGTTTCTTAAATAATCTTTTGTTTTCGATTTTTCAATATGCTCGCGCCCCTCCTCGTAGAGTTATGATGCCCCCCTCAGTTTGAGAAACGCTGCCCTAGACCTTTTGTGGGGCAATCATATTTTACTTTATTTCCGGTGATTTCTTTTACAAATTACACGGTTCGGGATAGGGCATAAAAAAGAAACTCGTCATAAAACAAAAGAATGAATCAAGGCAGGGGAATTGTCCTGTTACTGGATTGCCATTGAAGGCTACAGAAGTCCCATAAAAAAGTAATAATCACGTTCCCATCAAAAAAGGAAAGTTCCTTTTCTTTTTTTTTTCTATATTTGGCTCAATTTTTTCTCTCTCCTTTTTATCCTTCGAAATTGACAAGGGATTTAGGAAAGGTGGAGATTCCGTTATGTCCTTGCCATCCAACGTCCGCGTTACATTTGTGACAAATGATGCCAAATCGCTC
The DNA here is from genome assembly GCA_019973935.1 of Trichonephila clavipes. NCBI lineage: Eukaryota > Metazoa > Arthropoda > Arachnida > Araneae > Nephilidae > Trichonephila > Trichonephila clavipes. Next base: position 351,450 of record BMAU01013863.1, read on the forward strand.
AAAGCGACAAATAGGTGTTTTTTGGACTTCTTTTTCCGAACTTGAGGCTTTTTAGCCATTCTTCAGTTCTTTTCCCATTATTTTGTCATTGTATTTCAAGAGAATTCTTTTAAAACTTAGCAACTTCCGTTTTCAAAAGATGTCCCAGAGCTAAAGACTTTCTAGTGGAAATGGATTTGGCTGTTTTGAAATCTATTACCTTTGGATGGGATATTTCAGACAGAGCAAAAATGATGGAACATTCATCAATTTCTAAAGATCTATTCATATTAAAAAAAAGTAAATACTATTTTTCTCTGCATTTTCATAAGTGGTAATAAAAAAGATTTCATTGAATTTTGAGTATTGCTCACGTAGTGTGTATAAACAAATGTTTCATAAATTATAAAAACATTTTTTTTTCAAAAATATGAAACATTTCTATTTTGTAATTTACAAAATTGATAAAAAAACAACTAATAATAATTATTGATGTAATACAATTGATCTCTACATCTATGAATAAATAAGTAAAGTTCATTAAAATGTTTTAGAAAATAAATTCACAGTAACATTGACTTAAATATATATAAGTATTATTGTTGAAATTTATGTAGGTATACATATTTTAAACACTATAGTATATTTATTTTTAAATATTTCTTATTTTAATATCATAATGTTAATTAACTAAAAATGTATTAATGTTATAATGGACAAAACGTCTCTTAACCTATTGCCATGTAATACAGATAAAAAGACATTTTATTATATGGGCTACTGCATTTTGATTTTCAGCTGTAAATTGGTTAAGGTATCCGACTACGTTCGGAACCGTGATTTTTAAAAAAGCACATAAATGGATAATTTTCATGATATTTAGTGTTTCTTAGATTAGAATACATGTATAAAATTGTTTTACAGACATTTTGACAAAAATAATTATTTAAATACAATATTTCGGCAAAAAATTAACTTAGAATAACCCTTTTTTCAAAATGTTCTCCTTTTTTGAAAAATGCCTCTATTGTAATAATATTTTACCTGTATATAGCTCAGACCACTGTCCAGAGGCTCACGTAAGAATTTTGATAAATTCAGATTATTTTCAGAGTTACAACCAATTGAAAAAAGTATCGGTGTTTTTTTCTTAAGGTGACAGAACACCTCTAAAACTCAATTTTTGGTCAATATATCGATTTTTCGTTTTTGGTTTTATATTAAAATTCAATCTTTTATCTTTGTAAATATGTTAAAATTTTGTTTCTATCTTAATTAGAAGCCGAGAGTTACAGCTTTTTCAATATTACTTAATCATAAATTTCTCGGACCCGAAATAGTTTCTGCTAACCGGAAGTGGCCGAGTTGTTTGTTTACGTTTCTCTTTCATAGTATATGACATGAAATATTATAATTAATATACAAATATTTAGTCAGAAATTAAAATAGAACATTTAAGAATAAATATAAATGTATTTGGAAATACAGTTTTCCTTTTTTATGTAAAACCTGGCAGCAAGTTTGTTGTTTTGACTTTGTTTACATATGCGTTTTTATTTTCATGCTGAAAGAATTGACAGCGTATAAAAAGTTTATTTGATTGTTTTTATTCTGCTTTATTTAACTTAAAAAATGGTTAAAAGTATTGCTAGAAAGCGCAAGCGACAATTTTATGGTAATAAATTCACAAACACTTCGAAAAAAAATAGCACTTCAGCAATTCCTTAATGTACTGCTAGCTGTTCTAAGTTGGGAAAAGAGAGTTTCTCAACTGCAGAAGGAATGCCTGGTCCTGTGTTTGGTAACACAATCGTTGACCTTGAACTTATTGTGGAAGCTTTTTCTCAACTTTGCTGTTCAAATTGTTTTGCTGAAAAAGTAGAACTATTCGAGGATTCCAGATATGGATTGTGCTCCCATTTTACACTAAAATGTAAGTGTTGTGACTTTTTTTTGCATTGCTTCATCAAAAAAATTGTAAATGCACCTGTCATAAATACCAGGCTAGTATATGGTATGAGGCAGATAGGCAAAGGTTTTGCTGGGGCATTTAAATTATGCTCAACATTAAATTTGCCTCGACTAACCAAAACTGCTTACAAAAATCAGGAAGCAAAGCTTTTAAAAGTGGTTCAGGAAGTAGCTGAGGTATCCATGATAAAAGCTGCTACTGAAATTGTGGAGAAACAACAAAATCTCTCATCCGATATTGTAAAATGTGGCATATCGGTGGATGGCACATGGCAACGAAGAGGCTATACATCTAAGAATGGCTGTGTTGCTGCAATATCAGTTGATACTGGTAAGGTGTTAGACATTGAAGTTATGTCGTCCTACTGTCCAACATGTAAGAGACTTCAGACTATGCCAAGAAACTTTGAATATGAATCGTCAAAAGCCGACCACATATGTCAGTGTAATTTCAGAGGCTCTTCAAAAATGGAAATTGTGGAGGCTTCCCGAATATTTCTTCGATCTGAAAAAAACCGCAGACTGCAATACACTCAATATTATGGGGATGGCGACTCAAAAGCTTTCATGAGTGTGAAAGACACTTACGGATTAAACAGTGTGACCAAGTTTGAGTGCATTGGCCATGTACAAAAGAGAGTGGGTTCGCGTCTGAGAAAACTGAAAACTAAAACTAAAGGACTGTCTGTTAAAGGCAAATTAACTGATAATTTTATTGACCGACTTCAAAACTATTACGGAATTGCTGTTCGCAGCAATGTCGGTAACTTAACTGCCATGCAGCAAAATGTAATTGCAGTGTTATACCACTGTGCATCAAGTGATAAGAAACCGATGCATGGTCAATGCCCAATAGGGAAAGAAACCTGGTGTTATTTTCAGTGGGAGGTGGCAAATGGAACAAAATGTTTCACAAAATATGCTGGTTTATCAAATGATGTTTTAAATAAAATTAAACCAGTATATTTAGAACTATGCGACAAACAAATATTAAGTAAGTGCTTGCATGGACGCACGCAAAATGCCAACGAGTGTTTTAATGGAATAGTTTGGCAAAAAGTACCGAAGGAAGTATTTATTTCGCTCGAAACAATTAAATTTGGGTCGTATGATGCTATTATACACTTCAATGAAGGATTAAATGGGTGTCTAAAAGTTTTTAATAAAATGAATATTGAAAATCCTGGGGTGTTTACCTTACGGGGATATAAACATTTAGATAAATGCAGAATCCGTGAATCAATTCATAATGCAGACCCCAAAACAAAAGAAAAACAGGAAAATTTTAAGAGCACTTAAAAGAAAAAAATTAGTGTTTTAGAAGTCAAAGATGGGGAGAATTATAAATCTGGTGCATTTTAATAAAAAAAGTAAGTGTTTATCTTGTAATCAGAATAGTTTAATGTTATTTTTGTCGTTTTCTCAAAATGAATTTTTTTTACATTTTTTTTCTTACCGCAAAACACAATATCTCAAAAGTTATGCTTGAATGATATAAAATTTTTATATGTATGTTTTTTAAATACTTATACAGGGAATAGACCATTCATAAGATTTTGTGTTGAGTAGAAATTTTTTTTATATAGCAATAAAGTAAAAATTACAATAGCTTTTAAGAAAATTTCAACGTATCGAAGTTCGAAACACAATAAGTTCCCACGTAATGGTCATATTACAAAAATAAGAGTCTATTCTCTAGATAAGGCTGTATGTTATATTATTCAATTTACAAAATGTCAATATATTTATTTTATTTTCAATTATCATGTTTTGCGTAAAATATTATTTTTGCTTATTTTTCTATAAAATACCCATTTGACAGTAAAAATGTGCACTAATAAAACTTTTCTTGGGTGTTTTTCTAATTTTAGAGACCCATAAGGTAATAAAATATGCATTTACTGGCAAAATTCAGGTTAATTCAAAAAATTTTCTTCAAAAGTGTATAAACATTTAGATAGATGCAGAATCTGTGTGAATCGATTCATAACGCAGACCCCAAAACAAAGAAACACAGAAAATTTTTAAGAGCACATTAAAAGAAAAAAAAATAGTGTTTTAGAAATTAGAGAGGGAAAGGATTATAAATCTGGTGTATTTTAATGATAAAGTAAGTGTTTTTCTTGTAATCAGATGAGTTTAATGTTATTTTTGTCGTTTTCTCAAAATGAGTTTTTTCACATTTTTTCTCACCTCAAAACACAATATCTCAAAAAATTATGCTTGAATGAAATAAAAAATTTTATATGTATGTTTTTTTAATACTTATACTGGGAATAGACCTTTCTTAAGAGTTTGTGTTGAGTAGAATTTTTTTATATAGCAATAAAATGAAAATTACAATAGCTTTTAAAGAAAATGTCAACGTATAGAAGCTCGAAACACAATAACTTCCCACATAATAGTTATGTTACCAAAATAAGAGTCTATTCCCTAGATAAGGTTGTATGCTATTTTATTCAATTTACAAAATGTCAATATATTTATTTTATTTTCAGTTATCATGTTTTGCGTAAAGTCTTATTTTTGCTAATTTTTTTTCTAAAATACCCTTTGACACTAAAATTGTATACTAACAAAAAAAAAATTTCTTGGGTGTTTTTCTAATTTTTAGAGACCCATAAGGTCATAAAATAAGCATTTACAGTCAAAATTCAGGTTAATTCAAAAAATTTTCTTCGAAGGTGTTCTGTTACCTTAAAATTTATCCTCTCTGTTGTCGTAAAACATGGGTAAATCCACTTTCGAGTTATATATTTCAAAAATTCTAGTTGAGCCTCTGTACAGAGATCTGAGTTATATACAGGCAAAATATTATAATAGATGCATTTTTCGCGAAAGGAGTATGTTTTGAAAATGGGTCATTCTACGCTCATATTTGTCAAAATATTGTCCAATATATATCATAAATATTATCCATTTATACGTTTTTGCAAAATCATTGCTCCGAACGTAGTCGGATACCTTAAAATTTTAGTTGTAGTTAGAGTTTTGTCTATACGATGAAAAGTAATTCTTAGACATAAAAACGAAACATAATTAGATTCTAATATACTTATCTAGATAAAAGTTAGTATTTTTACTATATTATTTTTCATATAAACATACAAACATGAATTAGCTAAATTATACTGTAAGTAGGCGTGCATAGTTTTATCTGTTTATCTCATTATATTTAATTCAAATTATTTTCTAATTTAATGACACTGATAGGTTTTGCTTAAATAATATATCATTATATATATGTGTGTGGTGTGTGTTTATTACTGTAATATGTTTTATTATCAAACCAATAATGATACAATTTGCTTTAATTATTTTTGATTAAATATAAAATTTTAAATATATCTTCTTTAATTAATAATTTAATTTTTTTCAAGCAACAAAAATATTTTAATTATGTCCGAAATGTTTGACTTCATACCAATTTGATATGTTTTCCGAAAAACATCTGCATTATTTGAATGGTAAATTAAAGACTTCTTGATGTATTAGTTATTAAAATCTTTAATAATAAAGCTAATTTCTGAAAAATAATCCAATTAATAAAAAAGGAATTTATTGTACAAAATAGGTACCGTTATAGCATAATATAATCATAATATAAGATCCAAACACAATGAAATGAAGTAACTGAATCCTCCATGGACTCAAACATGCAAAGAGATGCATTGGAACTATGTCTGACGAGCAGAATAATAAGACTACCCTGCTCAACACATTTAACAAGCTCTTAGGTTGCTTATATGGTGAGCTGGTTTGGTGAGTGAGATATCATCTAATGTATGCTCTTTACTATGAGTACTTTACGGCTCAAAGTCCATTAAATCCCTTGACTCTGTTCTGTTGTTTAATTCAAGTAAGTCACACTGAAAACATAGACGTACTAGATTAGATTAGAAGATTTTTTACATATACATTAATCTCAGCTTCTAAGTTAAAACTATCTAGAGAAACTAAAAATAAAAACAAATCGTAAGAGGATAGAGGAACTACATTAGAAAGATATCCATATATCATTGCAACTTCTATTCCTAGCCTTTTGACGAAATATTTTGTGTTTGGTGCGATTTGTAAGACATGGGAGAGATTGAAATTCTTGTATAAGTTTAATTTTTAAAATCATGGAAACAGTTTAGAATACTATTTATTTACTTTTTTAATCTAAAGAAATTCTTTTTATCTCAGAAAACTCTACATGAGTGTACATTATACATCAAAGAACAAGTTATCAGTTTTAACACTTAAAAATGACCAGATATGTCGCCATATAATTTTTCAGCGATTCTTGTAAAGTTTCTTAGTCCTACATAGTTAGGAAGCTGAAACTTTTTGATTTCATTTCTGTCGGCTGCGGATTGGAGTTTTATCATTGCAGACCTAGTTCGTTCCTGGAAGCTAGTATCTCTTTTTAGTACGGTCCCATATAGGGGGATACCAATGCCCGCAGGTATATCTGATGTCCAGTTTCCTCCCTAGAGGGAGACACTTAAGCTCCCTTATTTAATATTTAATATTGGATTAATATTGCCGAGAGCATCCAAGTCAAAGAGACACTCTAGGGATCTTCTACATTCTGTATAATCATACGACATGGCCACTGTCGATTTTCTGCATCATTAAAACACACCAACTTGGGCCGGGGTCACACCCGCAACCTTAGGTGCAGAAAAGCTGAAACTTAAATCAATAAACATGAGGTTGCAAAACCGAAGCTTAATTATTTTCTTTCGATTTTTATTTTGTTAATAAGTATTGGTTTTTTTATGTTTATACTTTGTATCTGGAGGCAAAAAATAAATAAATAAAAACACAGGAAATTATTATGTTTTAAGAATTTTTTTACAAAGTGGAGTGGGCAGTTTTAAAAATTATTCCTCGTTTCATCATATCACTGTGTATAACAAAGAAAAAATTTATTAAAAAATATCATTTAGCAAGCATTATTCTACAGTAATTGAATTCAGAAATTCATTTTAGAGAGCAATCTGTAATCCGTGATAAAAATTAATCGATTTGAGTCATATTTCCTCTAAATGCCCGTTACGCAAAGGCCATATCCACTTCAGTTTTGTCGAAGTTTGGGACCCATTCAGACGAGTCAATTTGTACCACTCTTAGCAGTTTTAACAGATTCCTTTACATGTGGTCCAATGTAACTTCCTGGTATGCCACTCTCAATCTTTCGCGAATACCGCGTTCTAGTTTCCACAAGTTAATTGAAGTAAGAAGATATTGTGAAAGCTACGCTGTTTATGCGTGCTTAATTTTCTATAGAAAATAGTGGAAGCTTTTCATTGCTTCATCGGATTAAATTATTTTACTGATGAACCAGCACTCTATTTTCAGTCAATATTGTTTCCGCGTGTAAAAGAAGTTTTCTCCCATTTTCACATTAGAGGTGTGTTGACAGGAAACAGGTTGGTTGGCGCAATGTTGTCTCCAGTGAAATCGGCTTTCAAATCCTTACAATATGTTAGAAACTCTGGTGAATAGGATATCCTCTCAGGGATGTTCATCAACACTTAATTGAGGCTAAAATTTACAAGGTACATCGCCAATAGCCCCCGTCTTGTTCTAGAGTTCGAGCGACAATTTTAAACTATCGATAATGACATGCCCATCTTCGAAATTATTTACTTAAAAATTGTGTAATTTATTCAGTGTCCAACTATCTTACCATTTGGATTATGTGTCTATCTGAGTAGCTTAATCTATTATACCGCATTATATTTTAACTGAGATAGTAGCCATGAAACCGATTGTTAATTTTCAGGTACTGGTTAGATAAATTGATGAGCTATTATAAAAATATCTTAAGCGATATAAATTTATTTATCTCTCTAATTCAAGTTATTCCACTATTGATAAAAAAAAATCGAAAACTAATGAAATATTTTTTGCAGTACGAGTGTGTTAAAGGGAGCTCTTGAATTCTTATTGATTAACTTCTCTACAAAAAATGCATACATTTCATATATTAAATTTCTATGTGCAATATGTTTACAAATATCTGTATTTTAAATTGTGTCAGGAACAAGCATCAATTATGTGAAATAAACATTCAGATTTTTCCCCTTGTTTATTTTCTTTCTTTTCATGTTTAATTGTAAATCATTTATTGTATTTTTCTGGTAATTTAGAATGAAATCACAGCCTTCCCTGAGTAGTAAAAACAAAAATATAATGCACAGATAATCAGAAAAATTACCGTTCCCGATCAAGGGAAATAACAAAAACACAAAACAACTAACGGATGTCCGGTTGAACCATGGTCAGTTGGGTCCGAAATGATCCATTACTCACTATAATGAAAACAACACGAAGTAAACCAAGATGGTTATTATTGTGAGTACTCTTAGCATTGTTTTTTTTTACATTGAATAGCGTTTCGAGTTATTCGTAAAAGAAATATTGGTTACTGGTTTTCTATATATTATTAAATTATGAAAATGATGAAATAAATAATCGAACATTAACCCAGCATTGAAAGCGAACATAAATCAAGTATTTTTATAAAGTATTTTTATATAGAAATAAATATTAACATCTCTACATCAATCCAAACATTTTAAGGTGAAATTTCAAGTCTGTACAATATTATTGCTGATATATAATGTAAAGAAAAAACAATGGTGAAAAATATGTTTTGTGTTATTCTGTTTATATTTTCGGTATTTAAATGCATTTTTGTCTTGTTGTCTGAATTTTAGTCATGAAAAATAAAATATTTAATTCTCTATCTAATAATACGTATAAAATATTATTTGAAAATACTTCGTACTCAATTAATTTAAACGTGTGTCTGATTAAATTTCATAAAACTTAAAAAAGAATAATTTTAAGGAAAATGAATATTTCATTACTATTTCATACAAAATTTCTCAAATCCGCGTAGTTTTAATTAGTATTTTGTGAAAAAAAGTTCTTTTAATCAGCCGGAAGTCCTAAATATTATTTCTAAGCATGCAGATATTTTCTGAGAAAAATTTCAGAGCAATGGAGAAATAAATATAAATTTTAAAAATATTTCACCTTTCATTACTTAAAAGAGACAACTAAATATATCAAGAAGTACTTCGTTAAACTGTTTTAATATTAAAACTCGTTTTCATATGGATTACTTTTTTTAACTACAAAAGAAAGAAATATAAAATTGTGCCTCTAGAAATATTTATTTGTTAGATGCCTTTTATGATATAACTGCAAAATTAATATACCTTTATTGCGACGGTTAATTCTACATAACCAAAATAAACTTTGTTGTTTTTTAAAATATTTTCTGTTTCTCCGAGTCATAAGATTTTCATTTCATGTAAAAGATAATGTAAAAATAAATATTAAAAATTTGTCATCGTGATACAAGTGTGAAATTAAAAAGCAAGAGGAAAGTATTCGTAAGATACATACCTTTGATGACAAAAGGAAATATGAGGAATGCGGATTATTTTTTCCTAACATACAATGTAATCAATAACTGTAACTCAAACGGTGTTGGAAATCAAAGAGGTAATCAAAAAGTATTTGAAACTTCGGAGCTTTTTATGGCGTTTAAATCTAAAAGAGATTTGCAGTTTTTTTATCTTCCCTTTTATTTTATTTATTTATTTTTGCCTCTACATTATCATAAATTCCAATCCCATCAAAAACAGTAGAAAATTAAATTTTTTTCTTCTTCAGAAAATGTTAATTAAAATTTAAATTGTTTTGATCAGTGCTTTAAAAAATATTTGAATTTAATTCTGAGTTACATTTTAAATTTTAAAAAAAGCCCATTTAATACAAAAATAAAATTTCAAATGCCATAATTTTGCCACCTCATTCATTCGAAATTTATAAAAATAACAATAAATTATAATAATTTTCAATGACACGTAAATGTTATCTTCTATTTTAATAATGTATAGTTGTATAGTTTTGCTTGTATAGCTGTCAGTTGCTTGGTGTATAGTGTTGCTTATAATGCTGTGGTCGTTGCTTGGTGTATAGTTTTGCTTATATAGCTGTGTTCGTTGCTTGGTGTATAGTTTTGCTTATATAGCTGTGCTCGTTGCTTGGTGTATAGTTTTTAATATTATTTCACTCTTCTTTATTGGCATCAAATATTAAGGTTTATAATATCCTCTACTATATTTCAAATTTACATAAATGTAAATAATTAAAATATTTAAGAACACACACAGTAATTTACAAAATATTCCAGAATTTTTTTACGGCCTTTCACTCAAGCGTTATATGAGATTTCATTTCTCGACGAATAAGCATTCACATAGATAAAATATTCTGAAACGAAAGAATATCTGGAGGACTTCTCTAACTTCAAATACATTTACATTCGAAAAATAGGATTAGCACCCATGTTGCCCTTTGGATAGACGGAGCAATTCATTTACATATGGATGAGATTAAGTTACTCTATGAAGCTGAGAGTATGTGCATTTCTCTCCTTTTCAATTCCTCCAGGTAAATTCGAAGCTAGAGTAAAATCCTAAGCTAGAGCTGACGTTATTATCTTGCGTTTCTACTGAGTGATGGAAGTAGAGCATATTCTAAAGGCAACAGAATTTGCCAAAAATAAATGAGATGCAATATGTCACTACTAAATCTTTGAAATAGAAGCATAATATTATTTTACTTGGATCATGAGAGCGAAGAATTTGCAGTCAAGTGAGTATAAGGTTCAGTTGATGTGATTCTGCTTATTTATTGAAAATTGGTTTGGGAGAGAAATATACTTCATTTTATTTGCATTTTCTTTGTTCCAACTCGATTTCAAAGAGAGTAAGTTTATTTACAAAAATGAATTATTTCCTACATAAAAGGAGAGTACATCATTCTTATTTGAATCGTACTGCACAAGAACCGTCATTTTAGCTTTATAAAAGCGAGAATTAAGGGATTTAATTTTGTAAAATCAGAATTCCACATGCATCTGTCGTTAATAAATATGTGTAACAAATCGGAATTACGCCACATACAAAATACCACTGTAAACGATAAACCAACAGTAAAATATACGCAGTCTTTTTTCTACATGTGCCAAAAAATTTAAAAAAGATGCATTTATATTTATTTAAATATTCAAGACATGTAGTGATTTATTTAAAACATTCCAAACAGTGTAAATGAAGAAATAATATTCTCTCTCTCAAAAACACATTTTTTACAACAATAACTGAAAATGTTTCAATTTTTATTCCACTTAATTTTTTTTAGCATTTTATTGATAAAATTTATCAAGGTGGTTTGTTGCGTACAGTTTATCTGCGTCCGTTCTTTACAGCGTGTCTGAATGTCAATGCACTCATTGTACATTAAAATCCAATATATATATATATATATATATGTATATATATATATATGTGTGTGTATATATATATATATATATGTGTGTGTATATATGTATATATATATGTATGTATATATATATATGTGTGTATATATATGTATATATATATATACATGTGTCTGTGTGTGTAATATAAAAATAAAAATAGATATATTCTCTCTCTCGTAAGCTTTAACTCAGAACTTAGATTATGCAAAATCAATACAGTGTTTCGTCAGCTCTCCCCCTATAGACTTGGTACCACCTCTGTCTAGAGGGACAGGATCAGTAGAATCCTAGAAATCCTCATAAATCACCGCTTTCGGGGGAATTCCACTAATTTCTATCTCTTTGGATTTTCCCTATATAAATATCGTCGTTCCCCCAAGTCGGGGTTCTTTTGCATGTTGAAAAGTATTGTATCATGTGGTACTAGTGTTCTCCCTGTACAGGAAACCTCGTACTTTCAATAAAAACTTTGATGTCCAAAGCTGTCGTTCCTGGGTTCGGAATATATATATAATTTAATTACATGCAAATCAATCACAATTTTATATTCAATTAAAAAATTGAACTTACCTGAAATCTTATAATACTAAATCATATTTCAAAATATCAATGGTGAATATAGAAGATAAAATGCCAACGTTTTCAAACAAAATTAAACCGTTATAAAATAAAATTTATAAAATATCCAATTGCAACCTTGGACTTAGGACCGATAATTGGGGTTAAACTAGTTTGATGGCGCCAACCTTCCCCCTATTGCAACTTGGTAAGTTATTCGGGAAATATCCAATTTTCAAAAATTTAAAGATCTAAAATTAAACCATTAAACTTAAAAATTAAACTATTGGTCATGTCATCGCATTCTGAAAGATATTATAAGATTAAAATGTTAAAATTCTAAAACAGCTAAGTGTGTAGTATAAGAGAACCATCGAACACTAAAGATGATGCAGTCATCTTTAAAATAGTTGTACAGGAAGAGAAAATTTCTAAAATCCGAAAGTTCAAATTAAAAACCCAGTATGTTCACAAATGAATAGCGTAAATCATTAAAAACACACCAAAGAGTATTCTATCAATAATTCAATTCACAATTTTTGAACGATTTCTCATATTTCCTACAACAAATACCACTCACATATTGCTCATAACTCCCACTATTGCCATGTCAATCCAAATGTTTCATAATCTCACACTAGAGTTTAACTATTAAGTATCAGATGCAAATCAGATTGCATGCAAAAAAGTTGCTTGAATTGTCGTAAAATTTTGATTTTGGTCCTAAATAGTTTTAAAGTGTAGTCGCGTAAATATTGGTCTATGTGTGTATTAAAATGTATCCTGTATGTGGAATGCACATATTCTTCACAGCTGGAGTCCTAACCAAAATAAAAATTATATATATATATATATATAATTTTTATTTTCATTCTTTGGTGTTTATCCCACGTGTAGATGTAGACCTTATTTTCAATACGGTTATTTTTTTTTCTATTATGTCGAATATTTCTGATGAAGGGGAAGTTTGGATCCATGAAGTAATGCTTAACCCTATTCAACCGTCCTAAATCAGTGACAGCTTTATACGTCATAATAGTTATCCATTATATTCCAATGACTGTTTATGTCTTTGCATTTTTAATTGCTCAATATACTCTTGAAAATTTTTTATTCTCCAGTCTTAGTTTAGCCTTTTGTAACACTTATTTTATTCATGGACTAATATATATATATATATATATATATATATAATTAATTAATTAATTAATTAATTTCAATAACATAAATTTTATTACATTTCATGTGTATCTATCCTTTCTTTACAAATAATAAATATTTCATGAAGAATCTAAACAAGTTGGTTCTAAAGCTTGTAACATTATAATATATTATTAGAGCAGATTTTTTATTTTGGAAATACATTTTTGGACGTAAATCACTACTTTATTTAAAATTTTTCTAAGCTATGCTTTAATCGTCGTCAAAGTAAATACATCACACTTCAAATTAAGTGTGGGATTATATTTAAACTTAATAATACACTATTATAAAAACACGAAAATTTCAAAGCAATGTATTTAAATTTACTCTCCAAATTTAAATCGATCACGTGACATTCATTTGCTTAGTCCATCGTTTTAAATGGTTGTTGATTTACTTTGGAAACTTTTATTGCAAGACTAAAATTTCTGAATATTTCATAATTCACACTCTGCACATATAAATAACAATATTTTCATTTCAGAATTAATTTTATAAGGTATGGCTTAAGGTACTCAAAGCAAGTTGCTGTACATCAAAATCTAATTAATAAAGTTTTCTCAGATATTTCTGAGTTATTATATCAATATTAGATCTTAGAATAAGATAGTTATCTGAGAAATATGAAGACATCGGTGACAGGATACTTTGAAGTTCATATTCTGGCGTGTTTCTAGCGTAACGCTTGAGTATTGAAACCATTTTAATTTGGAATTTTTGTAATTTTAAATGTCCCGTTTTTTACTGATCTTACCAAATTGTACAAGAATTAAAGATTATCTCTCTCTTTAATAAATTACTTTAATTAAATGTTAATATACTGGTATGAATTAGTTTTTATTGATATCGCACTAATAAGCTACCCAGGGATACATGTGATGGATCTCATAAGTTTGAGCCTTGATCGTGTGACGAAGATAGCACCTGAACTGGCACCTTTACATCCAAATACCACACCACACCCCGAGGAGCACTGTGAACCCGAAAGATTTAACGTGCATCAGGCCTTCTACATGGCAGATCTTCAGTGGATCAAATGCCAAAATTATGGCATGCAGGGGGTTATGATCTCGAGTTCATGACTATAACCATTAGGTTATAGTCATGAATAGCAGCCACTTAATGTCCATGCAACTTTCGTCCATATAGAATAATATTCATTGAATTAATTGAAATTTGTAAGTACATTCTGCCGTTATAAAATATTATAACATCTGTTTCACAATATTTTCCCATCCGTGCTCAGATTTCACAATGAAAGAGATTTATCAATTCATCTTAAGAATAAAATATTTATTAAACACTCAAAGTATTTTGACTTTAGTCTTATCTTTTATACTTAAGGTATCCGACTACTTGCGACAACTTTTTTTTAAAATAATGGATATATGGAGATTTTTTGTGGTTTTTAGATTTGTTTAGTACATTTTAAGGAAAAAAAAACTAAAATTATAAATTGAAAAATAAATTATTACTGCTAAAATGGGGAAAAAATGGGTAAAAATTGACAAAATATTGCATAAACGGGGCCCGCTCTGTACAAATAGTAAATGAACACATTCTCAATTTTTCAATTTTGATTTTTTACTTTGCTATTCCTTTTTGAAGTGCCCTTCAGGATAAGAGATATTTTAATTTTTACAAAAACTAGAGCACTTTATCTTAGCTGTTATGTGAAATTGCTTAAAAAAATAGTGTTTGTATTCACATAAAGAACTGTAAATTTTGTAATAAAACAGTGATTGATAAATCTGAAGGTTAAAACACTTCTGCTGTTATACAGAACATACACACCAAATTTCAGCAAATTATTAAAAAAAAAAATTTGAGCAAACGCTGTCCCCGTTTGAGTTTTTCGGAAAAACCACATTCTGAGTAAAACGCATTTTAAGGTTTGATATCTTATGTCAAGTTATGGCATCTGCTTTTACTAAAACACTTGTAGTTTGGGTTCTAGTAAACGGAAAATAAAAGCCTTGGCATTTTTATGAAGCTAATAAGATGGCCTATAAAATAAAATCATAAAAAAATTGTCCATTTTTTAAAAAAAAATCATGATTTTAGGGTAGACGGATACCTTAAACTTTTTCAATGAAGACTAATGAGTTCTAGCGGGAAATGTAGGGATATACAGTCTCTTTTAAGCATTACACTTACAAATATCTTCTAGTACTTCCGGGTTTTAGTATAAAATTAGGGAAAAAAAGTATGGGATCATGTTATGTCCATTGTTGTGAAGATGTCTCGAAATGATGCATTACTTGTTTTTACCTGATGATAGATGGTAGAAGCAATAATTATTGTTTTAATAATATAATGTATGAGTGTATTGATTTTTAATACTCTTCTGCATTATTCGATTGCAAGATACGGAAATAACGGTGTTACTTCTTATGACTCACATTTATCTAGTTTACATAATATTTATAGCTCGTTTATTAGTACCTTCATCTATGATTCGAGAAATATATACGACGATACAATTATCTAACAAGTTTACACAATTTTTTTTGTCTGAAGTATATTCATTCAAAAATATCCTTTTTTAGTATGAAAATTTGGTACTTATGTATTATCGTAACTTATTGGCGACATTATATGAAACGAAATACGTGAATGCCAATCAGCTCAATTCAAGTGACGTCATAACCACATGATAGTTTATCAACGTGATTCTAGCCAATCAATTCAAAAACTCATGTGACGTCATAGTTACACGATAAAAACTATATTTTTTTCCAGCTAATCAGTTTACGCGCTTCGGTGTTGCCAAGTTTGGCTCCTTTCAGAAGTTTTCTCTCTTAAAAGTTACATTTGTATACAAAATGCATTTTATTTAAAGGTATAAGCATTTATAATTTTAAAAAAATCTTTTTGAAGAATCTTTCCTTAACATTTTTTTAAACATATTTATCTAAGTTTGAAATTTGAAATTGTATCTGATTTTTACAAATAGAATAACAAGTACTATTAGTTTAATGTTTGTTTTGAATTCAATGGAGAGCACGTGTTTGTCTTTGTCATGTGATGTCATGTTGCCAACTTGGCGAGTTACCTTGAATGATGGCTACTGTTGTGATAATACGTAAGTATTGTAATGAATACGGTTCCCACTTATTATTCGATTATTATTTCGATTGTTTGAAATTAAAGTGAAATCGCTAATTTATGTTTTATGCTATTACTGAATGAAGAAATCCGAGGAAGTGTGATACACGAGCGTTGAATTTTGCTGAAATCTTTGTGGCATATTTCTAATTTATGAATACATAAAGTTGAAAAGAAAATCAATAGGAACACATGAATTTTACTAAGTAAAAACATTAATCACGTAATTTGTGTCATTTTGATCCACACCAATCAAGGATCTTAAAGCTTATTTTCGTTCAACAAGGACCAATGTCACTTATATCATAAAATGAGTTTTGCGTAGCATCAAAATTCGAACATTACAAATTAACTATCATATCTATAACACGATTCATCCTAAATTAAGCATTTAAACGTAAAAATTGAAGATTCATCTACCACATTTTCAATTCCTACTATTAGCTCCACTCTCTATATAGGGTCAGGTGGGGGAAAGTGGACCCACATGGGGTAATATGAGGTATTTTAAAAAACATTTGTTTTCCCTTTTTTAAATACAGATATTCAGTTATTCCTTTTTTTAGGCATATATTTAGGTTATAGTAAATATTTTAATTTTATTTTCTGAAGTTATATGAAGTTGAATGTTATATTGAAAAAATGTTGAATGTTATATTCTGAAGTAATATGCTGATAGAAAATGGTATGTTTGTTTAGGCTGTTTACGAACTTTCTTCTAAAATAAATATTAACTGGCAAAAACTATTAATTTTAGTCTAGAATTGTGGAATAATATTTAAGGAACAGATCTACATAAGGATATAAGAATACATTTTATAATTCTGTTTACCATGAGTTGTATTTTTTTAGGTGGGGTAATAGGGGGGGTATGGGTAAGCTTACAACTAAGTGTTGTATGGTAGAGGTATATTTTACATCAATGTTAACTGCTGAGGTTTTAACCAATGGAACGTCTTGAAAAGTTGGCTGCTGAAGAAAGTGGCCGCGTAAGAACAAATTCAGTCTAGTGAATATAAATGAAGGATGTAAGAGATACAGAAAGCTTTAAAGAAGTAAAGCTAGGATCATGGGTAATGGTTGTGAGTACCGGTCAAGAAGTCAATCATCTAAATTCATTGGACAAGTGATAGAAATTAATGAGTTTTGTCACATAAAATATCTGACCAAATTACCATTGGGGAATTATTGATTTCTCCCTGCTGTTTATGATTTAGATTGTATAGAGTTCAGTCATATAAGCCGCATACTATGTGAACGTAATGTTGATAGTCATGACATTATTTCTTTAATTAAATAATATTAAAAAATATTTTTTGCCCATTTGTACCATTAAATATAATCATGAGATAATTCAGTGTATTCTTATTTTGAAAAAGAATATATATGGGAATTCAACAGAAATCTCCCAAAAAGGTTAGATTCTCCAGATAGCGGGGGTTTTATTAGCGTGGTGTCCAGAGGTTTTTTACGATGTACTCTGAGAGAGAGATTAACTTTGAAAGGATAGACGACACAATTTAAAGAAAGAACCTTGTTGCAAACTAAATAATTTATAATGGATTTTAGGGGAGCATTTACAGGGGGAAGAATTACAGAATGGAAATTAGATAGGCATAATTTAAAGAATAGGATGATTAGATCAATCCCTCAAGTAGGACGGTTGAGATGAAATGAAACTCATTATGCGGTGCTATTGTGACTTACCGCCTGGCGCGTGTGAACGGGCGCTAATGAGCGAAAAACGCTGCTTCGCTGCCGGGTGTTAGTTTAAGTGGGTTTCGTTTCTAGAGCACTTAGCCCGCGCTAGGGCTTTGATTTCTTGTCTGGTGAATGTATACTTGTGAATAACTTAATTACATTGCCCATTTTATTTTAAGGTTTTTAAGAAAATTAATAATTTAATGAAATATAAAGATAATTTTTGCTTTAAGGTTGAATTTAAAGTATTATATAGAAAAGAAAAGGAACAGCTTTATTCAAAGCTACTAATACTTTTACTGAGATTAGGGATTATACATTAGCTTGAGTTTCCCTCGGCCAATGGGGCCCTCGGGATAGCTGATCGCCTGTCCAATGGGGAAGCAGCTTTTCATGTTGTGTTGTGTGGTGTGAAGAAACTGGTGTTCGACTGCTCTATCCCAAGTTTGCGAGAGAGAGCTTTCTGATTTGTAGTTGAGCTAATGTACAGGATTGGAGGCTGCCAGAGTCTGTACTGATCAATGGAGCTCTCCGATTGGTAGATGAGTTTCGTGATGTTTGACTGTGTATTTTTGTTCATGATTTATATGAAATGAATGAAATTGGAGTGAAAATTTTGAAAAAATGGTGTTATTAATAAACAGATGGAATACATGTCGGAGGGAAAAACTTAGGGTGTTAATCAATTAGTATGGTTCTCGGTCTGTGTATGAATGTCAATGGAACATGTATGCAGGAGCGGCTCAGGTCACATTGCAATTCGGACAAGGAGGGTTAACTTTAAGACCTGTTTGTATGTCTCCTTGTAAGATCATCTAAGGCGTGAATGCCATTCCAATATGCTCAGCTAAATGCCTTGCAGGGATGAGGCAAAATCAGATTTTAACCTTTGGTATTTCACGTTCTTGGACCTCATGAAGCTGATTCGTTCACCTTTCATCATTATTTCACGGTTCTAAGTGAATTAACTTTCTGTATGTGTAACAGATTTTATCTATTTCACCTCTAATTGAAGCAATATATACTTTCCCAGCCAGAGAGATTTAATTTTCGGGTAGATTTTAAATTTAAGGTAGAGATACTTATTTTGAATATCGAGGCATAAAATAAAATTGAACTATTGTAAATTCCTTATGGGAGCAGTAGAAAAACTGCGATTAATGAAATAAGTCATGCAAGGTCATATCCATCAGCTAATTAGATTTGCTACACCATAAATGTAATTTTATTAGGTGTTTAAAAAGAAATGAAAGGAAGCTACTTAAATCAAGGTTGTGAAATTACATAATATATTTTTAAAGGTGAAAACATTTCTGTATTCAGTAAGAGATAGTTGCAGTTAAGGATTTTGCACAATTCACCAATTAATTTTACGAATCATTTCTGTAAACACTTTTGAAAGTATTTATGTATTGCAAGCCATGTTAATTATGTCAAATTTTATAAGATACGCTAATTAGATATTTCATATTCTAAATTAAACATTTCATACAAACACAATCTAAATAAGAGTCTGTAGAAAAGGAATTCTTTTTAATTACAGAAATGTTCATTTACTTCAGACAATTAAATAATGATTTCATAACATATAAAAATATTTTATAACTTACGGAGTAATTTATTTTCCAATTACGCTGAGAAAGCTTGAGCCAAATGAAGTGAAATAGAACATAAAATATTAAACTATAGTATGATTCCACCATGTGCAAAATGTTAACTTCCACTTTAACTTTCATTATTTTATTTACATACTACTTTTATAAAAGTGAGTAAAATGACTTTTTCTCGCTTATCCTACTACAAATTAATATTTTTCTACTGCTGGCTGGAATCATAGTATTTACATGCCAAGGTTATTTAATAAACAAAGTAGTTTATTTTTTTTCTAATTTATCTCATTTTCAAAAGTTTTAAAATTTTAAAAATAATAAAACTATTCTTATTTGTATTCAAAACAATTGGAGTGGTGTAGAAGTTTGGACAGTTGACTCCCAACCCAGCTGTTATCCACGGTAATTCACCATTATTCAAAATTTACAAGTCGCGATGCTAAAGCCCTCCAGTTGAAGCCGATTACTACGATTATATACAATCAATCAATTACTCATAAACCTAAACTATTATTTTCCCTTGAGACTGCCTATACATTTATTTTTTTTTAAATTCTATGTTTTAAAGTTAGTGTGCTAGCATATATTATACAATTCTTGAAATCCAATTACTATTTTCTTTTACAGCACGTTTATTTATTTTTAATGCCTTTTTTTTTAATTTCACTGAAACAGATATAAGGAATTTTTTCCCTTTTCTTTCCCAAATCACTAAGGGAGTAACTTGCTGAAATAACGGTTTTTTCTTTCAGGCGATTATAAAGAGTACTCTATATTCAAAAGTGACCCTTAAATACTTCCATTTGAATTCCAACAATTGTTTTTGATTCTTTATTTTTTTTAAAACACAATGTAATATTTAGTGGTATTAATGGAATCGTTTGGGGTTTTTTTTTCAAAAGCATAATTTATTAATTTATCAATTATAAACATGTTATCGATGCAATTATAAACACTCTTTGATGTGATTAATTTAGTAAGAGACATTTTTCATTAGGCATTTGATCCTTAAACGTCACTTCGAACATTTTCATTCAATCTCACTCACATATATAGAGTATACATTTATTTTTAACAATTACATACATAACTTCATCCATTAATTATTTATATCAGATTATCTAATAAGCAAAATGTTTTTATTTCGTTTATTTTACTAAAGAACAAAATATCAGCTTAAGTGTCAACAAAAGTCATAGGTACATTAAAAACGCAAGAGAAAAAGAAAATTTTATGAAAATGAGAACTGTAACTAAAAGTCTTACAGATATTATAAATAATCTACGTTTAATCTAATTCCAAATTATAAAAAAATCAATTATAATAATAGCTATAGAATATAGTAGTTGCATTTTTATAATAGGTAAACCTGCAATGGATCTCTCCCTCGAACTAATTCTAGAAACGTCATTTAGTATGAAACAGAAATTACATTTCATTATTTTTTTATTGGAAATAAAGCTTCACACACACACAATCTGAATTGTCTCTCTCACCTGAAATTTCCACCAATCGGAGCATAGTCAGATCGCAATGCTATTTAATCATACTCACATTGAAAGTGCTGCATCTAATTTACATTAAGCTTTGTATACAGTTTTTCCCCTATTCCATCAGTTCTTCGTATAATATACAAATGTATGTGATCTGCTTATTCGAAAGATTGAGGGATTATTATTTTGAGTGTTCCTTAAGATGTTAGCTCAGGGCTTCTCAAACTTTCAGTAATGGCGCCCCAATATTCAATCAGAATTTTCATCCCCCCCATACAGTGACAATGCATTGCATACTATAATAATGCACTTTGACGATAAAGCTACAATATACGACCCAATTATAACTTGTAGAAATTATCATTATAAATATTAAGTTTTGTATGTGTTACTTTTCAGAGAGAAAGAGAGAAATACATATTTTAAGTTAATTTTACGTTATAGAACAAGTATTACTACTCGCAATTCATAATGTATTCGTCTTGTTTCCTTTTAGTATTTTTTTTAAAAATAATCCTTTATTTTCGATTTTTCTACATGCTCGCACCCCCACACGTAGGGTAATCCATCCCCCTCGGAGTGCGCCCACAGTTTGTGAAACGATGTGTAAGCGTGATTGAATGCAGGATTAATACATATAGGTTTGGGAATTTAATTGTTGGTGTTAACAATAATAAACTTAACATTTAAAGTTTTTCAGACTTTCATGTAATTGTTCTTGAGTCTCACTCCTTAAATGATTGCGGATTAATATCATTATAATCTACATGAGTTTTTAATATACAGTCGAACCTATGTATAACGAACCTCTATATTGCGATATTTTTCTATATAGCGAACTTTTTCCTGGAACCGTGAACATTTCACGACTTTCTTCGTAAAATAACCTCTGTGTAGCGAAGGGCATTTTCTATATAACGATTTTTTTCTTTTGTGATTCAACTTTTTTTTATCCCTGTTTTTAAATTATTTCTGAAAAAATTTCAAGTTATTCTCTCTTAAACTTTTTAATATATAGTGTTTATGAATTTAAAATTTATTTTATGTGGTTTATGAAGTATTTTAAACGATGAACCCCTCTATATAACGAACTTTTTTCAGGGATTTAGTGACTTCGTTTTTCGAGGTCCGACTGTATTTTCACGTACTAACTTCAGGAAATAAATGTGGGCTAAAATAGAAAAGAAATCAGACGAAAATGATTGTGATAAATACTCATTTGAAATGAATGAAGTCAAAAGAAAATCCTAATGTATTTCTTATAAATTAATTCTTCTCTATTCCAAATATATTTCTTTCTCCCCTTGACTAACTTCCTAAAGTTTAATATTTTTTCAATGATGCATATGTTTCATTAGTATCTGCAGTGCCTTAGAAAGAGAAAAACTGTTTCCGTAAAATCTTTCCTCAATAATTCTAGCTTCGCAACCATAACAAGAAATAGACATTACCGCAGAAGGGAATTTTCTTGTGATTCACATCACCAACATTTTTCTCCATGTTAGGGTGATGGAAAAATACACTCCCCATAAATATCTGACGTTTCTTCCTCAATGCTAGTAGTACACCCGAGGGTACACTTAAGATCGTGGGGCAACACGGGGTACACACATTTCCTCGGTTTTTCGTTGTGCATTATATTTATCCACGCAAACATTTTTCCGACTCTCTCTTTATCGTTAATAATATCTGGAATGTGTTTTCCTCGTAAGTGAAATAGCTCATTTATTTCTTATTAATCTCAATCAGATCTTAAAATGTCATAGTTTGGTTACTTCAAGTTAAACAAAGCAAAAAGTTTAGGGGAAACACGTATTAGGTTATAAACCTTCGTACAAAATATACTAGATCAAATTCTTAAATAAGGAAAATGTTTTTATTAAAAAAAAATCAATTTCATTGTATTGCATTAAATTAGAGTTAGAAATTATTTTGCTATTGTTTTAATGAAATGTTTGAGTTATTTTAAAAATCGAAATGAAAGTAGCTTTGAGGTATTTTTGAAATATATAAATTAGAAGTGGCTTTATATATATATATATATATATATATATATATATATATAGTAACCAATAGTTATCGACAACTCCACGCAGTCTTCGCGCGCAGGCGCAGATAAGTGAAAGCAGAACTGAAACTGTAAAAACTTTGACTCTTGAGAAAAAGCAAAAGAGAGAGAAAAGAGAACGCGAGAGGTGCGCGAGCAGGCGATACCTTCTGCATGTCATTGTCAAACTTATCTACCTTTTTAATTAATTTTTGTTTAATGTTAAATAAAATAGAGGAAAGACAAACGTATTGGACCCCTTGTTGTCTCCCACAAATTATGGGGGCTCGGCCGGGATCGATAAAATTTCGATTTTGAACCAAAGTCAGGACAGTGAATAAAGGCGTCCGTGAAGGAGACGCTCCGCCATTTTTTGGAAACTTCGTTCAACCTGTGTAGAGGTTTGAACTCAGCATGAATACTCCGCCTGTGTAGAGGCCGGGATTGAAAAAGATTTCGATTTTGATCAAAGTTTGGAACGTGAACAAAAGCCGTCCGTGGAGGAGACGCGCCGCCATTTTTCGGAAACTTCGTTCAACCTGTGTAGAGGTTGAATTTTTCAACTTCATTCCGCCTGTGTAGAGGTCGGAACAAATAACAAAATAACCTGTGTAGAGGTGTATTTTTCAACGAACCATCGACAAATTCCGCCTGTGTAGAGGTTGGAACCACTCACAAACACCTGCGAAGAGGTGTCAATTCGAACAATTTCAACTATATTACCTGCGAAGAGGTGAAATCAGTGGAATCGAAATTTTCTTCAATTATTGGATACATCGTACGTGCGAGCAACAAGGGAGCCAGAAGAAAAAAAAAAGGTAGGATCTTTCCATATTTTTCTAAAATGTATAAAAACGCTCTTAAAGAGGATCTCATAAGAGTTGTTGAGAATCTAGACGGTACTGTGGAGAGTACTGACACCATAGCTAAACTAAAGACTAAAATTGAGAACAGTAGTACATTTGAAAGTGATCCAGATTTCGTTAAAACTTTAATTCAAAACTGTATAGATGAGAGAGTATCGCGAAACGAAATAGAGGTAACTTTAGGAAAACAGAAAATTGAGCTCGCGAAACTACAGTTAGCAAAATTAGAAAAAGAAGTCGAACTTCAAAAGGCTAAAAATAAAGCATTAAGTTTAAATCCTGCAGCTAAAATCGAAGAGAAACAGTTCGAAACTTTAAATAAGGAAACCGCAACTCATATTGGCATTCGAGAAGCAGAAGATTGGTTCAGGCCTATAGATTTAGCTAAAGAGTGCGATATTTATATTTCATCTAGAAGCGGATCACATAAAGAAATTCCTATTACTTATGGATATACCCAAGACCCCTTTAAAAATAGATCACAAAACTTTAAACCAAAGATTAAAGAGAACTATCCCCAATATCTTGAAAGAGAAAATAAAAATTGCTATATACGCGGTGATTCATCTCATTGCGCAAGAGACTGTGAGAAGCGTTTTAAACCTAAAGAATCTAACGACCACATCCATAATAGAATTAACGTGAATACTTTGAAAATCGAGAGCGAAAAACAAAATAGCGATGAATTCGAACAATTTCAATACGTAAACATTTTTGTTGAAAATCAGCCCGTAACAGCCTTGATCGATTCAGGTTGCCAGATCCCAGTTTTAAATTCCTCACTAATTAGAGTGCAAACACCTTCCGAAGAAATCATAACATTAAGTTCATGTTTTGGCGAACAGCGTATGGTAGAAGTTAAACCGATAAATATTTCTCTTAACCAACACTCTCCCGGTATAAGTGTTCGAACGGCGATATCACCGACCTTGACCGAAGAATTTATTATACATCCCAGTGTATATTCTGAAATAGAGAAACTAGGCCACGCAAAGAGCGATGTTTTATTAAGTGAAAGTGGATCCTCTTTGGGTGTTCATTTTAATTCAAACGTTTCTGTTTCAAGTGTGAGAAAAAACTCTAGTTATGATTTGCCACATGTTAAAAACTTTAATACTAGAAATGATTTGAGTTCTCTAGTTAAGAATTATAAATGCAATCACATTAAGAGTACTAAGTTAAAAATGTGTATTAAATTGAAAAATGATATTCCTGTGTGTCAGAGAACCAGACGTTTATCTTGTTCTGATAACCCTTCACCTATGAATGAAGAGTAAATATAGACGGTTTGCGTTGCTCCGAAGGATCTTCCAGCCCTGGCAGTGGAAACGAAGGAAAAAGAGAAATCGTTTTGAACAGACGTCCAGAACTCTAGAGAGGAAAATATCGATGCGTTCAACCAAAGATCAACTTGTTAAAAAAGACGTTCGTATGCCTGTGAAACAATGTTTTCCTGTGGAACCTTCCGTATGTCGAAGAGATGCCTTCACATGATGGAGAAACTGTTCAGTTCAGCAGAATTATGATATTTTAAACCTTTGTGTATTTGTCGTATAGTCCTTGTCTGTTCCGTCCTTTTTTGTATGTTTCAGATTCTCCTCTGGTCTCCATGGAAGTACCGCTGCGGACAGCGTACAGTCAGGCTGGCCGGATATAGTAACCAATAGTTATCGACAACTCCACGCAGTCTTCGCGCGCAGGCGCAGATAAGTGAAAGCAGAACTGAAACTGTAAAAACTTTGACTCTTGAGAAAAAGCAAAAGAGAGAGAAAAGAGAGAACGCGAGAGGTGCGCGAGCAGGCGTTACCTTCTGCATGTCATTGTCAAACTTATCTACCTTTTTAATTAATTTTTGTTTAATGTTAAATAAAATAGAGGAAAGACAAACGTATTGGACCCCTTGTTGTCTCCCACATATATATATATATATATATATATATATATATATATATGTATATAATATTTTAGTACATAAAAGAAGTTAAAAAAACACTGGGTATTTTTTTTAATTTATCGTAACTAACTCTGAAAATAATTTTTTTAAATCCTGCTTCGGCATCTACTGAAAAGTTCATTATACGAGTTTTTTCCATAAAAATAGAATGTTTTCAGAAATTATTTTTTGTTCTTATCAGAAAAGTGCAGATAAGTAATTCTTTTTTATAATAATGTTTTTTTTTAAAAAATGTATGTTCATATTCTAATTAAACAGATATTTTGTATAAAAAAGTGTTCATTTATACGCTGTTTTACTGTTCCAAACACAGGTAATATGTGATTTAATTCAATATATATTTTTCTTGATACGTATAAATTCTTAACAAGCAGCTCCCAGGTCTTATTACGATACATACACGTACTGATTGCAATATGATACGCACGCAATTCGGCATAGTACTTTACTTTCGCATATTTATTTATTACCACATAAAATTCGCCACGGTAGCAACAAATTCGTTAAAAATTATTCGTAAAACAACAACTAAGTCCAAAATTATTAATCAGTTAAAACAAAAAAGTATTTTTTATACTTTGAATTTATAAGTAAAATTATATATGTATATCCTTTCCACTGTTTGTTTTCTCAGAAATGTCACAAAACCATGGTAGCCGGTTGATCCTAATCCCCAACTTGTGATTCACGAGATTGTTGTCGAATTTCTGATTGTCATGCACTAAAGACTTACCTAGTAGAAGGGCTGTTGCACGGGGGCGATTGCGCCGGACACAGTGTCACTCCACGCTCACGAATTCTTTAATTCTGTGAAAACGATTTATTCGTTACAAATGACCTTGTCAGTACCCTCCTATATGAAAGTCTTCATGGAAACTAAATGGTGTTTGTCGCATATCTCCCACTTTTTTGGGTATGGCAAACGTATTTTTACAATCTTGAAGTATTTGGTTCGACTAAGTTCCTCGCGCGACCAACTTTGTTCCAAAACATTTTATATGAACAAACTATAGTTTTCCGCTGTGAACGATATTTGTTTAATTCCTGTGATGCACGAACTATTTTGGTTTATAAATGTAAATGAGCAGAATATCAAAAGGGAATGGGTTTCTGCGAGATCTATGTTGGATGAAATTGAAACTTTAGTAAAAGACATTGATCACAAACAAGAGAAGAACCTGAAGGAAAAATGGATACTAATCGTAACAGAGAAAGTAAATTTGAGAAAAAAGCTGAACAGGAGACATCTGAGTCTAAAGAAAAATTTTCAAATACTACCTTAAGAACTCCATCAAAAAGGATATAAAGCCATAAGTGAACTACAAAACACTTTGCACCCTATTAAAAAGACACAAGTGTTAAAAGGTTCAACCTGTTACTTATTAATCATTAAAGGACGATAAAACTACAATAACTTGAACTAAATATGACAGTTTCACCTGCAAATATCAGTCCTGTTATGTTAGAAAAAAGTGTCTATGGTTTGTGTTCTTGTCTTAAATCACGCACCTTTGAAACATTTTACTTCAGTTTGATTAAATGTTTTATCAAATTATGAAATAAAACTTGAAAAGTGCTTACTATTTAGGTAAGTATATTTTTCTTAATTAAATTATTAAATTATTCGAACGTCTGACTATTCCCGGGCTTAAACGGTCTAGAATCAGAATTATCTTTCACATTGATGTGGTTTTGAAGTTTGGAATTACCAGAGGTCTGTCGTCGTTATTTCAACAATGCTCTGAATTATTCGGTCTATCGTCAATGGCCTTCATGTTGCCTCAATGCGTGACACTAATAAACAATTGATCAATGTGAGAAAAAAATTTAATTTTTGGAATTTAATTTTTTAATGAAACAGTTAGTACATAATTTCCTTATCTAGGATTAAGATTTTATCATTTAAAAACTAAATGAGTTATTTTTTTTTTTAAAAAATATCGTGCTATGTATTTGAATATTTATGAAGGCTTTCGAATACATAATTCCTTAGTTAATAGTTGTACCGCAGTCAGTTCAACAGGAAAGGTGTGTTTGTATGTGTGTATTTATATGCATTTAAATTTTACCAGTCTTTACATTTTATCAGTCTAATACAGGGGTAATCAAACTATTTTCCCACCGGGCCACAGCATAACAATTAATGGAAAAAACAACATACAACAATATGGTGCCAATTGGACACATAACAATAGTGGACACTTAAAATGTGGAAAATTGATCCAAAATATTGAAACACATTTTTGGTTTTTAATATGATATTATCTCTATCAAACACACATAGATGGTTTTCTTCGTTTTTTACATTTTTTACTGAGGTTATGGGGTAGTTTCTTTTCCCTTCCATTCTTGGCCATACAAACAAAACTGCCAAGCCGTTTAAAAATAATTTTTTTTTATCTTTTGACAAAGCCTCTCTTATTATTATTTCAAACATTAATTTATCAAAAGCAGAATGGCAACAAAGGGGAACTTTGACTGAATTCCAGTCACAAGTCAGTATTATTTGTTAAGAGTTAAAAAGCTGCCTCACCCGTAAAATAGTTCATTCCCATTTTCACTGTTATTTATTATTACTAACCGTTACAGATACAAATAGAAAAAAGATCTGCAATTCGCACCCGTATGACTTCAATTGCTTGATTGAGAGAATTTTCCGGTAAATTTTTAATGCATTGTTCTTAAAATATTTGAACTTTTTAGAGAAATGGACCATGTGCGAGCCACTTAATACCCCATTGATGGGCTGCAGGTTGTATATCACCGGCCTAATATGTTTTTTTCATTCAATTATAGAATGAATTCTTTTCGCGCAGATCTGTTCGTAAAAATTTATATATATTTTATGCATGAAAAGAAAGAAAAAGGAGAATGCATTATTCAAAAGAAATTTATTCGTTTTTAACTACAGGAATAAATTTGTTTTTAATTTAAAAAACATTTTTTTAAAAAAGTGTGCTTTTACACACTACAAATTTTGTACTATTTCTTTATCAGGATTTGATAAAAGATTTTCTAAATTGGTAGATTTAAAAATTTGAAGATATGCTACAACATTGTTTGAAAATTTATGAAAGTGTTTTAACATTGAAAACTTATTAAACGGAGAGCCAAATCAAGTCCTTCGTGAAAAGGGTGAAATGTTTGGATAGAAGTGCCATCTATTGACAAATATTAGAACTAGATTTATTATTTCTTTTCTTTCGAACTTATTTACAATTAAAGTAATAATAATAATAATTTAGAAAATGAGCCGTATATTTAATACTTTATAACAATTTTTTTAAAATCGTTTGCTTAAAAAATCGAAATTTCGGTAATTATTAAGAGCATTAGATTTTTTTTTTTTAAGTAAAAAAATCCTCACAAATATACTTTTTATCACAAGAAGAGATTAAAACTGTATTTGATCTTCTCTAAATTTATCTATAACACATTTCTATAAAAATCATGCATCATATTCCAAATAAACACATGAACGATAAAAAAATATTTAATAAATATATTTTATTTATGTGTGTTTATTTATTTATTCATTATTATTATTTAATTTTCTAATGGGGCCGCGGATTGGTGTCTTACCAGATAAAAATATTTTGAAAACACGTAAAATCGAACAGTTAGAAAGTAAAAGTTAAATTATATGGCGAATATTGTGAATTAAGAAACCAATATTGAAGTACCACGAAACTTTGGCGTGTCTTGTTTTGTGCCAAATTATGAAAAATATGTTTGTAAGGCGAATTTAAAAAAGGAAAAAGAATCGGTTGTAAGATAAGTTGGTCCAATAAGACAAATTAATTAGTCAAAATGCTAAATTCTCTAAAATGAATATTGTTCCAAATGTAATAATAAAATTTTAATTAATAAATTTTACAAAAAAGTTTTTTTAATTAAAAAATTACAATGGTATCTCTTTCAACCTCACAATTTTTAGTACGGATTTTTTAAAATTTTGGCAAGTCAAAACTAAAAAAAAAAAGAAAAAAAAAAAAATTGAAATACTTTTTCTATTTTGTTATGATTACTTTAACTTTTGGGGTATGATAAATTTTAAAGTAACACTGTTTAGAACAAATATATCTCATCATAGTTTTGAAGATCTCATTTCAAATATTTGCAGATTGTATTTACTTAAACATTATGCATACACATGGGATGGCTATAAAGTAACTTTATATGAGATATAACAAAGAAATCAATTTTACTTTTTGTCAACCTTTCTCAAGTTTCTGACAGAGTTTTAATAAACTTTTGAGTTTTTAATGGTTTTTTACTAGCGGTATTTTTATTATGTGTATGTTTATATAATCTCATGCTCTTTTCTATGTGATCATTTTTTTTAAAAAGAAAACTAATTTTATAGGATTTTTGTGACATTTCAAGATAAGGAAACTACATTTGTTTTGAAAATTTAAATACTTCTCATGTCTATAAAAACATATTGCAGCAAAATCTCGATAGCATTTTTACGAGAATATAATACAAGAAATAAAGATCCATTGATTTATGGATTTTAATATTTTTTTGTTTTTTTTTATGATTTTAAACTCACTTTTATGACTGAATGCGCTCTAGCTTTCCTCAAAATTCCATTTCACGCTATCCTGTTTCTGGATAAGGTGGCCAATTCTTTGACGTAACGGTCCCCCCTTTTTTTTTCAGGCATTCAATCCACCCAGGTTCTGTTACCTCTTTTTTGGGTACAAAATAGTTTAATGAAAAATGTCTTGTTAGACTGTTAGACTAGCCCGATTATCTCAAAATCTTATTAAGGATACGGATTATTTAAACATATGTGTGTGGGTGTACTTTGCTATAAATGAAATATCTGTCGTTTTAAATTGTTTAATAAAGAATCCCGAATTGGGTCTTCTCGAATAATTATTACATTAGATTCTACCACACACACAAGTATTATTCTTCAAATTATTCTTTCAAGTATGAAAAGCGTCCCGTAACTATCTCAGTCAATGTTTTTCACGTCTTAGAAATATAAGAGCTAATCACAATTTTCTAAATGCGTAAATTGGTTTTTTCTAATATATTTATGTTTTAAATACCTTTGTAGCTAAAAAAACAACATAAAAATGAAATCATTGACAGTTTCAAACTATTTTCTTCTTTATTTCAAAACAAGGATTATAAATCTCGTACATATCATATATTTTTTGTATTCTGGTAAATGACAAAATTATCTTACTTGCATCAGTTTCTTAAGAAAGGAATGCCTGTTTAAGTACTTCTTGGGTTGACAAGTGAATATACTGATGTCATCAGATGAAACAAAATCGAATGTGTAGCTTAGTGATGATAATAAATTAATAAAAATAATTTTGACAAACAATTTTAAAAACCTCAAGTTTTATGTCAAAATAAACCTTCAAGTAATTGCAATTTGTTATTTATTCATGATATATATTTTGCAATGATCACAGTTTTTAAAAGTTAAATATGAAACTTTCCCAGTAATAATGCAGGTATAAGAACAATACCAACTACATAAAATTTTAAATTCCATACCTTATGTATTTTTAAATATATATATCACACATGCTCATCCTTAAAATTATTTTACATAAGCTCCCTTAGAAAAAATTATTTCGTTTTTTTTCTGTGATAACTATAACTAACTATATTAAGTGAGATAATAACTAATAGAACTTTTCCACTACCTCTCCAATATAAAGCAATTTTATTTTAATTCATATTTTGGAGAAATTATTTTGAAGCACTTTATATATTTTGAAACTCTATTTAACTATATATTTCCTTATATATATGAAAAAGAAATTTGTACTACATAAAATAAATATTCCTACTATACATTATTTTACCGCTAATCTAAAACTGAATTTATTATCATAACAATTTATTCGGTACGGAGAATATATACATCTGAGCACATATTCTAGAAAACGGATGTTGTAAAATATTGTTTGAATTTTCTTCCAATATACTTCGAAATAGTTGTCTTCTCGAAATAGAGTTGGCAAACTTCCCTATTTTATTTAATGGAATGAAATAAAGGTTCGCACAAGTTCCTCCCTCATTCCTACTGAACCGTGACTGGAACAAATGGTAAATATCCATTTTAAATTTTATTCCATGGCAACAAGATTAATTTCTTCTACCAAGAGACCATTATTTAAGACTGTTGAAGAAATAGAACCACTACTTCCTTCTCCACGATTAAGATGCTAGGAAGATCCGAATTTACATGCAACATGGATTAAGGGAAAAAAGTATGTCAAGAGAATTTTCTGAAGAAAAGAATGAAAAAAGCAAAATAAAGAATCTTCTAGTTTCTTTGAGTTTTCCTCTCAGACAGGCTTTGAAGAAATAAAAGAGTTTGAGGGAGCTTCAGAGAATAGCAATTTGCATTTGGAATGTTCTCACGAGCATTTCCTTTTTACTTTCTGTGTTTGAGATCTTCTCGAATAAAATATATTTTACATAAAAGAACATGAAACTGAGAAACGGAATTTATGAATCGAAACGTTGAAGTTCATCGGAACTTTTGTTCATTCGATGCAAAATACTTTGTTCGAATATAAGTAAAAACAATTTTGGCATTAACCATATTTTTTTTTCTTTTACAGTTCTTTTTCAAAATAAAAAAGTTCAGAAAACAAATATTTTTTGCTTCATTCAATTATAAAAAATGACAAAGTAAATTTAATTTAGACTTTGTTTTCTTCAAAATACTGTATTTCATGTAATTAAGAAGCTGCCATATTTAATAATTCATCATATTTTGAAAAGTGTCGGTTGTATAGCGTAGTTGGTTAGGGAATAGCCTTGAACGCCCAAGTTTGCGGGTTTGACCCCAACCCAAATCAGTGAATTTTCCATGTTGTCTATGTTGTCTGATTATGTGGCATGCTAGAAAACCCTAAAATGCCTGTGTGTGTTTGACTTGCATTATCTTAGCAAAGTTAAATTCTTAGTACACATTCCCATCGTTCGAAATCAGGTGTCTCCCTCTGGTGAGGAAACTTGGCCTCAATTTTGCATTGCGGCAATTAGTATCCACCTGCAGAGGAATGTACTAGGTCTGCTATATTAATTACCTATCAGCAGCTTCGCTTGAAAAAAAATGAAAACTGTTCTTTCAATTTTATTTTCCATTGCATAAAATTATCTTTTTAGTTAGGGTTAATTTCAAGAATAAGTACACACACACATGGTATTCTTTTCATCAATATCTGCAGCAAATACATTCATGTTTAGACCATCTCAACGAAAAATATTTAAACGTTTTTGTGTTGCGATGGACATTTCCATCATCATGAAAGAAGAGTTAAAATAACTTAAATAAAAAAGGTTTCAAAAACTTTCTTTGTTGTACCAAGTATTTTATTACAAATATCACTCTACATAAGTGACGCCTATACAAAAAAAAGTTGCAGAAGAAATGTACATTTAACAAATGAAAAATATGTTCTTTTCTATGTGGATATGAGTCTATTCTACAGTAATCATTTACAAAAAGCGGAGCACATTTGTAGAAACTCTTATTTTTCAAATGAAGATTTGAGTATATGATGTACATACAGTTTATCACTCGACATTATGTATATATAGCAATCTTTCGAAGAACCACCCATTCGAATAAAAAAGTTCAATAAATGATATAATGTTCGTATAGGGATATTAGTGTTTTAGTCTCTGAGATGTCAACAAGAAAGAGAGAAGAAAAAAATTATAGAAAATCTGAGATTTACATTTGCTGTGTACGTAAAAAAAGTAATTTTGTGAGTTTCAATCGAAAACTAAAACTCTAAAAAAATACTATATAGAGAATACTTTAGAAGCAATATCGTCATGTTAATTGTACGAAAGTGTAAGATAAATTTTTTATTGGGTGGAGAGATTAGATCTGGAAAACATTGCATCTAACATAGAATTTCTTAGTTTTTCTGCATTTTTATATTTTAATTGAACATGAAAAAGATATAAAATAATTGTGAGTAAAGCTCATGAAACATTTTAGAGGTGAGCTGAACTTCTTAGTTATTATTTAATCACTAGCATCACGGCATTTTGTAAGAAGCACGTTGATGATATCTTTCGTTTACTTTGTAATTATATATTAGATTGATTCAAATGAAACCTGGTCAGTGCAGCCAACTTTGCATTACATGTAAGGTGGCACCACGTACCTGCGTATAGGGTGGCATCATCTATCACGGTAGAGATACTGACACGTGCACATTGTTTGACGTTTCATTGCGATAGTATGGTTTCACGCCGAAGAAAAGGTGTTCACACACGTTATCGTCCTATACTGAACATGTAGGTAAATAAGAATGAGCAACGAGGAATGATTCGTTTTTTAGCGGCGGAGTAAGTTGGAGGTCATGAAATGTATCAACGGATGAAGGCCGTGTACGGTAAGTACAGTTTGTGTTGTTCAAGCGTTAAGGAATAACCGAAAGAATTCCTTTAGGGGCGCGAGTTACTGGAAAACGATGCTCGACCTGAACAGGCTCATTGTGTCTTCACACTGGAAATGATTGCGGAAATGGATGTTTTAGTCTTGGACAACATAGAAATTACCGTGGGTTAGATCTATCGGCTACCGGGTATTAGCGTGGGCACCACTCACACCAAAATGCATAAACATTTGAATTTTATGCATAATGGGTTCCCCACCAACTAACCGCCAAACAGAATAATACATGATTGGAGCTGTCTGAGTCATCTGTAACGTTTTCATGGGGAAGAATATGACTTTCGGTCGCAAATTGTCACTAGTGACGAAACATGGTTTGACCATTTTAAACCGAAAAAGAGGCATTCGAGGAAGGAGTGGAAACATGCGACCTCCCCACCTCCTAAAAAATCAAAGGCCAGTCATACCAGTTTTGATAAGGTAATGATATCCTTCTTTCTGAAAACCAGGGTCCACTGCTTGTCGAGTTCCAAGAAAGAGGGACCCTCATCAATGTCCAGCGTTATTCAAGTCACTTTACAGGACCTTAGACTAGCCATCAAATCGAAACGCCAAAGCATTTGTCCAATTGTGTTATTCTCTTGCATGATGATGCCATCTTGCAAGATTTTCGGTGGGAAGCACTGGAATATCTACCGTACAGTCCAGACCTTTCACCGCATGATTTTAATGTTTTTGGACCTCTAAAAAGAGCTATTCGCTGGCATAAATTCACAACGGATGACGAAGTTTGTGACTGGGTCCAGGCCTGGATCCGACAGCAGCCTTCTAGCTTCTTCAATGATGGAATCGACCGGTTAGGGTCGCAAAGGGTTAAAGGTGCCAACAGTTTTGACGACTATTTTTTTAGTATGTGTACTGTGTATAACTACAATTTTGAGTTAATATAATATTTTCCTTTACTTTTCACGAGTGACCGGGTTTTATTTGAAAGTCCCTTATATGTATTGTATTTATATATATATAAAGAGTGTTTTTTTTCCAGGTATAGAAGTTTAAGTAGGCATTACTTTCCAAGATGGCGACCGATTTAACAGTTGTCAAGTGATTTATTCTCAGTTTGGTTTGGCAATTCATCAAAACGATCATCAAGCAAGGCGTAGATTCGTCGAATGGGCCCAAAACGAGATTGCCGTTGTTCCCGATTTTCAAAAGCGAATTTTGTTTAGCGATGAAGCGCACTTCTGGTTGAATGGCTACGTCAACAAACAAAACTGCCGCATTTGGAGTGACGCTAATCCACAAGTGTATGTCGAAACACCGTTACATCCAGAAAAACTGACTGTTTGGTGCGCTTTATGGGCTGGTGGAATCCTTCTTCAAAAACGATGAAGGCCACAACGTTACAGTCAATGGTGATCGGTGTAGAGCCATGATTACTAACTTTTTCATTCCTGAATTGAACAACCATGATGTACAGGAGCTGTGGTTCCAACAAGACGGCGCAGCATGTCACACAGCTCGTGCCACTATCGATTTATTGAAAGACACGTTTGGTGACCACCTAATTTCACGTTTTGGACCTGTGAATTGGCCTCCAAGATCTTGTGATTTAACACCGCTAGACTATTTTTGTGGGGCTATGAAAAGTCATTGGTCTATGCCGATAAGCCACAAACGCTTGACCATTTGGAAGACAACATTCGCCGTGTTATTGCCGATATACGGCCACAAATGTTGGAAAAAGTCATCGAAAATTGGACGTCCAGATTGGACTACATCCGAACCAACCGTGGCATTCCTATGCCAGAAATCATATTTAAAATGTAATGTCATAAGATTATCTTTCGAATAAAAAAATTCATGTCAATGGAATAATACATCGTTGTTTTATCGCAACTTAAAGTTCTATACCTCTAAAAAAACACCCTATATTAATACAATCGACGAATTTCACCAATTCCAAAGAAGTCGTCAAAATACTGTCATCCTGATACCTTTTATATGGCTATTTACCATCATGAGTGTCTCGTTTATTCTTGTATTAGAAAAACCTAAAATGGTGTAATTAAAAAAGAATAATATCTTATGGAAGGAATTATTAGAAATAATTAAGGTACCTCTCTGAAAGCGAAAGAGATCGGGAAAAACAATTATAAAGTAAGCAAATATCAAGTCTCATATCTTACAATTTTCTTTTAAATATTCTAAAATCAATTAATATTATACCACCTACGCAATGTGGGTATGACCATTTATTATTTTAATAAACTTATTTTGTTTACATACTAGAAACTTTCGTGTTGCCTGTAGCGGAATTTTGTGTGTTTTTAATCATATTTTTCACCTCAGTTATACAAATATTTTTGTTCAGTTTTGGCAATGGTTAAATTTTTTAAACTATATCCCATAGTATACAATCTATTTTCAAAATACCTAAAGCGATCCCACACACATTTAAAATATATATTTTTTCTTTCAATTTGTAAAATTTTCAAGTAATTTACATAATTATTTTTAATTATTTTTGTGCTTGTTAAATATTTTGATTTTCATGCCGGGAGAGAGCAATTTTTTTTTACCTCCTAATATTTGCAATACTTTATAAATTCAATGTAATTTGTGAAATTATTAAAAATAAATTCCATTAAATACAGTTCTTAAAAATTCCTTTACAATAGTCAAAATCATTATCTTTAGTAGTGTATTGATATAATCGATAGTAAGGTATTCGAGAGAGAGAGAGAGGCGTATTCTTTTGTTCGATCAGTATTGTGAATTTTTTGCAAATCAGATAAATGAGTTGGCGAGTGCTTTTGCATAATTAACATAAGAACCAATTTGGACTAAGTTAAAATACTTGTTTAATGTATGCTGGTACATTTTTAAAAACATATGTAAAATGACAAAAAAACCTATTAATGGTAAAGTATAGACTATTAAATTTAATTCAAATCCAATTTTTAAAAAATGTCGAAATTTTAGTGTGCGGGGTTACCTCACCGAGTTAGGTAAGCTCAAATGTAGTATGTAACGGGTCTATTCGCGCACTTTCAACTAATCCTCTTGACGAATAATGGGTCTTTATATATTATTCTATTGAAGACTTTTCTCCGAAGAAGAAGATGTGATTATGCAAATCAAGGCCTGTATATAAAGATTAACTTTCAAAATTGATAGGAGAGAGAGGTGAGAAGCTACCAGTAATGCCAGTAGTGATTAGCGTAAAGCTAAGAGAGCACGCTTCGTAGATAATTTGATTACTATTAAGATTAACGATTTGGTCAATTAGTCGTTAAATTGGATTCAGGTCGGTTTGAAATAGATTACTTTGAAATCACCTTCAAATATTAGAAGGTGAATTGCCTGGACGGGCTAAGTGTATAAGTGACCCGATTTATCGTCATAATTCTTATTATCTCGTCTACTTCGATATTGCTCCCCATATTTATCAATTGGTGTATTTCTTAAGTTGGGTTGTTGATTTTGTGTCGTTATTGAGAATTGTTAATAAACAGAGTTTGTGTTGACTATGGCTCTTCTTCCTTCCTACCCTCTCACACTAATGGATGGCTCCAGCCATTCATTACAAATGCATGATGATGAAACATGGGACAATCAAATAATGTGAGACAAACAATGTAACTGACCTTGCATGAAGCACATTTGGGAAGTTCTTCACTAAGTAAAATATGCCTGAGCGTAAAATTAATATTTCCAATATGAAGACGAAACAACGACACCGACTCTTCACATTGGATTAACAGGTTATGATCCTAAAACAAGTTTCGGCCGCGGTAGCCTAGTGGCCAAGGTATTGAATCGTGGGTGGTTTGTCACGAGACAAAGCCCAGTACCACTAAAGACCCACCGTGTAGGGGAGTTATGCACATTATACTTGTCGAGAGCTCAAACGTCCTCTCGTTGATGTGGTGTGGTAGTTAGGAGAGAGTGGATTCCAGCTCAGGTGTCGTCCTCGTCACTTGACCATTGTTCAAAATTACGAAGTCTTTCGTCAAAAGCCCTTATGTGGCTGAAAAGTGCGATATTAATATTCACTCACTCACCCGAAGACAAGTTTCACGGAGTACAGTTTGTTATATTTACTGCAAACTTCTTAATTCCGGTCACCCTGTTTGGATACCATGCAATATGAAGTAATTCTTACCACAATTTGGAAATCTATAGTACCAAAGATATCTCTGCAGTCCTTTCTCTCGTTGCACTCTAAATAAATAACATTTAAATTTTATATATTAATTTTTAATAGCTATATCATAACATTACATTTAATATACGTGGTAAATTATTCGAACTGTTCTCATTTTCTTCCTTCAAAAGATCAATATTTTTAATGCCGCAGTTTAAAATTCTGCTAATGATCTTAAATGATGATTGATGAAATTAATTATCAGGCATATGTAAATGAAAAAAAAAATACTTCATCCGCAGCGATACAACCAAATTGTGATTGTTACATGAAACAATACACTAGCCGTTACTGAAGAATGAAAATAAAAATAAAAATGAATCTCGTACATTTTTACCCTTTGCTTTCCAAGCAGTAAATTAATCAATTGGATAGCTGTCTTGATAATATTATGTAGTTTGTGTTTTTAAGTTTAAAAACTTAATGAGTTATTAGTTGATTTTTAGTAAATTGTTTTAACTTTTTAGTACTAAATAATAACCTTCTGATTTAGAATCTGCTCAAATTCCGCGCATCTTTAAAAAAACTATCATCAATAAGTATTTTTATTCCGTAACCTCTTAACTGCTTCCTGCTTACTTATACGTCTCGCTAAACTAGTACGTAAAATTCTCCGTGCGTATATATACGTCTTTTTTCGAAACGCAATATTTTTCTTTGCACTGGTATAAGTAAAATTATTCTTAAAAGGTTCGAAATGAAATGACCTTTGCAGATTTTGCAAATGGTTTACTTATTCCAGAGAAGAATTTATTTGTTTATCTCTCTTTTTTTTCACTTCAATACACCGCGTACGTGTGTCTGTGTGAAAAACAGTGGCACTAGGGAGTGAATCACATAACTTTTATTTGGCAGTTAAGGGTTTAATTAAACAATCTAGTCAAAATATTACTTGTTTATGTCTTTAATGGTAATTTAATGTTTCTGACAATCGTGAGTATCTTTTTCATACATGATTATAAGTTCTAAATCATTGAAAAAATACACGCTGAAGTTATTTATATATAATTGCACTATGAAACACAGTTTTAAAATTTCATTTCATTATATTATATAAGGAAATTAGATTTTTTCCCGTCATTTTGTTTTTCCTTTTTAAAGAATTTCATTATTTTACTAAATATTAATTATGTATTTAAAATTAAAATACTCATATTTTAAAAGAACGAAACATTAATTAAGACATCTTCTAATATATATACACTGCTGGACAATTGCTAAGGACGGTTCACAAATTGCTATGTAGCATAACATTAAGCTAGACATGAGGCCTAGTAGGATAAAATATAGTTGTCACACTGTTCAGACATGAGAATAAAGAATATTTATTGTTCTGGAAAGTACAAAAGTTGTGAAACATCTGAAAGAAAAAAAATGTTCATTTGATCTGCGTACGGAGAAATGGAACAATGCATCTAAAAGTCAGCAGGCACCTTAAAGAAAGGTATCAGTACGGGATATGTCCACCGTGGAGTGTGATGCAACATTCCACACGTCGTACCATACTTTGCACAACATTATCCAGCAGCTGTTGAGGCAATTTATCCCATTCCTTTGTGAGTGCACGGATGAGGGTGTTCTTGTTTGTCGGAGGATAGTTTCGACCAGAAACTTGCCTCCCCAAAGCATCCCACACATTTTCAATGGGGTTTAGATCTGGAGAACGCACTTGCCATACTAGACGTTGAATACCCTCACTGTCTAGACAATCCTGAACAGCGAGTGTTCGATGACATGTTGCGTTGTCGTCCATAAAAACAAATTTATCACCGACAGCACCATGGAAAAGACGAACATGAGGAAGTAGAACTCCATCAATGTATCGTTGGCCCGTCATAGTCCCATTCGCAACCACATGTAGGCTATGCGGCCATTGATCATGATGCCGGACCAAACCATGATACTGCATGTCGGATATCGGTCCTTTTCCTGGATATTTCTGGACGATAAGCAGTACCACTCTCGCGCCAGATCAGTTGGCGTCTACAATCCGATGACAGACTGAACCTACTCTCATCTGAGAATAGTACGCATGCCCAGTCCTGTTCAGTCTAATTGTGATGCTCACGACTCCATTGCAAACGGGCAGTACGGTGCTGTCTGGTCAATGGGACACACACAACAGGTCTGCGTGCGTATAGTCCTCCTCCCCTCAAACGTCTGGCAACAGTTTTTCGGGAGATCTGCTTTCCTGAGGCAGCAAGAAACTGATTTACCCCCTGCTGAGCTGTGGTGCGCCTGTTCCTTTTTGCTGATAGGACGATATATCTGTCTTCTGCAGGCGTCGTACTTCTAACACGACCTCCCCCGTGCCGTCTACTACACATTCCAGTAGTTTTAAATGACTTCCACAGCCGTGAAACAACGTTGTGAGCGATGTCGAACTCCCTAGCAACATCTGTTATTTTTCGCCCTTCTTCGATCTTTCCAATAATTCGGCCACGCATAAAATCATCTATGTGATGTCGGGAAGACATGCTAAAAATTTTAAGTTCGTCTATTAAATCTTTCCTGTAAAACTTTGACTTGAAAAAACAACTGTCCACACGCGTCAAAACCTTTAAAGCTCTTATGAACGCTATCACGTGATGAACAGACGTGGAAAAAAAATTTGCATACTCATACTTCTTCTTACTAATATCCCGCACTTATTCTAATTTTCCACATTTTGCTTCCTTTCATTTTGTGGTTTCTATGGATGATAGTTTTATCCGTCCTTAGCAATTGTCCAGCAGTGTATATAGTATGTTTTTTTTTTATTTTAATTTGTTTTCTTATTTCTAAGCAAAACAACTTTATAGCTTTTTTGCGTGAGTTTGAAGTAACATTTTACATTCATATAAGTGCCAGAATTGCAACTACTTGAATGTCAAGGTTTTAAAAATGTATTCCACATTTAAAATAATCTTCCCTGTTAAAAAAGCAAGTACTATTTCCCCAAACACACACACACACAAGTTCCTTGCAACATGTAGCTATCCATCCTAATTCCTGTTAATTCATTCTTGAAAAAAAAACTCATTTTACGAAACACTTAAAACCCTCCTGTTAAAACCTCGTTAGAAAAGAAAGAAAGAATGTGCTTAAATAAGAAATTACTTCTTTAAAAGTCTTTTTTTCAGGGAAATTAATTCTTTAAACTGTTCTTCACGAGTTAAGGGATGCGAGTGTGATACCAGTCTTTTCTATTCCAAAAAAAACTACTCAACGGGTAGAAAACTGGCACAACACACTTGTAGCATTAGCAAAAAGCAAAAAATAATTTAACTTTTATATAGTTTAAAGAGAAAAAAAAGGAAGCAGTGAATAAAAAAATGCAAGTATATGAGGACACTATTTTGAACTCTCAGTAATTTTGTTAATTTATTTCTTGAATACTTTGCGTAAATTAATTGATAATGTTTGTAGGTTATCTGCAGAATAAAATGGCCAAGAAAAATTTATTAAAATGATTTAACGAAAAATAAGTTTGCAATATTGATAAGGAAAGGGGTAGCTAGTCTTGAGTGGACCCTGTAGCAAAGTACCGTTTGGCCCGTGCTAGTGTCCCCTTAACAATTTACTATTTTTTAGTTACGCGTCTTGCAGCCCCCAGAGATTAGGGGCCTCATATCATTCATGCGGCTAGTACGGCATATGCTACGCCCCTGTATATACATATATATATATATATATAAATATATATATATATATATATATGTGTATATATATATATATGTATGTATATATATATATATATATATATATATATATATATGTATATATATATATATATATATATGTATATATATGTATATATATATGTATATATATGTATATATATATATATATATATATGTATATATATATATATATATATATATATAT
Source organism: Trichonephila clavipes (assembly GCA_019973935.1). Lineage (NCBI taxonomy): Eukaryota > Metazoa > Arthropoda > Arachnida > Araneae > Nephilidae > Trichonephila > Trichonephila clavipes. The sequence continues at coordinate 393,752 of BMAU01013863.1, forward strand.
ATATATATATATATATAATATATGTATATATATATATATATATATATAAATTAACGAACATTAGAAATAACATGTAAAATAAAAAAATCGCTTATTTAACCATTTAACTTTTATTTTCCATAACATTTTCGAGTTAAACACTTAATTATTACTCAGAAAAGATATTAAAAACGTAATTCCGATCCCATGTCATTAAATTTATAGCCTTCGTATGTATGCTTCCGCACTTTACTTTCAATTCGTAAACATAAACTTAAAAAGTGTTCAGCAGTTCTGGAATTAAGTATACTGCCCAATTAGTATTTTCATAATTTAGTGTTTTTTTCTCCCAGTAGAAGATGTATTGACTGCTCGCTGAATAAAATGTTTTTTCCAAAAGCTCTCAATATTGACTGGAAGCACCATATATATATATGTAATATCTTATAAGCTAATATCTACTAAACATTTGAATCTACTTTATTTATATCTAATTGATAAACCCAAATTCCCTATACCTAAACGCGTATAAATTTACCTATTTCTGTAGCATTAAAAACATTAATTTCCTATATTTATTAGTGATTTCCGTTAAAAAGATAAGTCCTTGAAATTTGGATAGATTTGGTGGTTATTCCAAGAAATATAATATCATTAATTGCTCACCCGCGCGTGTCTTGTTAACTGAATTTAAATATTCCCTAAACAAATATGCAATTTCTAGTAATAACTTTTCTTTGCCTTCGCTTGAATACGTGGTTGTATTTTTATAACGGTTTCCCTGTTCTTCCCTGTACATAAAAATTATGTTTAAATAATTACCTATCTTTTAGTTTTACTCCTGAGGGATTAGAGTCTAGTTACAGGTGAAGGTAGGCTACCCAAAATACATTGTTTAAACCTGTTTTCTTAGTTCCTAAGGCTAAGAGTTTGTTATTGTACTTCTGCAGCTAATATTTCCTATTGCCCTGTCTAACTATACTTAAGATTTATAACTATTTGTATATGTATATATAGAGAGAGATATATATATATATATATATATTATCTCGTTCTCTGTATAAATATATAAGCATACATTTTACGTGAAAAAATACAATATACCGTAAAATCCGGCGAATAACATGCACCTATACTTTCAAGCTGTATTTTTAATTTTGAGGTATATTCGCCGTATAACGCGCACCTCCTTTTTACGAAAGAATCTGCAATGTACGTCAGCAATGCTATTATGTTTTAAAGCCATTTATTCGAAATATTATCGAAGTATTTTGAAAAAAAAAATATTTCTAGAAAAGTATTTCTTTAAGTTCACAATATATGACATTCTTTTAAACAAACAGTATTATTTGAAGAAGTATTTGAAGAAGTCTAAGTTTTTTCACTCACATCTCTCTTAATTTTTGAAGCTATCATTTTTATACCCTGCATATAACGCGTACCCTTAAATTTTCGTCTTATTTAATGTGTTAAAAGTGAGCTTTATACGCCGGAATCTACGGTAGTTTAAATAAACTTTGGTTATAGAATCTAACATATGTCTAGTGTTAAAACATTGCATTTTTTTTCTTTTCAAACGATCATTGACTCATGTAAAATACACAATAATATCAATAATAAAAATGCTTTTCGTATTGTTCGAAACGAATTTTCTCAAACATTACTTGCACACATATATATACTTATATATGTGTCTATATTTTGTTTGTAATACATTATTGATGCATATCATTCTTCCGAATAACAATAGAATTAACACAAAAATTAGAATGCCAGTACACTAGCTGTGATTACAGAAATTACATCTTTACAATTTATATTTTCTGGAATATATTCCGAAAAACTTTATATATACTAAAAATTTTTAACATTTTACAAAGTAAATTATCTATCATTGTTCACATTTTTTGTCATTCTGGTAAGGATGACATGTTGCCCTTCTCGACTATGGTATCTAAAATTAAGTTCCGTAGTTTCTGAATGATTGATTTAATTATTTCCACTCATTTTAGGATTTTTAATTAGTTGTGCTCTTTAGTAAGTGTAATTGTGTGCTGCATATTTCAAAACGTATTATGTGTGTTGTTTCTTGTACTATAATATTTTGATATTTTTCAAATCATTATTTAACTAACTACTTGTTTATTTATCCTTAAATTTGATTTAATGTATGTTTTTTTTACATATACAGTCGGATCCCTATTTAACGAAGTTGCTAAATTCGAAAAAATGTCTGTTATGTTAAAAATTCATTGAAGAGATTTTCCCTTTCAATATACTAGGGTTTTGGTTCCAGAAAAAAGTTTTCTCTCTTCCTATTTCCAATGTTAAACACACATTTAGCACAAGTCACGAAACACTTCCAGAGTCTTTTTTTAAAATTTAAACCTAACAGCATTTAAACTAGACAAGCTATTTATTTCCCTTAACTAGACAGAGAGAAATAATAATTTATCTAGTTTAAATGTTAGAGAGTATGAGTTTAAAAACTGACGTGCAGTTAAATTGTTTTGATGTGAAGTTAGCAAGTCATCCATGGCTTTTAAATAGCGAAATTCTTTCAGAAAATGTTTATGCAATGAATGAAAACCATACCCATTACCATTTAGATGTGAATATCTTCAACAAATATGTACGAATTATTTACAGAAAAAAGTAATTGGAATTCCCCGAAATCGTTATTTTTAAATGTAATTCTGCTAAGAGCTGATCATGATTTTACTTATATGTCCACCGATACTTGAACAATTTTTTGAATTCGAATAAAAAGGAATGGAAAAAGATATAACGTTTATATTGTGATATTCGTTTTTCTGTCTTTCAGATGCCAGTAAGAAAAGAGGAGAAACTGAGATATATAAAAAAATCTATTTGCTGTGAAAATAATAATTTAAAGAGTTTCAGTCGATAACTTTGAGATGAAATCTATAAAAAAATTACCACGGCTAGTTTCTCCGAAGCAATAACGTCATGCGAGCTATACAAAAAAAAACGTTGATAGTCAATGTACCATGAGGATCTATGTTTTTATCGGAGAGAAAAGGATCTTTAAAATAGAAAAGTATTTCTTGACTGCTATGTATTTTTGAAAGGGCAGAAGATACGTTTGAAATGCCAAATAAAACACAAAGAAACATTTTGTACCAGCTGTAGTTGCAACTTTTATATTTAAACATTTTAGAATCAAATTACTTTATACGGAAAGCTGATGAAGATCCTTTTTATATTTTATAATTGTTTTCGCAAATTTTGAGAAATATTGCTTTAAATTAGTAGCAGTTTAAACACTGGCATTTAATTTCACTTAGAAACAAGTTTTCGTAAGAAGTTTAAAGAAAATAAATACTTGTAATATAGTTATTCATCTTAAAATACTTGTATGGAGACTTATTGAAATATTTTGATACATACTTTTTATTTTCTTTATAAAAATATATAACATGGGTTATTAAGTATAATTATGCTATTTACGGGGTGTTATAAATTTATAATATATGATCAATATTATTGATTCAATAAAGATTATATTCAAGTTCTATATATTAAATATTATAATAAGGAACTATAATTATTTAAGTTACAAAGTATTTTTATACGTATAAATTACGTTGCATGGAAAATGGTATATTTTATTGTAAATTCAACAAATAAATTTATATATATTTTTATATAAGTGTGTAATCTGATCTTTTCCATTAAATTTCGCTACTTTCCAATGATTTACTTTAGGTTAACACATTTGTAAAATAAATTTCGGCTCCTTATTTTTGTATTTGGGAGTGTGAAGGTAGCAATATTAAAAAAAAATAAGTAAACCTGAAAATCTCTAAAATTCAAGAATTAATTTCTTAATCTATTGAGTTTAAACCATTAGCTGGTTTGTCCTTACACCATACGGGCAACTAAAATTTGCTACAATCGGTTTGCGCGTACTCTATACGGGCTCTCATATTTTCTTCTTTCTGTCTTTGTTATACACATATTTTTTCTAGCTGGTATACCCGTTTTTCGCACGGGTGACCTGAAAAATTAAACAACACAGATTGAAGGATAAAGAAGTTTTTAATGAGTTAATTTTACGTGAATTGTAAATTAAACAAAAAAAGCTATTGGCATATCTCAGCTAAACAAAAAAAAAGAAAGAAAGAAAACACCTTTGTTAAATTTTAAGTATGTAGATCTAATAGCTTATAATTTTTTTTTTGTTTTAACTCCCCGTAACACTCTTGAAGGCCGATTTCTGAAAATACCTCCCTAAGCTGATCTCTGCTCAGCAAAAGTAACAAATTTTTAAAAGTTTTGTTAAATGAACGCTTAAAATAATGTAAATAATTTATATCTGAAAGTGTAATACATTAATATTACTTTCTGTTGTATTTATTTTATTTTAAAATTGTAATATTCGCAAGCAACGCCGTTTCTTATATAAATTATAATGGCGATTCAATCAAAAACATAGCGAAATGTTAACGATAGGGTCAAGTTGGCAAATGTCTAGCTACTTTCATAGCTCGAGTTTTATTACAGCTTTGTAAGTGTTGTCGTGTAGGGGCGCGATGCACGTTAATACTTAATCCCCCCGCACTATGATTTACTGCAATTTTTTTCATACAATATTTTTATTTTTGGATCACTACATTGAAAATTAAGGGATATACATAAACAAAATACTCCACTTTGGAAAATTTAATCCGCTAGAGCTAATAAATTAATTAAAGTTATTCCACTGTAAAATTAATTACATACACTGCTCACTTAAAATAAATAGTCAAATCGTTTTCTATGGTCTTCATTAACATACAAAAATATAAGACTCTTAAATTTTGACGTAAAGTATTTTTTCGGGACAAAAATAATAATCTCTGTAATCCGCTGAAAACGCCGTCAGCTGAAAACGCTATATCTGCTAAAAACTATTCGCCTTCCCCACTAAAATACTCATCTTATAACCCGTGCTGCCATATATCTTAGAAGAGTGGGTTTCAAAGAATATTCCTGCTAAGTATTTGCAGAATAGTCATTTTTAGTTGGTGTGGTGTTAGGTGAAGGAGGTACCTGCTCAGGTGCCATCCACGCCACTTGACCATGGTTCAAAATTATGGGGTCTGTTGCCAAAAGCCCCCATGTAGCTGAACAGTGTGACGTTAATATTCACTCACTCACTCCCAAAAATACAGTACAGTAGTTATAATTATGTTTATACTTAAAAATGCAATATCCGCCTATTCCATTAAAGTTATAGCGTTATAATTGACTACACTAACCACAAACAAATTTTAAAAATTTGTCCAAATGATGTAGTGTTAAAGAGAAAGTTCATTTACTTTAAGTACCAGAACCGTTAAAAGCATTTATTTTGAAAAAAGATCAATTTCTTCCTACCAAATGTGCATAATAAAATCATTAAAAATAAACATTCAAATAAAGAGAGATTTATAACATCTCACTTCAAAACTTAGTTTTATCCTGAAATAAAAAAAAAATAGGGATTATGCTGATCACAGGAATTAAAAGCGAGCGTCTTGTGTAGCCAAAACAAAAAAAGGGTTTCTTCACAAACAAAATATATATATATATATATATATATATATATATATATATATATATATATATATATATATATATATATATATATATATATATATATATATAGGCTGTCGTGGGCTTTATTGCAGCGCACGCGAGAATTGCTTGCAGATGGCAGAATTTTTTCCTACTTACTGGACAAATATCGTTAAAATTTGGACACTTCACACAATTACATTATAGCATATGTGTTATTCTGATGTATAAGCTATATTACTGTAAAGTGTCATTAAAATCCATTCAGTTGTTTTTGCGTGAAAGACGGCCAAACATCCTCACAAACTTTCGTATTTATAAAGTATATCTAGATTCTTATAGTGATATTAGTAGTGCTAGTGTTTTTAGAAGATGCAGCTTGTCCGTGGTACTGAAATACTTCTCTTCTGTAATTTTTTGTGGTAAAGGCCGGAAGTTTTTACTGAGGGAAATATTTGATATACTTGAAAATATTCGAAAATAACAGGGATTTGTAAAGCAATGTTCAATTTGTTGCTTGAGAAGATAGGAAAATGGAAATATATCCCAAAAAAGCCGATATTATCTCAATCCCCCATTCTATATAGGAGCCTATTACACCCTGCTTAAAATTATATATATGGACATACACACAAAATCCTCAACCGTTTGAAAAAGAGGCACGAACATGAAATTTGTTTGTTAGTATGAGAGAATTCCTTTTAAGATTTATGAAACTATTTATATCGTGCAAAGTGTACTTATAAAGAGCCAAAGTTTAGATGGTGTTGTGTTCTACAAGTACAAAATGAAAATTAATGTAAAAAAAACTGTAAATATATAAATAACAATAAAATTAATCCATTTTCAAATTTTGTTTAGTATTATGCTTTGTTGTATGGAATAAAAAAATATGCCTTTTTTGAAACATTTTGAACAAAAATTTGACCACTTAAGCCTGAAGGGGTTAAAAACTTCTCTGTATTCATTAAATGCGTTTTTCTGATACATTTTTATTTTATTTTCTCAAAAATTCCCTTGAAATAGTATTTTATCTTATTTAACTTTAGAAAAAAGTACCCTTAAATGAAAATTTGTTTTTCCTCAAGTTAATCTGATAACAAAGTAATAATAGAGATTATCTTTTCACTTAAAGTGCCTGGAAGACTTTATACAGTTAGACAAGAATCTAACTCAGTATTTCCAATTAAAGGTTTTTCTCTAAATTATACTTTATTCTTAAGTGATAGCAATTAGCAACAAGCAAATTATCTACTCCGATAAGATTCTCTGATACAAACCATTTAATTGTACAAAAGTTCCATTTCAACCACTTCACCATTATCAGCTCCGACAATCAAAAATCCGAAATTTTCTAAGAATGGTGCTAGGAACAACATTTAATGATTATTTTCTAAGCCATTTACGAAAAAAAGAAATTTGACTGAAGTTCCATCAGTTTAGATGGCAGCCATTAGATTCTGCTAGAGCATAGAATGTCTTATTATTTAATTAAATGTTTGCTGTATTGTTATATTACAACTTTAACACTGCTGGCCATTAACAAACAGCATGATTTTTTTATTCTTTTTCCGGATTAGATAACATCACTTAATTAATTGCAACTACAACCCATTTAATTTCAAGCCTCTTCCGTTCCATTAATTGACTTTTATCTATTTTTAAATCAACTCGATTGAAACGAATAAGAATTAACCGAAAAATATGCGATGTCATTTGAGGGAAATGATAAATGTGATAGACCATATGTTTTCTCTCTTTCCGCTAAAACGTTACAAATACAGTTAACTGAGTTCAAATTAATTTTGAAGCACTTAACGTAAATTGTAGAAGGATAACCCTATGAGGAGTGTGTAAACATTTTGAAACGTCGAAAGCAAAACATTTCTTTAAAAAAAATATACATTTCCTAAAAAAAAAGGAACAAAATATATTATGACATAATAAGAAATAAAGTACACAATTACACTGATATAATGCACTTATAAATATATCAGTACTGCGTAATGTATTTTATAATTAACTTAACTCAATGGTGCAACAGCCCCTGAGGGTCAAGACCTACTGTGCTCGTCTAAGTATACGAGATTTATGGTCAATATTATGATTAGTTTAACTATACTAACTTTAGAACAAGTTTAATAGTTACCACTGACTCCAAGGGCTTGTCAGGTATAAAAGTATATGCAAACAATTTACACTTATCTTGATAATTTGTACGGTTTATAAATAATCCTTTAAATTCCTATAAAAAAGTACTCGCTTCGCTCCCGAATGCAACCGTTTCACACGTAGGCGAGCATATGTGGTGTATTGGGGGTGGGGGGAGAGTAGAAAAGGAATAAGTGAGCAAATCCTCTGAAATAAGTAAATACTTCACAAACACTGTCAAGGTAATTTAATTGCATTGCAATACTTCCGGACTAATTTTATGAATAGCAGTTCACAGAAAGATCTTTGAGTTTTGATATTCTCATTTAGAGAGTCACAAACATATAAACATGTATATATATTGTAAAAGTGTAAGAGCTTGAATTAATACCTTCACAGAATTTCAATCTGTTTTTTTCCCTACAATATCAAATTCATGAATCCGAATACCTTATTTCGTTCCTTAGAGTGTTTAAATGGCAAATTTGAAAATTTTCCTTTCCTGTACTAAGTACTACTTAGTGAAGCCAATAATCAAGTATCTCTCACAACGTATATATACAGAGTGTTTTTTTCCAGGTATAGAAGTTTAAGTTGGCATTACTTTCCAAGATGGCGACCGAATTAACAGCTGTCAAGTGATTTATTCTCAGTTTGGTTTGGCAATTCATCATGAATAGACTCACGCCTGAACAACGCTTTCAAATTGTGCAATTTTATTTCGAAAATAATGGTCGATTATCATAAGCGAATTTTGTTTAGCGATGAAGCGCACTTCTGGTTGAATAAGTACGTCAACAAACAAAACTGCCGCATTTGGAGTGAAGCTAATCCACAAGTGTATGTATAAACACCGTTACATCCAGAAAAACTGACTGTTTGGGGCGCTTTATGGGCTGGTGGAATCCTTCTTCAAAAACGATGAAGGCCACAACGTCACAGTCAATGGTGATCGGTATAGAGTCATGATTACTAACTTTTTCATTCCTGATTTGAACAATCATGATGTCCAGGAGCTGTGGTTCCAACAAGATGGCGCAACATATCACACAGCTCGTGCCATGATCGATTTATTAAAAGACACGTTGGTGACCGCCTAATTTCACGTTTGGGACCTGTGAATTGGCCTCCGAGATCTTGTGATTTAACACCGCTAGACTATTTTTTGTGGGCTATGTAAAGTCATTTGTCTATGCGGATAAGCCACAAACGCTTGACTATTTGGAAGACAATATTCTCCGTGTTATTGCAGATATATTGCCACAAATATTGGAAAAAGTCATCGAAAATTGGACGTCCAGATTGGACTACATCCGAGCCAGCCGTGGCAGTCCTATGCCAGAAATCATATTTAAAATGTAATGCTACAAGATTATCTTTCGAATAAAAAGAAATTCATGTCAATCGAATAATACATCGTTGTTTTATTGCAATTTAAAGTTCTATACCTCTCAAAAAACACCCTTTATATATATATAGAGAGAGAGAGAGAGAGAGTTATGGCACAATTCTAGGGGTATTTTAATGATGGCACTGGTTTTTACTGTAACTAACATTTAATGATGGTCATTTTATACAGGTCTACTCACTACTATACACGTTGACATAGATAAATATTGACTGACGTTTAGATTAAACACTTTTGGCTCTTAATGACAGTTCTCAGTTTTTGAAGTCCTGGTATAGTTCTTGCACAACCTGATGTATTTTTCTGATGGCAACAAATATTAGAAAATGCTAAAAAATGCCTGCTTTTCTTGAACAAAAATTACTTCTATTTTTTACCAAACAAAATGTCTAATACCTAAGCTCCATTCCCCTTATGGTTGTACTTAAAATTAAGATAATTTTTTTTTGTTTTATCTTTTTCATTTCCTTTATACATCAGCGAACATCATAAGTTTTTGAATTCTGAAAAAAAATCCAAACCATACTATTGTTTTTTGTATCTGACTCATGAAACTATACAGTAACCATAAGCGATAAACCACATTTTGATTACAGCTCTAAAGTACTCCATCATATTCTTTAAACATTTTATTATTAGAGCAATACTTCTGCTCAGATTGAAACTGTATATCTGTTCTAGCTTCAATATAGATTCATACCACATAGAAATTCGGAAACATAAGACCTGAAGTATATTCACACATCTGTGGTAAAATCTTCCTCACGCTATATCTACAAATCCATCAAAAGAAAAAAAAAGAACGAAAAATATGAGTTATTGGAAACAAAATTCAAGTAGACAAACGCTTTTTCTTTTAAGATACGTACCGGTTGTGCGGAAATAAAACAAATATAACAACAAAGTGGAAAGAAACTTTTCTTTCGATTGGACGGTTTTGAGTACTTTTCTTACTTAAAGAAAACCGTTATATGTGCTAGGGAAAAACTGAAATAAACGTCTTCCAAAGCGATATAACTAATCTAAGACGGAACGTGGCTTTATATTGAAGTTTTGGGATGAATGTTGTGGGATATATCGGATATCAGTTAAAGCGGAACAAAATCTGAAGAATTATTTCTAGAATCGTTTTATTGTTTGTAGAATAACGTGGAAACTGTATTGGGTAATTAGACCTTATCTTGTTTCATTAATTGTGCTTAAGATTTTCATAAGTATTAATTCTATATTTCGAGGGTTTTTTTTTTAATTATTTAGAAATAATTTTGGAATTGAAAGCAATTGTGCAATTTAACCCTCGTTTTATCTCATTTTTCTAGTTATTTCAATATTCAATATAATTGATTCTTTACATATGGAATAAAATATATTTATTTGCAATAGTGCGTTTATTCGAAATATAATTTTTTACGCAATTTATGCAACGTTTGATTGGATTTTTTACGCCATAATGAGGCAATACATTATATATTCTGTAATACAAATAAACCTTTATATCGTATCTCCTTAGTTTCAATGACACCATAAACTATCTTAGCGTATTTTTGATGCGAATGCTGACAGTCTGTAAATTTATATTTGTTCATCTCTCACTAGCATAATAAATCAATAATCTCTGATTACCTTCATTTAATAAAAATTACCCAGTTTCCATATATTTTAACAGTTAGTTTTGGAAAAAATAGTTTTATCTAAGTAGTTGATAATATCATGTTTCTATGATTTATTATATAGACAAAATAAAAGCATGATTAACTTATAGTTGGATCTTAAGTTGGTAATGTTTTGAATGCAATTGCTAAAATCTACACTTAAGGTTACATGATACCCCAAAATTGAACGACCTATCGTTTTTTTCATTTTTGTTTAATCTTATTCTTTGTATTATTATCTTTCGATTGGTATATCATTTGTGCAAGACGTAAAGTTAGAAGTTGAATAAAACTTTATTTGAAAAAAAATTTAGGCAATTCGGCCACGCTCCCTTTTTAGAAAAAAAGCTAAAAAAATCTATTTTATAAAGAGAAGTAATAAATATAAAAAAACAAACATGTTATATATAAAGCAGAATACTTCCTAGACAATACAATAATGTAATTTTCCTCTTTGTCAAATGTGTGCATGTAAAATTTTTGAATTAAGACAGTTTATATATTAATCATTTCATAATTTCAATTCTTATTCCTGATATGTTTTTCATACAAAGGTAATACTTCAATATTATGTGAAGAACAAAACTAAATTTTCTGTCGTGAGAGAAAAAAAATTAATAATTTTCTTGACTTTCTTGTTTCTGTGTGTGTGCAATTAATACCTTCTTAAAATTCATCCTTTATAAAAATGTATGGGTTGAGAAAAAATACAAAAATGAAATTATTTTAAAGAGTAATATATAACTAATATCTTTAAGTGGTATTTTAAGTTTATTTAAGCTTATAATAAATTTTTTTTCAGAATTATAAACTTTAATGTGGTTTTTCTCAGTTTGTGTTTTTCGAAACACATTAGTGCATTCAAAATTCTATTCCTTTCACAACTATTTAGCAATCAATTCCATTTTTTCTGTATGTTGCATATAAAGCATGTAACAAAATCAGGGATCCATTTTGCTGTAAACTGAATACTTTTTTAAAAAAAAATTAAAATGTGTGAGAAATATTGGCTTTTTTGTTGATTTTTAGCATGCATATTAACATGTTATTTTGTTTCTCAAAAACGAATTCAGCTATTGTAAAATAGATCCCTAAAGTTGCTTATAACATCCATGAGAATATTACAAAAAAATTCAGGTCAAAAAATTAATAAGTACAGAAGGAGTAGGATTTTAATATTTTCCAAATTTTCTTCAAAAAACTTTAATTTTTTTAAAATTGTGTGAATAATGTGTGAAAATTTTCATTTCGTATCATTTTCTTGAACATAAATATTATATAAAATGTTAAAATATAATTTTTGAATACATATAGAAAGAAAGTAGTTCAAAGGGTACCTTGTCACCTTAAAACATTACAGCGCACACACATTTGCTAAATTTTCCGCACTTAAATCTTTTGTTTGCTACTACAAATTTTAAAAATATTCTTAGATATTTAGTCTGAAATAGACTTTTAATGTTATTCTGCAATCTTTTTCTGAAATGTTCGATGTACTATTAATGCGTTAGATTGGAGAGTTATGAAAATCATATATACTCAGTTGGTAAAAAGTATGAAGAATTTTTCATGTTTTGGAACATCATGTAATATTAAATGATGAATGTCGGCTAACAACTATAATGCTAAACCCCGTTGGTATTCGAAGCAATTTCATTGACGTTGGACAGTCAAAGAAAATTCTTTTAGGGAAGTAATTATTGCGATGCATTAAACAAGCTTTAATAATTGATGTAAGCCACTACCTGCGGTGTCTTTACATAGCTATACATGAACGGCTCAAAGGGAGGCTTATCGCTTGATTCGATAAATCCACATTAACTATTCAAACTGTTATAACTCGTTTGAGGTGATCAATTTTTGCACAGGATATTTATTTTCCAGTGATTGCAACAGTGTTTTCTTAGAACTATCAAACAGTTGAAAATATTTCGGTTAGATATTGTTACAGCGGTCAAAATAAGTATTCGACATGCGAAAGTTTCTGCATAGGTTGAATTAATAAATAAAAACTGTATAAAAAACAAAACATTTTTTTTATTTTAAACAAAAAACCATTAAGTATTAAATGCAGCATTTTTTTTTGCAATACATTAAAATATAATAAATTAACAAAATCACCACTATTTCATTCAAAGGCAGTTAAAAAAGCAAAGACATAAAAATAAATGAAAATAATACAAATAATTTTAGACTAATATTTAGTAGTGTAACGTTTGAAAGAATAACGGTAGCGTATTCTTGGTGAATTAAAATATGGAATTTATTACGTCACAACTATTGAAAATTATTTACAAATGATACATTAAAGTTATTAAAATTAATTAGATTGTTAGAGTCCACTATTTTGTGAGAGGAGGTTTCGTTGGTTACCGCTCCCGTGCAAGTTCAAAGCATCTCTCCTCTCTCATCTTCCGGTCGGGTCGCTAGATTCCTCGGGGGTCAAACAGGGGTTGCGCTGGATCGGAAATTGCACGTGTGGGCGTCGAATCTACAAAGAAACCGACACCAGATGTTGTTGTTGTTTCGAGACGTGACGTTACAGCTCTCGCCCTCTCTTATGGAACTTTTCCGTTGAGAAAAGTTTAATGGGATGACGATGAGACAACTGACAGATTACCGACACATCCCTTCATCAAGCACCACTATATTTCTGAGCTGCAATTTTAATTACTAAAGAAAACGCTGAACTAAATTTGGAATTACTTATTTCTAGTGAGTGAGTGTTCTTGCTAGGAACTTACACAAATCTATATCACGAAATAGCAATGTAATCAATGTAAGAAAACATACTATACATTAAATAAAAATACAAACACTCCTATCACAATGCCTAGTATCAATTATACTAACATGTTATATCAAATGCTAGTGTAAGACCTTGCACATAAAATATTCTTCGCCACAATACTTAAATAAAATTATACTAACGACATGTTGATATGATATGCGAAGTGTACAACCTTACACACAAAATATTTTTCACAATATGTGTCTCTTTGCGTAACCTAAATACTCATGTATATTTTAAAACCCTGTACACAAAATTAAGCATATTAATACATTTGCTTTTCATGGCTTTATCTTTTTGACACGCATCGCCATTCGATATGATATACAGTACTAGTAAATAAATAAAATTTAATACAATTATTAACCTTTAACTAAAAAACATAAGCAACAATTATTATTCATGAGCAAGAGAACATTATTAACAATCCCTAATTATCTATCACCGATCTGCTGAGACTATCTGCATTTTTGTGACTTTTACCCGACCGATGTACAATTCTAAAATTATATGGTTGCAAAGCCAAAGCCCATCGCATCAATCTAGGGTTAGAACTAACATTTCTATTCAACCACACCATCGGGTTGTGATCGGTCATAACTAAAAATGAATTTCCATCTAAGTAATGATGTAACCTTTTAATTGCGAAAACAATACTAGCACATTCCTTCTCCGTCGTACAATAACGCTTCTCTACCTCTGAAAATTTCTTACTCAGGTAAAGGATTGGATGCTCCTCACCTTGTTCAGTTAATTGGGTTAAAACTGCTCCCATACCTGCGTTCGAAAGCGTCCGTTTGAACAATGAATTCTCGTTCAAAATTTGGCGCGTACAAGACGGGCTTATCAATTAGTTTCCCTTTTAGTTCTCGAAATGCGTTTTCACACTCGGTCGTCCACTTAATTTCTCCCTTCTTTGCTCTTCCCTTCAACGCATCCGTCAACGGAGCAGCAATTACCGAGAACAGATTTATATATTTTTGGTAATAACCCGCTATACCTAAGAAAGCACGTATTTGGGTTTTCGTGCGAGGGGTAGGGAACTCTAGAACAGCCTTAACTTTGATCTCGGAAGGAGTGCGAAAACCCTGACCCACAATGTGACCCAAAAATTTGACATTTTGTTGCGCAAACTTACACTTTGAAGGTTTTATCGTTAATTAGCTCTCTTTATTCTCTGCAGAACCGTTTCCATATGTTTAATATGCGACTCCCAAGTATCTGAGAAAATTGCAATATCGTCTAGATACGGGACAACGAAATCCTCTAGTCCGTTAAGTAATTCAGCCATGAGTTTACTAAAGAAATATGGAGCATTCTTTAATCCGAAACTCATCCTTGGGGTCGGTATGTACCAAAGCTAGTACAGAAGGCTGCGTATCGCTGTGCTGTTTTACTCAAAGGTATTTGCCAATATCCCTTAGATAAGTCAAAGACGGTAATAAATTTAGCCGCCGATACTTTTTCTACGCGTTCTTCGATATTCGGAAGAGGAAAATATTCCGTTCTAATGATCCCGTTTAATTTCCTGTAATCTATACATGGACGAGGTTCTTTCCCAGCTATCTCAACTAAAATCATAGGAGACATGTAATCCGATTCTCCTACCTCAATGATTCCTAATTTTAACATTCGGTTAATTTCGTTTTTTTAAGATTTCATTTTGTCGGTGCGACATTCGATAGGGCTTCGTCTAACTGGTTGATCGCTAACTAACTGGATTTCGTGTTCAACCAGATTAGTTAAACCGGGATTGTTTGAAACACATTTAGAGTATTTATTTAATAATTCGCGCAGTCGATCCATTTGTTTGTCGTGAAGGTGTTTGTTCAACTCGCTAGCCTGGATTACGTCCTCGAAATCATAAAGGAGAGAATTGTTTTCTAAGTATGGGATTTCTAACTCCTGGTCTGCGAGAGAGTTTTTGTTTCATCATTAATAATTACGTTAACGTGTTCTGGCCTTTTGTAATATGGTTTTAGCATATTTATATGATAGATTTGAGATGTTTCGCGTCTGCCGGGGATTTCGACTAAATAGTTCGTTTCCGAAATTTTATTTAAAATTGTCCAGGACCTATCCACTGCACTGCTAATTTATTTGCTCTGGATGTAGCTAACACTAGGTCTAAATCTCCATCCTTAAATTCACGTTTTACTGCGTTTTTGTCATACCAAGTTTTCCGCTTAACTTGCATTTCCTCCATTTATTTATAGCTACTTCTTGACATCTTTTAATCTATTTATTAACTTAAACATATATTCAGTGACGAGATCACCCTCTTCTTCCGGTTCCATCCAATGTTCCATTACTAACGTCTCTGGGGTTCGCAAATTTTTTCCCATACACCAACTCTGACGGTGTATACCCTGTACTTTCGTGAGATACAGTTCGTAACGCTAAAAGAATTGACGGAAGATGTTTGTCCCATTCGGAGCCTGCATCTAAACATAAGACTCGTAAGAGTCGTTTCAACGTTCGATGAAATCGCTCAACAGGGTTACTCTGTGGATGATACACAGAACTATGCCTGACAAGTATTCCGAATCTTTCAAAAACTCGGTAGTCAGAGCACTAGTAAAAGAAGTACCCAGGTCACATTGTATTTCACGGGGAAACCCCATCCGACTAAAGATGTTTAACAGCGCATCTGTGACACTAACGGAACTAATATCAGACACCGGAATAGCTTCAGGGAATTTTGAAGACATGCAAATGGCCGTGATAAGATATCGATTCCCTTTAGATGTGATCGGGAGAGGCCCACATGCATCAATATTTAGCTTAGTAAAAACCTCCTGAATAACAGGGACCAATTTTAGTGGAGCTTTCTTTTTATCATTGGGCTTCCCAGCCCTCTGACACTGATCGCAAGTTTTTACAAACTGTTCCATATCTCTATAGCAATTCGGCCAGTAGAAATATCGGTTTAATTTGTCTTTGGATTTCGTAATTCCCAGGTGTGCAGATGTTCCCTCATGACACAATGATTTAATAGGGTCGCGCAACCCTTCCGGCACTACTATTAACTTCACCACGTTACCTAACTTATCTTCACGATTTTGACCAATAATTCCTTCTCTAGCGAATAAACCTGATTGGTAACCTGCACTTGACTGGCTGCCTGCTCGTATAAGGGTTTAATCTCCTCGCTATTTTTTGAGCATTGATTAAATTTTCTCGCGTAACCCTTAGCAGCGCTAATTCCGGAACATATTCCTGGAGTGCAGGTATTAAAATTTCGTCCTCTGCATCCGAAGAAACAATTATAACCTCATCTTCCCCTTTTTAGCATCACCACTATCTATTCCCCTTTCTTCTCTAGCCGCTTTGACTTGAGACCTTGTTTGGACAGCATTCAATATTTCGACTGGCAGGAAATTATAGCCTAAATTTCCTTTTATTAGCTCGGCCGTTTTATTTCCAAGCAAATATCGACCGTGTTGATTTAAGTGATTTCCACAAACCGCTGCCTTAGTCTGCACCGTTCCAAAATTTCCGGAAATTTCCACGACCGCCAAAGGTAAACAAACTAATTCTGGGCTTAACGGTTGTTTTACCCAAACATTTTCACCAGAGAAAGAAGAAGGATTTATGTATTTTGCACATACTAAATCTATTGTCGCTCCCGTATCTCTAAGAATGTCTATCTCGTGACCATTCACAGAGCCCTTTGTTGTATATGAATGAAGAAAATCCGGGTTTTCATTTCCTTCAATATTATTGAGAGTTTCCGTCGTTTTGTTTTTTATTAATTTAGGGCAACCGGCTTTTATATGTCCAGGCATATTGCAATGATAACATCTTTGTATCACGCGTTTTTCAAAGTTCTCTCTCTAGTACTCTCGAAACAGAAGCTCCTAATCTAGGGGAAGTTTTCCCAAATCTATTTTCTTTTTCCTTGACCCCTGAGTATGTCAAAATTTTATCATTTCTGCCCCACCTATCCATGGGTTTCGAATTTACCTTTCAGACGTCCTCATAATTATCAAAGAGTTCTGCTATTTGAGTAGCTGATTTAAGGTTTGCCCAATTATCTAAAAAATGATCTTTCATACTAGCATTGGCGCGTTTTTTTAATTGATCTACCACCATTAGATCTTTAAGATCTTGAAAGGTATTTATTTCTAAGCCAATCAGCCACTCATCTAGATAATTCGTAATTTCAAAAGTGAAATCCTTCCAGGTGCTATTTTTTTTTTCTGGTGTTGGACAAATTTTTGCCGAAAGACCTCCGGACTTAACTTGAATCTTTTAAGTAATAATTTCTTTACATAATCGTAATTTTCGGCTTGTTCCTCCGGTTCGCGAGCAATAAATTGCACGATCTCTAGGGGTAACAAACCCAATAATTGCCCCACCCACTCTTTCTTTTCTATTGACGCCCTTTTAGCCTGGCGTTCAAAGATCACTAGATATAAACTAATATCTGACTGCTTAGGATCGAAATCTGGGATCAATTTTTTTAAGTTTAAATTAGAGGTTACAGAACATGCATTTGTAGAATCGTTTGATTCATCGTTTACCCTAAATCCGGATTCTATTTTAAACCTTTCTAAATCAAATTTCAGCTGTAATTCTTTCTCTTTTAATGCCTGCTCCTTTACTACCTCTCCAATCTCATTTTTCAGCCCTTTCTAACTTTTTCCAACTCCATTTTTCAGCCCTTTCTAACTCTTCCAATCTTTTTCCGTTTGCAATGATAGTCTCATACAGATTTTTAACAAATTCCTCTTCATAACCTTCACTGTTAGTGATTGCAATTTTTATGCTAGGGACAGTCATATTTAAAGTGGCATTTATTCCTAATTCCTCAGCAAGTTGCAACATGTCTTGCTTTTTCCCTTTACCCAGGAAAGCCATTTTTTTAAACAATATCAAATAAATGTCACGCTAAATTTTGCACTATTGTTACTATTCTCTATTAATACAATAACACTGGTCCCATGCATACACAGAAATACACAAAGAAAAACTTAACACTAAAAATAATCAAAATCATTCAAGAGACTTAAAACACAATAAATCTTAAGCTAAAATTGCACACAATGCTTGAAATACAATTACAATTCTCTAGAAACAAAATAACACTGTTCCCATGCAAGAAAAAACACTAAGTATTTCAAAATTTCTAAAGAACACTTTAACCAAAATTCCTAATACAATATGCAGTTTGCAACTCAAAAATATAACAGTACTCACCCATTTGAAGTACTCCGCTTGCTGTCAGAAGCAAATTATGTGCACTAGTGGTACGGCTTCCGAAAATCGCTTTTCCTTCGGACACTCTCGCCGTTAACACTGTAGATCCGTTTGATCTTCTATGAGCAGGACGCTCTCTTTCTCGAAGCTGAATTTACTTGCAGCACGGCTTCCGAAAATCGCTTTCCTTCGGACACTCTCGCCGTTAACACTATAGATCAGTTTGATCTTTGAGCAGGACGCTCTTTTTCTCCGAAGCTGAATTTACTTGCAGCACGGCTTCCGAAAATCGCTTTCCTTCGGACACTCTCGCCGTTAACACTATAGATCAGTTTGATCTTTGAGCAGGACGCTCTTTTTCTCCGAAGCTGAATTTACTTGCAGCACGGCTTCCGAAAATCGCTTTCCCTTCGGACACTAGCCGTTAACACTATAGATCAGTTTGATCTTTTATGAGCAGGACGCTCTCTTTCTCCGAAGCTGAATTTACTTGCAGCACGGCTTCCGAAGATCTCTTTTTCTCCCTGCGTTGCGGTCCGTCCGTAAAAAATCCAAAATTTTCCTCCTCTCACGGGTCCTGAATGCTAACTTTTATCCCAAAGCGCTGCCACCAAAACTCTAAGCTGTAACGTTTGAAAGAATAACGGTAGCGTATTCTTGGTGAATTAAAATATGGAATTTATTACGTCACAACTATTGAAAATTATTTACAAATGATACATTAAAGTTATTAAAATTAATTAGATTGTTAGAGTCCACTATTTTGTGAGAGGAGGTTTCGTTGGTTACCGCTCCCGTGCAAGTTCAAAGCATCTCTCCTCTCTCATCTTCCGGTCGGGTCGCTAGATTCCTCGGGGGTCAAACAGGGGTTGCGCTGGATCGGAAATTGCACGTGTGGGCGTCGAATCTACAAAGAAACCGACACCAGATGTTGTTGTTGTTTCGAGACGTGACGTTACAGTAGCTCTTCCTCTCCGACAGATGACTCCTTTTAAACGCTTTGGCATCGATTTAACCAAATTTTCTGTCACCTCTTGGTCAGATTTTGACCATTCCTCCCTAAGGATCTCCTCCATTTGACGTTTGTTAGAAATATGGTACTCTCATAATCTTTTTTCACCACAGGTGCTCAATTGGGTTGAGGTCTGGACTTCGGGTGGATGTTTTTTATAACTTTGGGGCATTTATATAGCAGCCAAAGCCTTGTATTTTGAGCGGAGTGTTTGGGGACATTGTCTTGGTAAAACTAGTAGTCCTCCTCGATTCCCAGTTTTTCAGCACTGGTACGCAAATTTTCTTTTGAAATCTGTATGTAATACAGATTGTCCATTATGCAGTTAATTTTGACAATATTACCCAATTCTGATGACGTCAAACACCCTCAAACCATTATCCTTGCTTTACTGTGGACACCATATTTCGTTCTTACAACTGAGCATTGCACGTGTTCTGTACACTATAATTTTTCCATCGCATTCAAGAAGATTAAACTAGATCTCATCTGCAAAAAATAGATTGTGCCAGCATTCTACTGGTTTGTTTAATTATTTTCTAGCAAATTCCAGTCTTTGCACTCGGTTATTTTTGGATATATATGGCTTCTTTCGAGCAGTTCTAGCCATAAATCCATTATTATGCAGGTAATTTCTACCAGTTGAGGTCGTAACATCTATGTCCAAATAATCCTTAGTAACTTTTACCAAACTTGATGTATTGGTTTTGGGTTCCTTTTTAATTTGACGTAGAACATTGCTCCACACCCCTTCAGAAAGTTTTGTTTGGTCTACCAGATATCGGTTTGTTATCAACCGATTTTTGTTCTTTATACTTTTTAAATATAAAGTGCACACTTGTTCTTGGTCTATTTACAATAGCTGAAATTTTGTTTTCAAATCAACCATTTTTAAAGTGTATTACGATTCAATTCTTAATTTCCACTGACAATTCTCCTTGTTGTTGTTTTTTTTGCTTACTGTTTAAATAAAACCTTCTAAATTCCGTTAGAAATAGTCAAAATGCTTTTGAATTACAAAAATTTGCAACCATACTTAACGGTAATTTTCCTTCGCGGTGTAAAAATTTATGAAATCCTCCTATGTCGATTACTTATTTTGCTTGCCAAAAAAAAAAAAATTAAAATTATAATGGTGATTTTTCTTCTTTTGCTCAGATTTATTTTTTTAAACACAAAAACTTCTACATTATGAACTGAACTGTTATATGCAACAAATAACGAAATATAGCTTAGCTGCTTTTGCATATTAAGGTGTATAAAGTTCATATTGGCATAAATCGTTGCATGTCAAATACTTATTTTGACCGCTGTAAGTACTTTGTGGAATGACACATGCGTGTTTTAACGAAGCTAAAAGGTTTGATTACTAAAAATTGGCAATTCCGTATTTTAAGAAAAAGAAATATTTTTGTAAAGTTTTGAAGAAATATAGTTAACCCTAAGAGTGGTTATTTTTATTCTCTTTAAAATATTCTACATAATATGTAATAAACAGTACTTGTGATAATAGAAAGGTAACTTTATTTTATTATTGAAACTAATTTTGTTGCTAATTTGTAATCATTATTGGGGTCATTTATAGAAAAGTTTATTTTTAAATAATTTTTGAAATTGTATGCAATATTTATATTATGTCTCTTTTTAAAGCTTTAATTGGGATGCACAAATTAAACGAGCTTACTCGATCCTTTCTAGCTATAATATAATTGATTTAAATTAACTAATTTAATACAAATTTGCTCATTTCTGTCAATGTATCATATTTTATATTCTTTATTTTGCAGGGCTGATCTTCACAAAGGCAATGATATTCTACAAATTCAAAGTGATTCTCTTCCCTAACTGTGGTAAAAGCTGACAATGAAGAAAAAACGTTCTATTCTCCGAACAGCGAAGATGGCAGCTTTGAAACGCGCCAGTGAGAGACGGGCTAAATCGTGCTTCCTTGTCGTGATCTTCTTTGCTGTGTTCGCCTGCATGCTGGTCACTGAAGTCTTCTATGTTGAGGAAGAACGTTGGCGAGAAGAGAAGTTCCTCAATATGTTTAATTTTGGCGATGATTCCTCAAAATCGCCAAGCAGGTTTGCTATTATGGATCCTATTTCTTCCAGAGTTGCCAGAGAATTGGCGAGAGTGAAGGATGAAGACTGGTCGAATTCGAATGAATCTCGGAAGTACGAACTAACTGGCACTGTTTTCATGGATAGTGGAGATTGGTGGCAGAAAGTTACGAACACCAAAGATAAGTTTTTTGTATACTCTGCTTACTATGATGACAGACGCAGTAAATGGGTTAGAGTTATAGCTGCTGCAAGAACCCGACTGGCGGATAAAGTGATTTGTCAGTTTACTTATAAAGATGGTCGAGAACCTTTCGCGGTAACTGGAATTAATCGTTTGATCAGGGAGAATTGGAATCTAAAATATAGTGCTTATTTTATCCTGTGCCCTATTAAGCAAACAAACACACCAGTACCTAGTCATGTCTCTATCATCAGGCAGGGCAGCACTGAAATCGGAAATAAAATTGTTGTTCACGACAACAAACAAACGTTTAAGAAACCTGAAGGAATAGCGGTGTGCATCAAGCCACTGCATTACGAGTACAACAAAGTGAAAAACTTGGTAGAATTTGTGGAGCTAAATAGAATTTTGGGTGTTAATCATTTTATCCTATACAACCACACTGTAGGTGCTGAAGTAGGGTGTATTCTACAAAAGTATGTGCAAGAAGGGATTATCACTGTGCTTCCATGGCAATTGGACATCGTCTCCCAAAAAGAAATTCGTACTGAGGGCCTTTTCGCAGCACTCAACGATTGTCTTTACAGGACAATGTACCGCTTTCGATACGTTCTGATGATTGATTTGGATGAATTCATCATTCCACACAAAAATCTATCTTTGGCAATTCTATTAGCACATCTCATTAAGAAGAATCCAGACAGAACTGGTGCTTTTTCGTTCCAAAATGCTTTCTTCTATTTACAATGGCCCAACGACACGGCCTCGGTGAGCTTGCCTTACAAGCTACTGACCCTTCAAAAGACCATCAGAAAATCCAAGTTCCACGCACATAAGCAGCGGTCGAAGTGTATTGTTCTTCCTGAACGTGTGGTGGAGATGGGAAACCATTTCGTTTGGGAATTCTTGGCTGGAAAGACTATGATGAACATCCCACCTGACATGGGATTCCTGCATCATTACAGAGTTTGTGAATTTGGGGGTAATGATTGCATCAACACAACTCACGTAGTAGATCGTCGTACTTACACGTGGAAAGATTCAATGATGGAAGCTGTAGCCTTACGTCTTAGACTCTTGCAACCGGTATGCCAAAATATTCTTCCTTTTTTGATAGAATGAATGAAAAAAGAATAGCTGTTCAATTGGTCTGATATATACCTGAAATAAAGATTTTCGGGATTTTATTTTGTGTGTTACGGTTTCACAGCGCAAAATATTTCGAGAGTTGGAAGTCATTACGAATGATGAATCTGTGCTTACTACTTACATAAAAGAGACTTCTGTCAGCGCTGAAAACATCAAGATATGTGTTATGTATCATAGTAGGCGTAGAATGATCTTTTTTATTTATATATTTATTGAAGAAACATTTACTAATATTTATCAATACAAGAATTCTTCGTCAAATGATACAGCATTAAAAGGGAATTATGTATACACACACACAATGGATACATTTTTCTTTCTACCATGTACTTAAATTTATAAGGAAATAATAACCATTACTTTACATTCTCTTTTAAAACCTTTAATATTTTAATTATCTATGCAATTTTAAAATGTGTTTAATATCATTACATTTCTTACAAATGTGTTTCATTATTTTAATTTAATATTAATAAAATGGTATGAAACACAAAACTATAATTTAAACTAAAATCCGATGTATTTTTTAAAAAATAAAATCAAAACTAACAAATAGAATTATAACTATTGAGAAAAAAAAATCTATAATGTAAAATAAATAGCAGGGGCATATAATATCAATTTGTTACTACGTTCTGTTCAGTTGATTTGTGCAAAAATTACTACATATTGTTATGTTGGAAATCTAGTCAATACATTTTAATTTGTACTTAGCTCTAGTCATAGATACTTTTGTTTGTATATATGTAATTTTTAAGAAACTATACTGAGATAATAAATTCCAATGTATTTCGTAATTTTTTTGTTTATTAGTATGGTATTGTAAAAATATCGTTTGATACTCCATTGAAGATATTTCAGCTGTAATTAAAACATTTTTTATTCATTGTGTGGTTTTCTTTTATTTAACTCCTTCCTGGTTGAGCTCGGGAAGGAGAAATGTACCATCCTGGCTCATCCCGAGTGTAGCTCGGGAAATATGAAAATTTCAACTGTGTAGTCGGTCTTTACTGAATTATTTAACGTGTACTTTTTTAAAGCTTCGAATAGTAAAAAAGTACTACTCGGTGGAATTTTCTGCAAAAAGAGGATGCCATTCTGCCGAGAACTCCCATCCACCTGAAAGACACTTTGTTGTTTCCCCAAAGAGAAGAAAACAATTCAACACGACAGCCAAAGAAAGACATTAAATGGAAGAAGGTAGGCGGAGACAATATTGTGTCCAGATTGTGATGTTGGGTTATGAACAGTCCCGTGTTTTCGAATTTATCATACACGATCAAATCTTGATTAATAATTTCATATTCAATTATGTAAATGCAAAATATGTCAATAAAATTTCTAATTCAAAATAAAAGCTAGATATTCTAAGATTAAAATTTATAGTTAGTGAGAATTGACTGCAAAGTCTAATGATTTTATAACAAACAAAAAGCCAACGTTACAGGTAAATTACTTTTTTTTAAAAAAATAGCTCCTTTTTTCACATTAATTTTTAGGAAATTTTGCAAATGCGACTGTTATGTTTAAAGAAATGTATGTATGTTTGAAATAAGTATAAAAAAATTAATATATTTGTATCCATAATCCACAAATAAAATAAACCTGGAAGGGGTTAAAAAGGAGGAGCATACAGTTTAATATTATATATAACTTTTTGTTTTCAATTTTTATCGAAGACAAAACTCAGACAATTTACCTTCTGTGTTTTCATGACTAGGTTGCAATTTATAATTTCCCCGAGAGTGTCTTAAGATTGTATGCTTGCATAATCGCATATATTTTTCCTAGAATAACTTCAATACGAGCAATGTTATAGAATTAATTCCTTATGCAATTTTTTAAATGTAAAATATTTGTTTTGCATAAATTATCCATAAATATAGGAAAAGTGTATTTCAATTTTTTGTACGTTATTTCACCAATTTTCTTCCATTCTGATCAATGTACATAATATACTATAATTATTTATATCCTCCATAACATGCAATAAACGCGTAGCACATGATATATAATGAAATATGAACAGTACGATATAAATACTTGTTAGCTAATTAAAATTTTAATACTTGTAAAAAAAACAAACTGACATTTTTAGGATTTACGTTTTTGTTTGATTTTAAATTAAAAACAATGTTTGTAACGCGACAATGGTTGACTGCAAAAAAGAAACCTTATTTTTTTGAACCAATCAAAACTTTTTTCTTGTATAACATCCGACTGGCCGTGGGAAAGAACGCACCAACTACGATGGTGGGTCTTGGCTGCCTGTGAAGCTACAACGCATTTACTATCTGCTGGCCTAGCTCCGGCAAAAATTGTCTTCTTCATAGACTCCCAGGCTGCAATTTTAGCTTTAAGCAGTAATACGCCAACTGACTGCATTATCATAATTCAGTGCCGAACTAAAAGGGAGGAGCTCATCTCATATGGCTGGATTGTGGCCTTAGAATGGGTCTCAAGTCATGAAGGGATCCCCGGCAATGAAAGAACCTACCAAAATGCAAAGCAGGGAGCCGAGTCGACTCAACCGGAAGTTCCCTTGACACTTAGAAAAGCAAAGGGCATCATCTTCACATGCATTGATAAACATACTACCATGATCCAAAAACGAAGAACTTGGAAAGCCATGGGGAACTCTAACCACTGTGGCCCCGATCCCGAGGCACCTGGAGAGAGCCGAGACTGTTTCCCGCTTTCGCCTAACTACGGGAAATGACTTTTTGGGTGTATACCTCCACTGGCTTGCTTGCCTGGGCTGCTAACGAAGCCTGCCCACTCTGCGACCATGCCACAATTGATGACGACCACCTGTTAGATTGCAGTGGACTCGATGAATTCAGGGCTGATAACATCGTCAGTCGGTCCTGCGAGGTTCAGCGTAAAATGGTCAAGAAGCCAAGCACGGGCGTTAGATATATAAATAAATAAGTCAAATTAAAATCGATAACATACAGCTTGATTTGATTTAGTGCACTAAATATATGCTGCAAATGGTGCATCAGAGATCTTATGTTTAATTCAAAAAGTATAACCATAATTTTTTAAATTTTCTCGTGTTGTCCGACAAGGAAGTTAGTTATAGTAGTTATTTAGTTAAATTTCCGAAAAATTACATTTTTGGAAAGAAATGACTTGCTTAACCCGAGGTGACTCGCGCCTATTTCTCTACCGTCGTTACTCGCGGGATGTAGAGAACACTCCAAATTTTTAACACGCGTAAATAATTATGAAAATAAAATTAAGTCAAATATGATACATATTTATAAAGTAAAAGATGTTTTTGTATCACACAAATAAAATTATTAAATTCATTGCCTACAAATGAGATTAACATTCATTTAAACTAAACCTACACAATTTTCATTTGAAAATACTTATTTTTATTTTTTTTTTTCCAAAAGCACGAGTAAAACGTATATTTCAGTAAAAGACTTACTTTGCATTTGATGTCAAGGGTAGTAGAAAGTAGAAAACAAATATTTTATTTATTTTTCAAACATTCAGAGCAGACTGTGGTCATATGCTTCAAGCACATATTCTTTTTACACTGAAGGCAAAAACAACTAGTTTTTACATCATTTACTCGTGCACAAACAGTTCAACGTCCCTTTTTTGGAGGATTAATGCTCTTTTTAATATCTTCTGTGTCAGTAAAGCTTATTTGGAATGTTTTGTTAAGGTTTTGGAGTTCCGATCTCATTTCCCACTGTGGCTGTCCACAATAAATTCTAATCTCATCTAACAATCTTGAACATCTCATTTTCTTTTTAGAAAGAACCGAATGATAGACATTGGAAGCATTAATTACTGCAGTATTGATAAAATATTCGCAATGACCAACGGTTATATATTCGCGATACATCATATATACTGCACATTTCATCAGTGATATCAGCACCGCCTGTATTTTAAAATTTCAAGTTTCATCTCTCCAAGTTTGGTTCTAAAATTACACTGTCATCGAATTCACTAAGTTCGTCTTGACAATCTGTTGATACATTATCTTATAAACGACGAAACCGCTGTTTCTCCCTTCCCCATGGAGTTTTTGTCATAATTTCTGGAAAATGTTTTGAAAAATTAAAAAAAAATATGTTTTTCACAATTATTTTATAGAATTATATAATTTTGTGGTACAATTATTGAAATTTTAAATAAAATATTAATGCATATTAATATAGTTGGAAAAAAATACAAAACAGAAAATAGTAAAACTTACCCTATTTTAGATGCTCCGAGTACGAAAATATAACACAGTTACTCGCGGGGAGTTCTCAGAACCCCAAATAAACTTTTGAAGGTCGTTACATTCCGATCGTCCGAGGGAGAGTGATTACATCATGCCTGGAGGTTCAATGACCTACAATGTGCAGCTACAGAAACAAGCGTGGTTCTGCACATTCTTTTTGGAATTCTGGGAGCCTTTTCTTGTTGCTGGAGTGTACAGAACACCTCGCGCGAATGATCGCGTTTTAAAAAAATACATGTAAACTTTGATTTCTCCAAAAAAAAGCCATTTAGTGCATTATTCTATGCAAGAAAGAATATCCATATTTCAAACGTTAATGAACACTAAAAAAATATTTAAAAAATTTATTTGTGTTTTTTTTTCATAAAATATGTGTCCAATGCTTTGTTTTAGTGGTAATTTATTTTAAAAGGAGCTTCAGAGACGGAATTAATTTTTGGTTCAATAGCTTGCTTTTTTATTCATACAATTTTTGTACCTGAAATACTCAATACAATAATTCTGAAAGAACTGAAAATTGTTCGTTTATTAATCATTTCTTTGATTTCGATTTCAAGGATTATGGCAAAATTAGAGGAAATTACACAAAATTTTAAGGGGGTAGGGAGTTATAATTCGAGGTTCTGAAAAGATATCGTAAGCAAACTATACAAATATTAAGAAGAAAATGGCTTAAATACTACATGAATAGGGCAATACGATTACAATTTAGCTAAAACTAAGTCTTTACCCACAGAAAGAATGAAAAAAACATTTTAAAAAGTTGTTTCGAAAAAATATACATATACACTCTGGCATAAAAATTAATTGATAAACAGAAAAGTGTTTATAAAATAAAAACAACACTTAAACGCTATAAAATTCTACAAGCTGTTGATGAAACGAAAAATCAATGTCCGGCAAAATAACAGAAGAAAACAACAGTATTTTTTCCAATATGCCGTAAAAATAATAATAATGCTAAATTTTGTAAAAAAAGTTTTTTCTTGCAAAGATTTATCAGAAGGGATGCGATAACCTTTACTGTAGTTGCACGCTCGGCCGCTAAGATTCATTATTATGACAGCGAAGTTTCACCATTTATGTGATTTCTACCCATTCTTGAAGATGACATGTCATCAAGTCATTAAGATTGAACAGAATAGAAGACTTCTCTGACAAGTTCCGGAAATAATCTACTGGTTTCAAGTCGGTTGAAAGTGCTGGTCATTCCATTCGAAGCAATGTTTTACATTCCACGTATTAACTGACAACACAAGTTATATGTACTCTTCCTTTATGATTCATAAAAATATGTTGACACGTTGCTGCCAGATATGGGCCAATAATTACGCCTCGATAAATAACTATAAAGAACATACATATATATATATGAAAAATCTCAGGACCATTATGTTTCTACTGTAGATGCGACCGAAAAACATTGAAGAGTCATGTGGATTACACATATAAATTTACTTAGGATGACTTTCGACGTTACATTATGTAAGAATCTTAATCCACAAATGCCGGGGTGGGGATTACGTCGAAAGCGATTGACCCGTGGACCACCTGGAGATTTTAGCAGTTAGTAATAATAAACGGAAATATTCAAGATCCGCTGAAGTAAGCAGACTAAGTCTTCTAGTAAATATAACAAAGAAAACTAACTTTAGATGAAAACGTTTTATTTCTTACGTATTTTGAATTGTTGATAGTAAATGCATCATTTGATAGAATTATATCTGTGGCTATTATAATTATGTTTGTGTATTTAGGTTTAAATGTGGTTTTAAAAGTGTTAGGTTTTTTTATTATTTATTTTATTCTCTAAGTATAAGTACATATTCCATATTTATTAATTTATTATGAATATTGTAGGCCTTTTCTAACCTCACCACACCTACGACACTGATTATTGGCGCACACAAGAATTTTTCAAAGGCAAGGCGAGGTCCAGTGTCGAAAATATACCATTCTCGTATCATACTCCAATACGCAGTCACAAACATATTTCTTTTTTAAATTTTACAGATAGTCGGGAACAAAAAAGGTAAATTACTAAATAAATGATGTGGATTAAATAATAAAAATACTTAATTATATATTTATAACAAATACTTAATTTAGTTCTATGTACTATATACATGGGGTTATAATCAATCCGGAAAAAATCATGGGCTATGGGGGAGGGTCAAGACCAGTGAACCCTCCCCCACCTCTCCTTGTGTGAGCCACATTGGGTGGACCGCAACAGCTAGAAAAAATTAGAAGTAGCTCGCACACTGGAACAGTCTGCCCACCCCTGCACTAAAATATAAAAACAGCAGCAATACGTAAGCAGCACTTATAATGAACTACGCTACTTTCCTTGAACGCAAAACCCGCAGCATGTATATACACGTACCTGTATATTAAGAAATTTCTTTAATCGCATGACTTTTAATCTAAGCACGCTAACTGATTACATCCTCTTATGATCCAATATTGAGACCGCTCGTCACAAAATCTGACACGATTAAATCTTTGGAACGAAAATTGCAGTTCAAACTGAATTTCCTGGTAGGAGGGTAAATAAAAGTAATTTAGCATCACGCGATGCCTTCGGTGGCTCAGAACCCAAATGAATTCACGGAAATCCCTCTCAAAAATCGAACTAGAGAATCATTATATATGTATCTAATTGTTCATCACTGCCTGACTTGTCCTGATCATTAGACTTAAAGAAAAGTTACCAAGTTCTCCACCCGTATATATGATGAACTTGGTTATTATATTTCTGCAAACCTAATTCTACAAATAAATTAGATTCTCTATTTGGAAAAGTCTTCAAGGAAAATGTAATTCGTTAATTTGTGCCATCGTTATGCTCCAGTATAATTTAAGGGATGTACTTTAGGAAGCAATAGATAATCGATGAAAGTACCATTTGGGTATTATTAAAGTAGCAGATAATACGGTAAAGGGGAAACTATCAAACCGATAAATGAGTTGAAGGGGGAAATTAATGGATGCATTTAACAATTTTGGGTTTTACTTTATTCGAAGGTAACTTCGCGTGTCTCGAAAAATCCCTATTTATATCTACTCTTGTTGGCTAGTGTATTTCAATTAAGAGATGACAAAAAGGATTTAAGAAAGAGATGAATGATAGGTATTTTTCGTTGAAGTAAGTTCATGAAATAGTTATTTTTTTTAGATTAATTATAAGTATTTAATACTTTTTGGCAATAAAGGCATCTAAGTATCAATTAAATTGCGTGTTCGGAAACTAAATACTTATTTGGAAAAAGTCACGTAAGGAATCTTCTTTTCAAAATCAAATTTATTTTTACATGAAAAATCATATCAAAAACTATTTTTCTCTATAGTTATCACCATTATTCAGGAACTTTTCATATCGTTAAAACAACTTGCCTACTCCATCTATGAAGAAAGGCACCACGAGTGAACATTTTTTTAAAAAAATTGTGGAAACTCATAACAAATCAAACTTATTGCGAACTGTTTTTTATTCAAGAATTCTCTCATTGACTTTTTCAACCAAAACATCATTGACAACCGAAGGAACCCCACTATTTCCTTTGTCATGGACATTGGTTCACCAATCATTGAATTGTCGAACCTCTTTTCTCACCATTTCCCCAATTATTACATTTTCGCAAAAAAATCTCTATATTTTGACAGTGAATTTCATCATTTGGTGCGTTCAAAGATTGAATACAAAAATTTACTTCACAGTCAACAGGGTCGGCTAAAGTTTTAAAAATTTTTAACGTTCACTAACACGTGAAAAACAAGACAATCCGGCTATAAAAGCGTCATTGAACTGACAATCAATCAGACACACATAAGTGAAAATGTTGTAGTGTAAAACTACCACTGCGGTTACAATAGAACAAAACGATGCGTAGTTTTTGGATACGCCTCGTATGAGGAATTCGAATTTACAAGGGTCTGTTTCAATCTAAATTGTTTGATTATTGAGTCTACCTTATCAAGGGTGAATGCCAAACATGAAATATATACGACGGCAACTCATTTATGATCACCTTTTTTAATATGTCTGTAGCAAATTCAAGTATCTTATTTAATGTTTTTTATATTATTCAGCAGAAACTTCGTTGCACGAATATTCATTTTAAAGAGTTGGGATAAATAAACTGTAAAACAATTATCGGATTGTAGGGCGTTGCTCTATCAATCGGTAATTCAATTAATACTGCATGACCTATTACATCTTGCACATTTCCCCAGTTTAATGTAAGCTTAATTCGGCTCTAGCATACACATTTGATATTTTACTATTCTATCCAACACATTAATAATAAAGCAATATATAACAGATTAAATGGAGTCATGGAAGCCTATGCCTTAAATATATTTATAAGAGGATAAACAAGGATTTTCTAGAATTATTTCGAAATCCAAGAGATGCTAGAGCTTTGTTTGTACACTCTTCTGAAAACAAGCATGATATTAGGAACAATTTTTAATAATAAAACTACATTATCAGTGTTTAATAAAAATCCTGGAAATGCCCGATTTCCGATCAAATACTGCAATATGGATGGATTTGATGTCTTTAACACGAATCTGTCACTTATACGTAATGATCGAATAATTGTCTCAATTAATTCATTCTAAAGGTTAAACTAATATCTTCTGGGGCCAGCTGCTACATGAGTTGTTGTACTAGTAATTAATTTTAATCATATTACATGAATTTTGAGATTGCATACCTACAATTAACCAATTTGAGTAGATTGTGTATTGATATAAATTTTTCAACTAATCACATATTTCCAATAGAATTTTATGGATGAATTATTCTTTTCAAATAAGTCACGAAATAAGGATGACACCCAAGACACCAGCCTCTTAATTTCCACTCCCACATCTTACTACGTATTTCATGACTACAGTGGTTGTGGTAGACTAGTGGTCGTTGTCGTAAAGTTGTGGTTGGCTTTTTTAATGTTGAATGATAGGTTTGAATTCAAATGTTTCTAAATATTCATTATGTAGAGGGGCGGATTCACGTTTAATCTAAAGGAGCTAAGCACCCTCAAGTTGGAATGGAATTTTGGAGATTGGTGCAAAATCAGGTGTCGCTTTCGTCAATTGACTTGGGTTAAAATTACAGTTCCGTTGCCAATAGTTTGGTTTTGATTGAGATTACAACGTTAATAAACACACAAATTCAAATGAGGACTAGAATATACAGATAAATAGATTTTAATGATGCCTCTTTGCATCTGTTGTGAATTTGACGCTCTTCAGACTATTTCCTGGTGTTGCAATTTTAATGGTCAGCTGTGTATATGTATTCTTGCATTTAATATTCATGCAACCAGAAAAAAAAATTAAATGCAGAATGGTAAGAGTGTTTTCTGAAAACTTTTAAAGAAATGATTTGTGTATAACTCCTTTTTCACGATTAAAAATCTTAGTATAAAAAAAATCTTTAGGAGAATGTAATCTATAGTTTTAAACATTAGAACGCCAAGGATTTCGATTACCCTTAATCGTCCACCAACGTTGTTTCGACACCACGATATAAAATATTTAAAAAAATTGTTTTAACTAAATAATTCCTGCACTGCTGTTTAGTAGGATTTATTTTTCGTACTTTTTAATATCATTTAATGTAATTATCATATATTAGGATTCTTTATATCATAGAAAACTGTAACAAAACAAATTACTTAATCTCGTAAAATGAAATAAAATAATAATATTCATAAATATATAATAAGCAAAATCGTAATTTTGGGGAAAATGTGGGTTTTTTCATCATTATTTTTTTACGCACGATATTTTGCACTTACCTCCTTTACAATGAATGCAGTGATATTCAGTTTTTCCTGTACATTGTCCACACACCATTTTCATGCAAGAGACTTAATGTTTTAGATGTATTTTCCATTACACTTTTTAATTTCACCCATTTTGCGTTTTAGTGAATTTGTTATTCTTTTAAATTCAGTATTTAACTATTTTTTTTAAAAAAAAATTCTTGCACTTAAATAATTAGAATGTAGTAAATAAGCAAATGATATGTAACGAAACACTATACACAATGAATTTAGCATAACTGACTCATTCGCTATTTATAATGGCAAACTGTCTTGGTGTCGAAACGACACTTGTGACCGTTCTAGGCTTATTTAGCTGCAAAATATATCCTAATTAACCTAGGACCATAAAACTTTTTCTGTGTAATCTGCATGAAAAATTATTAAAAGTCACTAGAAATTTTCGAAATCCCTGAAAAAATATGGAAAAAAGAACAAACACAATCAACACCGACCTACTTTCTAGTGTTAAATTATTTAAATTATTTTCTTCTGCTCCATGTAATTATTTAACTTTTCATTTCATTGTTTAAGGGGGTCACTTCACGCAGCATTTTCCCTATCTCCGTAATGTTAAAAATGACCAAGTTTAAGGAACATTTTTAAAAAATTGGCTGGTTGCACAGTCATGAATTTTTTTGTGTGTATTCTTTGTATTGTTTTTATAATTTTAATGGGAGCATTTTTCAAAATTTTGATTAGTTTTCTTAAAAAAAATTCATATGTGGAGTAACACGTCAAAATGTTTAAAACGATGAAAATTCTTGTACATTTTAATCCATAAATATTCTTTGAATAATCTTTTTGACAAAATCTCTCATTAAAATATTTATTTGTATAGTGTTAACATATGTGCAAAGTTTCAAGGCTGTAAAATAAGTAGTTTTTTCAAAAATGTTCCTTTTGTGTTGAAATTTACACTTTTGAGAAATAGTGATTTAAAGTAAAAACTAACTATTAACTAATGCATACCAGAACTATAACTTGGATTGCTAGTGTCATATGCAAGATCATCTTCTTGCCTACATTTAAATTGTTTGTTTTTAATTCTAGCTTCTTTGGTTCATTTTAAAAATGACTATTTTGCTTACCTAATACACGGATGATCTACTTTTTGCAATGCTCGACATTTGTAAAATTCAGGGGTTGAATGTTTAATACATCTAAAACTTTTAATTTGGTAATGAAGCCTTGACTATATAAGTATATACCTTCATGTACTATAGTTTTTGAAGGTCCCAATTGCACAAATACAGTTTTTGGAATTATACACCAAAAATTATTTCCGCTTTCACTAATATTTTGAGTTTATCAAGCAAGCATCCAGATAAATGTTCAAGATTAGTGATCTCTAAATACTTTGTTTATGCAATTCCTAATTACAATAGGTAAGTCGTGTTTATGCTTGTATGTGTAACCTTTCAGTATGGATATATTATATCTACACCACAAGTCACATCCCATGGGGCATAAACCGTGTCGTAGATTCAAACCTGTGAACATTTTATCAAAAATTATAGTCCATATAGCTTGCCTTATGGCTGACAAATTTTCCCGAGTTGTTTTGAACAGCCAAAACATAGTAAATTTGCAATTTATTTATTTCAGCATCTGTCAAGCCATTACGGCATCCTAGAGATTTTTTGTCTTTAAGCTTTTTGTCTTTTAATTTTGATTTTAAGGCCCTAAGTCATGTCCCCATCATTTTCTCAACATTATCAACACATTCTAATTGTTCAATATTGACATATCTTTAGATTCTAAAACTGCTTTGTATGCTTTAGAGTTCCCATATAGTCCAAATATTGTGTATATCGTAAATTGTGTAATGTCTGCGAGCGATGAGAGATACAAAAAAAGTGCACCTCTTCAATTTCCATTCCCCTACTATTTTCAATGTAACTTGCCGAACACTCATTGCTATGTACATCGCTGTTAAAATTACATGAATATTTCTGCGATAATACACTCTGTCGCAAAAAATATATGCACCCAGAAGAAATTGAGCTACATTCACGAAATTTGGTATGCATGTAGTGTATATGAAAATAAACAAATGATTAAAAATTCAGAACAAAATATCATTTTATTAAGCGGTTACAGCTTGCAAAGATTAAAAATCAGTAAGTAGTAAAGCCACCTCTGGCAGCTATACAAGCCGAAATTCGGCGTGGCATCGATTCAATTAGATCACTTATGACCCCCTGTGGAAGATCCTGCCATAGTCTTTGCATCTGCGCAGTTAATTCTCCTGTATCTCGGGACGGCTGCAGTTGCCTTCCCAGCGCGTCCAGACATGCTCTATTGGCGAAAGATCTGGTGACCCGGCAGGCCATGGTAGGACGTCATATCCTTGAAGACATTGTTGGGAGAGTCGCGCAGTATGTGGACGAGCATTATCCTGTTGATAAATGGCACCTGGGCGACTTGATAGCATGGGTAGCACAATCGGCGTTAAAATATCGTCCACGTATCTGCGAGCTATCAAAGTGCCTTGAAGGAGCACTAAAGATGATCGTGTGTCCCAAGAAATTGCTCCCCACACTGTCACACCTTGTGAAATTGCTGTATGCCGCTCGACAATAAATGCCGGATCGGACCGCTGGCCGGTGCGCCTCCAGACACGTGTGCGGTGGTCATCAGCACTGAGACTGAATCGGGATTCATCACTGAAGATGACACGTCTCAAGTCTGTCACACTCAAGTTGCCCGAGGTCGGCAAAAATCCAGTCGACACTGCCTATGATGTGGGGTCAGTGGTAAGCGTCTTAGCGGACGTTGGCTCCTCAAGCCAACTTCGGTCAGTCGTCTCCTTATGGTTTCTCTTGATGGCACTGGATGTCTGGAAGGAGGTAAGTGGCGTTGAATCGATGCTAGCGACGTTGTTGGTGCCGAAGTGGCCACTCTTCTGATTGCACGATCCTCGCGATCATTTGTGTTCCTGGGACGTCCTGACCCTCCGCGACGGTACACTCTACCTTCTGTGATCCACTGTTGCCAACACCGAGCAACTACCATATCGCTCCGACCGAGGTGGCGGCCGATATGTCTATTCGACCAACCTGCTTCTCTGAGTCCTATTATACGGCCCCTATCAAAGGCCGGCAGCTGCTCGGACTGCCGCCGGTTACGTCTTAGAGGCATCCTAAGGCTCAATATCGTCTATCAAAGTCATCAGATTCGTTTGGATAGCCGTACGGCGCTCGTACTCATGCTTTTAAACTCTCCCAGTTGCGCAACTAATATGCGCATAGCACACTTAGCCTTGTCTCATTGGCTTCGAAATTTTAATCATTTGCATATCTCTTACCAGACTACATTCTTGCCGAGTTTCGTGATTGTAGCTTGATTTCTTCTGGGTGCATATATTTTTTTGCGACAGAGTGTATTTTAGCATCAACAACTTTCCCAGTGTCCAAACTAACTGCCGTAACAACACCATTTAGAAATATATAGCTTCTTTTTAGCCAGGTACCATTGATAGCCACTGGTACATTTGGTTATCCATTATTAAATATTGTTTCGGCAGCAGCTAATGCCATAGATATTTTGGTTACTTTCTCTGTCGCGTTATATTTAATGTATGCAGGGAATCGTAAAACCACTTTGGTGTAAGTAACAAATGCATAACTCCGCAAAATATTTTTGCAACTGCTTCTTTTAAATAGACCTCATAGCATATAAAATTCTATTGTGTCCACTTCATATAATTTTGTATCTTTTTGATTAACTACTGTTTTAGTAAACCTGGTATTAAGAAATGTTTGATTAGGACAACAAAATTCACAACATATTAACACTTTTCTAGCCAAACCCTGGATTTTGCGACCAATATTTATGTGAATACCTTAGTTTTTACAATAATTTTATGTAATTAATGTTGTTTCAAAGCACAAAAGAACAGTACAATGTCAGGAATTTCACAGAAACATTCAAATGAATCTAAAAAAGAAACATACTCTTTATTAAACTTACCTAACTTAGATTTTAAAAGCTGATTTATTTATGTTGAAATTGTCTGACTTATCAACATTTAAATCCATAAAAGTTTGGGTTTTTGTACATTTCTTTCCAAACTCTTTCATTTTTTAAACATTTTTTTACTTAACAGAGTTTAAAAAACGTTTTGTAAACGTTTTATTAATGTTTTTGATGTAAAACACTTGCGCATGATAGCAGAAATCCGTTGCATTTAATAAGGTAAAAAATAGGATGTAAGTAAACAAACATCTACAACTATTCACTTCATTTCTTTCCTGGATGAGTTGCTTATCAAAATAAATTCTTTTAATGAAATTAAACCATTTGATAAGGCTGAAAAGTAGCATGTGTCTTTGTTTTGATTTAAGAGGGCGTGGCAATCAGCGGTTTTTGGGTTTGACAGATGTAAACCACTGTTTAAAAAATATTAAAAATACTTCTAATTCAGCTAGAGCAAAAATTTAAACTGCATTAGAAAGAAAAAGAATGAAATTTTATGTTTCAATCAAAATTGAAAAAATCGATTTGTTCATGGATTTTCGTGAAGTGACCCTTAAAAAATCTAATGCAAAGCTAGCGGCTAATTTCTTAAGAACCAGTTCAAATTTATAAAAATTATAAATTTTGCTTTAAAAAAATCTTATATCTAAAACTATAATATCTAGCCTTCTATATTTAAGAAGATATAAATTTAAAATATATCAATTTCTGAATTCATTTTTCGTAACGCCGCTTTCTTTTATGCAACATAAAAAGCATTTACATTTGACCTCTTAATTTTTAACTTTGTTCAAGGGACGATTCCCTTCTCTCCTAATTCTTACACCACATCAATGTAAATACTTACGCATGGCATATTTATTGTGAATCTACCCCTCTATGCAGTAGCGCGCACAGGAATTTTTCAAGGGTGTGGGGACCGGGATCGAAATTTCACCATTCTTTTATCATGCTCCTTTAATTTTGTCGATTTTCGAGAACAAAGCACAGTAAAAAACTAAAATTAATAAAATTAATCATTAATAACAAATAATTAATTTAATTTTACGTACTATATACTAAAAATTATAATCAATCGGAAAAAAATCAAGGGCTTTGGGGGCTCCGGACCACCAGGACCTCCTCCCCTGTGTATGCCACTGCCTCTGTGCAATGAGCCTTTAGTGGAACTAGGACTTGAACTCTTTGTTCCCTGGTAGCGAAATCATGATCACTCTCACTTTGTTAACATGATCGCATTAATTTCAGAATATTTTGCAAAGGAAACAAAAGGCATTTACAAATACATGGTTATTAAATATTATATATATGTTGCATATCACACAGTACATTTTTAGCTTTATATAATAATTATAAATATTATAACAGTTATTTTACACTAAACTGAAATAAACAGAAATTATGGAGTATACCACTTTTTTCTATTTAAAACAAAATTATTATCATCATATGCCTAGTATTAGTTTGTTTACTAAACTAAACTAAATTCAGTGGCGCAACAGCCCATGAGAGTCTAA
The DNA here is from genome assembly GCA_019973935.1 of Trichonephila clavipes. Lineage (NCBI taxonomy): Eukaryota > Metazoa > Arthropoda > Arachnida > Araneae > Nephilidae > Trichonephila > Trichonephila clavipes. Next base: position 432,492 of record BMAU01013863.1, read on the forward strand.
GCCTACTGTGCTCATCTCAGTATATATGAATTTGGGCATTGATGTGCATGACCAGATGTTCCAATCAGATGGTCAGTCTGATGTGAAAACCCCAGTGTTTCGTCCCCAAGCAAGCCTGGTACTCATTTATTAACCCACCGAAGGTATGAAAGGCTGATGCGATCCAACCAAGCACGGAATTTGAACCAGGGACCTGTGACGTTGAAGCACGATAAGCAGGGGTTCAGCGACTGGGCTTCAGCGTAATTATTCCTAATAACTATTAGGAATAATTACGTTATTTACAAAAATTTAATATGTTTTTATACTTAAATTACTGCGTGCATATGGCCTTGAGATTTCGTAGCAGGTAGGAGGCTGTATTGCATAGTTCACAATATAATCATGCATCAATTCAGATAGTAATTTATCAAACATTCTGTAAGGTCCATTTTTGATCAACTTTTCCTCTTCTAGTCTTTTCAAATATACCATCTTACTATCTTTCAAAAACATCAAAATCTTACTCTTTTAAATATGACACAATTATCGAATAATTATTTTTCCTTTAATATAATATGATTGATTGTTTTAATAACGTTGCACTAGTTGCTAAACGAGGTCTCATGCCTTCTAATTCTCAGCCACTGTCAAATGGTAAATATTTCAATATGAAGACTGATTTTAAAGTGAATCATCATCACATTGCAGTGAGACTTTACTTGCAACATGGCTCGAACTCCAACTGACAGAAGGCGAGTTCACAACCATGATCACTCCACCACGGAGTAACAAACATTTCTTGGCAAATGAAAAAATTAAATTTCAGAAATATGAATTTAATGTAATGCAACAAAATCATTCCGCGATTTTTTTTTAAAAAAGCATAAGTCGTATTATTTTATATGAATTTCGTGAGGTAGGAACTATTTTTATAGATCTTCACAAATAATTGTTTTAAAAAAAATGACTTAAATTTTTTTTTAAGAAATCAACTTGTGATTATTCATCATATTCTCAAATCAACAGTTCTTACAGTTTTCATATGTTTTTTTTGTTGAATTTAACGTAAATGGAACTCATCAAATATCAGGCGGAATTCGAAATAACAATATTGCAAAATAAATAAATAAATAAAATAACAAATGTTTTATTTATTATTTTTCCTTCAAAATATTTTGTTTCATAATATCATGTAATAATGTATACATTTAAAAAAAAGCTATTAAATGTCCCACGAAAAAAGTTACTTACAAAAAAAAGTTACTTAGTCACAAAAATTTACTATTATACATTCGTCAAAAAAGTGTTGATAGCTCTAGTTTTCCCTCAACTAATATAATGAATATTTTTAGTGAAAATACATTATTATTTAGTTAGTTGTTGAATTAATCTTTGTACAGAAAATAACATTTACAATACAAAAGTAATTAAAAATATGGTATTACATTACTTATATTTGCAGATTTGTTACTTATTTTTGAATATTATTATTCCTTCATTTAAACTTTTAAAAAGTCTTCCAAAATATATAACGTAGCTTATCACATACCTGCATATTTCTATCTTAATTCTAATTACGTAACAGAAAATATTTTATGATTAACCTGGAAATAATCATGAATATATTCATTTGGAAATTGCTATTGCTAAATTTTTACTAAGAATATGTTCCACAACTGTGTGATCATCACGGGAAAATGCTAATAAGCATGTCTACTAAGGTGTTAAACTGTTTGTCTGCAAACATTGTAAATTTCTACACATCTTATGTTCGAATTTATTGTTGTTTTCCGAAATTTGATTTCAATCTTCTCTGAATTAATTATAATCGCCTTCACAAAAAGATATATACACCCAGACGAAAACGAGCAACTATCACGTACCTTGGCATGTACATAGTGTATAATCCTAAACACCTTTGACAGCTATACAAGCTGACCCAAGTCGTGACATCAAATCAATGCAGTCACATATGACCTCCTGTGGAAAATCATGTTATAAGCCTTGAACTAAGTAGATAAATCACGAGTATTTTGCAGTTGCCTTCAAAGTACGTCCTATACTGGCTCCATTGGCGTGAGAAGTCTGGTAACCTGTAGGCCATAGAAGCACGTCATATTCTTGATGACATAACTGGGAGATTAGCGAAGTATGTGAATAATCTTTGTCCTTTCGATAAATGACATCTGGATGATATGATAGTATAGGCAGTATAAGGGATGTTAAAATCTCGTTCCCGTTACTGAGTGCCAACAAAGTACTGTGAAAGACGACTAGAAGGGATCTAGTATCCAAACAAATAGCTCCTCACCCTGTCACACCTTATGTAATCTCGGTATGCCTCTCAATGACAAATACCGTATTGGAACAGTGGCCTGGTCGCCTCCAAACTCTTACGCACTGCTCATCAGCAATGAGACCGAATCAGGATTCGTCGCTCCCAGTCGGTAGCGCTCCAGCTTCCTCGAGGTCGGAAGAAATCAAATCGACACGGCGTTGTGATGTGGGCTCAGAAGTTGTCGTCTTAATGGTCGTTGCCTCTTTTTACCTACGTCGAACTACCTCCGAATGGTTTCACTTAAAACCATCGGATGTCTGGAAGATGGTAAATGACATCGAATCAATTCTAGTGACGTTGTTATAGAAAACGTGAACGTTGTTATGATTGCGTCATCATTGTACGTGTTTGTGTTCCTGGATACCCTGACCTTCCACGATCCATTTACTAATACTGATAAACTACCATATCTTTTCTACCTTGGTGGCGGCCGATACCTCTATTCGACCAATCTGCCTCTTTGAGGTCTACTACTCACCCTCTTTCAAAGACCGACAATTGTCCGTACTGTCGTCGATTTCATCTCCTATTTCAATATCGTCCATTCAAGTCAAAAGAGTTGTTTGAATAGCCCTATTGAACAAGCAATCATGCTTTTAATTTCTCCCAGCTGCGCATCTCATTTGCGCATAGCGCGCTTACCCTTGTCACGTTGGCATTGAAAATTTAATCAGTTACATATATCTTAAGTACATTAATTCCCAGAGTAAATTCATGCCAAGCTTCATGATAGTAGCTAAACGCTTTCTGTGGGCATATATTTTTTGTGACAGTGTGTATTTAAAAAATGTCATTTCTCCCCCCCACTTAACTTTAGAATTCTGAGATTTGTGTAAAATATAGAGAAAGTTTATCCATTCCATTTTTAAAATCAAGAAGAAATCTAATTCTATACACAAGGCAAAGTTTTTTATGTTGCCAGTATTCTAGAATATGTAATTAATATCTTTATGTAATATATGTGATAGAAAAATCTTCTATTAAAATCCTAAGCTCTTTCCCTAGGAAAGAAGTTTGACTTGTCCCCTATTTGTCTCAATTTCTAACATAGTTATGCGACAAACACTGGAATTAAATTAATGTCCCCATCTCTCCATTCGATGACACGTAAAAGAATCCTTATGTCTTATAAGATACAATGTATGTCAGCCCTCTAAGATAATATTTAGTGCAATAAGAAATAACATCCGTGACTCAATTGAAATAATGCAGGACAAAAGTCCGATTTTTTTATCAATTGACTTCCTGTAGGCCCTCTCGCCCCACAAATTTTACGTATAGAACTTTATATATTTCTTACAAGTACGTATGTTTTGACACTGTTTTGTTTTATCAATAAAGCATTTACTTATGTGTCATGATGGTTTTTTTCTTCTTCTTTTTGTAAAGAATTGAATTACTTCCCCTCTTAAAACTAATCTCAAATTCTCAAGTTGTTTATTTTTATTTTCCTGATAGTAAACAAATGCAGACAACCAAATCATTATTATTAGAACTAGATAGAACTTTTCCAAAAGATTTCTATTAGTCATGAGATCATAATAAGGTTTACCCAAGGAAAAGTTAGAAATACCTGCTTAATTCAGGAAAAGCATCATTTTTTGTCGGTAAATGATCGGCTTAACGTGTTCCTCGAGATTTCAGCGACACACCTGTCCGTCGTTTCTGCTTTCCCACAAACTACTCAATAGAGAAAAAATGATACAACACATTTTATGATACCTTAAAAGTGAGGAGAGATTTACTTATGTATCTCTTGAAGAAAATTGAAGAAATAGAACAAAATATACAGTGAGCAACATCATTCTTCTCAATTTTTGAATGCAATGATGAAGAAGATATTATTTAAATAAAAATTTTGTATAAATGGAACTTTAAGCTTGAATAATAATGAAATAATTCCTGATAATTTAAAATAATATATACTTTGCAGTTAATCTTGCTTTAAAACATATTGTGGAAAACATTATTTTTGTGAACGAAGCGACAACGAAAGTGTTTCGATGAAATTCATGAATATCAAAAGTTTTATGAATGCAAGATATTAAATAAAGGTATAGAAAACATACTATACTGCATGCAATGCCATTGGCTTTAAAAGTTCAATTAAACTTTATATTAATAGAGATAACTTTATTAAACACATATACATGTAATTAAACTCATTTTGGAGGAAACATGTATTACTTCCAATACCATTTTAATTTTTCAAGGGTGTAAACAATTTATCTTAGAAAGACTTACAATTAACAGAGTGATTATGCGTTTTTCTTGTTTCCATCACTCCATTTCGCCATAGGTTATAGAATAACAAATACATCTGGTATTTTCCTGTGGAGTATTCACGGTCACCAATTACTGCATGTTGATGGAATATGGCTCAATTTTCACATTTAACACTGTCCATTATCATTCAAATGTAACAAGAAAACGCTCGTTCTATTTTCTCCTCAATCTGCTAAAATACGTCTTTGGAGAGTGGGTCTTACGCCAAAGTAGCCATCTTCTACTAAGAAAAAGAACATTACTCATTTTTCTTCAAGGTCTAGAAACGTAATTGAACCTAAACTTGAGCCATCGTCTTTCCTTGGTCGTTCATTTTAACGCAAGTGGGTACGATACGTTTAGAATAAGATAAATTGAAGGCAGAGGAGAGACATTTTAGGAACATTATTGAAACATTGCTAATGCGTTTTCAGTACAATTATATTAAACTATGTTAAAAGGGGAGAAGGCACGCACTCAAAACTATCTTTAGTGGTCAAACGGGACCCTTTTTTGACAATTATTTTTATTTTACACGTAAAAAATTGTAATCCCAGTGAATAATTTAACTAAGAGAAAGTATACTAACTTACTTTTAAGAACATCTTAATTTTTATTTGACAGTTTGAAAAAAAAACCCAACCAAACTTAACTAAAATGTTTCAAACGTGCGTAACTCCAATAAAGGACTCAAATCATCGACACTTTTCACTAACATTTTTTTTTATTTCTAATGAGCTGCGGATGGCTATTTTAGCATTGCAGACCTAGTACACTTCCTGGAAGTTGGTCTCTTTTTTTAGTGCGCACCGTAGAGGCGGATACCAAGCGCCGCAGGTAATTTTGACGTCCAGTTTCCTCCCCAAAGGGAGGAACATGAGCTCCGACGATGCAAACCTCTACTAAGATTTAATTTTTCTGAGAGCACCCAAGCCAAACAGATACTCTAGGCATCTTTTATATGCCGTATAATAATACGAAATTCTCGTTATTGATTTTTTGATTCCTGAAAATTCACCGACTTGGGCGGGGGCGAACCCGTAACCTCGGATGCAGAAGGCCAGTGACAAACCAACCACGTCACCCAACCGGCTTTTCGCTAACATAACAGGAAATATACTTGCTGGCTAAACTGTCATATTTTATTTAAGTCATTGTAGTTTTATTGACCTTTGATGATTGACAAATAGCATGCTGAACTTTTCTTGCTTGTACTTGACTGTGCGCAATGTTTCTTGAAATAAACTTAAGGCTTCAAATCTTTTCTTGGTGTAGTTTTTTAGGCAGCATTTCGAAACTTTCATTTCGACTCAAATGTTTCATGCGTTCATCACTTTTCTCAAATTTACTTTCGTTATCAAGATTAATCTGCATTATTTCATCAGGTTCTTCCCTTGTTTGATCAGTTTCAACCTCATTCAATAGAATCAAGGCAGACGTCCATTTCTTACTTTATATTATGTTCGTTTACCATAATGAGTCGTAAAACACATTTATCAAAACTACTAATTTATTCACAGAGGAAAAATGTAGCCTGTTCATAAAAAAAATTCCAAAAAAGGGGTTGCCTGTGGAACTCAGTCATCCCAAGAACCTTAAGAGTATAAGAAAACGTTTACCACTTCCGAAAAAGAGGAAGATATGTGAAAAATACATTTTAGCACTAGAACGTCCGGGATTTCGATTACCCTTAAACATCCACCCGTGTCGTTTAAACACCGTTATGTAAAATATCTCAAATAATTGTGTTAACTAAATAATTGCAGGACTACTGTTGTAGGGTTTAGTTTTAAGACTTTTTTAATATTATTTCATGTAATTGTCATATATTATGATACTTTATATCATAAAAAATGACGTTGACATTACGTTTTGCGAAGCTTGTCGGATCACTACTTTGTTGGAAAAAAATTTCGAGTCGCAAATCTGCCAGGTACATTAATGTCATGTGGTATCCATGTTGTGCTATCCTTAGAGAAATATATATCAGAACTTACTAGAATATTATCAATTCTATCTGCACTTTCTTCGGAATCTTCGCAGTCACTTTCACTCAACCATGTGTTGATCGGAATCTAACTTAGAACAAAGTAGATAACCACCATTCGATTTTTCTCAGAAAGCTCTCACAACAAATTAGCAACTTCATCAGGGCTTAGAATTTTTCTACGAGCCTTCGTTTGAGAGTGTCTGCTCTGCATTAAGTTCAAAAATCGAATGAAATTTTTTATAAGCAGATAAGCAAATACTATGTAACCAAATACATAGATACAGCAATTTTAGTATAAATGATTCATTTCCGCGGGGAACCCAATAAATGCTGCAATTCCGCTGCATTCAAGGTCAAACAAATGTGTGATAAGACTGTGGGAAGTTTATTTTACTAATAGTATCTATGAACTATATCTTGTTGAACGACAGATATTTATAAGGATAAGTTTTCTTGGTGTCGAAATGACACCAGTGGACGTTCTAGGTATATTTCATTGTAAAATCACTTCTAATTAATCTAGAACCACAAAACCTTTTTATGTGTAATCACTAAAGAAAATGATTAAAACTCACCAAAATGTTTTTCAAATGCCCCGCAAAAATGCGGAAAGGAGAACAAAGTAAACAGGCTTATATGTCCAAATCACACCAACGGACGTTCTAGTGTTAAAGCCCAGTTTAGTTTTAGGAGAATCTTGACAAGGATATTGGTAACAAATAAACAGTTTGACCAGAATTCAAGAATTAGTGAGAGTGAGTGACTTTGTGTTTATGGGCGGAAAACTCGTGTTGCAAAGAAACCAGAAATGAATCTTGAAAGCAATTATGAAGCGTTCAGTTATTAGAAACTGTATAAAAACTTAAAGAGATATTACTGAATGTACATGATTTCTTAAGAAGCAGTTACATTTTCTTAAAATAATATATACCAATCTATGCTTTTTATACATAACCAAAAATGAATGAATGGGATGTAATGCAAACGCGATTTAAGGACATCCGAAAACCTTCTACCAATAAGTTAAATCCCAGTCTGCTAGTTGAATAAAAAACATTACTGAATGTAGAGAATATAGCGAAAAATAATATTTTTATTGTACACCTTTCTTGTTTTAATAAAGGGGTAGCACGAAAAATGTAAATATTTTTTTTTTACTTTCTTTGACTTACCTCTGTATATATATATATATATATATATATATATATATATATATATATATATATATATATATATATATGTAAAGATATTTAATGTATTTGAACAAAATGGCATGAAAACAAAATTATTAAGTTTGCCTGTAGTTTGAGGATTTGCAGAGGTGCAAAATTAGTGGAAACAGCTGCTACTTCTGGCACCTAAAATAAACCTTACTCGGTTATCATTCCGTGGTATCGCCCTTCACGCTGGTCGAAATTAAACCACTCGCATGGAAATACGAAATCTAGTGGCTGCTGATGGCCATACTGAACGGCATGCAGGATCTTCATACACTCCCACGACTAACACCCGGGAGAACAGATAAATTGTGAGGTCTGCCCTACAAAACACTACGACCACATCCCGAATCAATAGTCATGAAATCGGGATGCGACGACATTTGAAACCAGGTGAAATCTCAGCATGGCGACCATTACTTTTGTTACCCTACAAGAGGCATCGGAGAGATAGACGGTAACTGTGCTACATGAAAGGACAAAAATGGATACTGGAATGGCAAATATCTTTTCACATGAATCACGGCTCTGCTTGCAGCATCTTGATGGTCAGAATATGCGTTTGGAAGCACCAAGGAGATAACTCCCTGATTTTATGCAATTGATATAAGCGTAGATGCCCAGTGTCGTGAGAGATAATTTCGGCAGCCTTTGGCACACGACACGCTCGTCTCTAGTTCGGATCGAAGGGAGCTTTAACACAGTTCGAAACATTTCTGGCATCTTACACCCAATGATTGTACCCTAACTTGTAGGCCTTTTACAAATGCCATTTTCAAACAATATAATGCCAGACCACATGTTGCAAGTCGTGCTCTGAGCTTTGTCTATGAAAAAAATATTCGATTGTCTCCCTAGCCTACACAGTCTCAAGATCTGTCATCCATTGAACACATCTAGCCATGAGATGCTGAGAGATTGTCCCGCCACCTCTGTCCAGATAATAGGAATGATAAATCGTGGTAGGTAGCATAAAATGCGCAACCCATTTTTGTCAGCCAAGCATAGTTCGACATCACGTCTAACCGGGAAACGGTCGTTTATCAAAATCCAGCTATGGGGAAAATATGCGCTCCATGTTGTATTGATAAAGGAAAAAATAAAACTTTGAAACAAAAAGTTATGTTAAGTACTTCCAGTAGGGGAATGAAGTTATTGTTTCATGATGAAAAGTTCTTTTTGTTAAGTAGAAACTGTGGTATTTTTGTATTTTTCAAAATTACTGAAATGAGAGAACACCTACACCTACTAAACTGTTGCCAGAAAAAACATTAGGTACATTTAAATGTTGCTTTATTATTAGTTTTGAAACATAAACCTATTGTCAGTATAACAATACACGAATGTGAATCGGAAGATGACAAAAAAATTGTTTAGAAATAATCCGATGCAATTGAGAGAAAAAGCTAAGTTATGAAATCCTTTAATGCACACTAAAGCACTAATGTACCAACCACTCATCAATTATCATCACTTTTGCATAGTTTGATTCCACATCTAAATTAACAATTAAATAAAATTAATAAATAACAATTAAATAAACACACAATTTAAATATTTTTTTTGTTCATTTCTTTTAAAATTTAACCCAGAGCTTCTCAAACTTTCAATAGTGGCGCCCCCTTATCAATCGCAATTTTTATCGCGCCCCCTTATACATTAATAATGTACTGAATGCAATAATAATGCATTTTTTTACGCTAAAGCAATAATCTTAATTATATACCGTACAAATTCATGACATAAGTATTAAATTTTGTATATGTTGCTTTTAAGCAAAAAAATATTAAGTAATAGGATATTTATTATGTTATTTTTCCTTTTCTAATTTTTAAATTGGAACATATTGCAAAATGCAGTGGCTGCTTAGAAGACAAAATATAGATATCAGCTTTTTTTTTAGAAAGAACTCAGTGGGTCAATTTCTAATCATAAGCATTCCTTTGAAAAATTTGCTCTGTAAGACAAGCCCATGGAAGTCGCTAATACTTATTAAACTTTTTCTTAATTTAGCATTAATTAATTAATTATAAAATACTCTGTGCAGCACTGATACATTAAAAGTATACCGGCTGAAGTACAGGCTATTTGCACGAGTTCATTTATAAGAAAATAAAACAATATTGATATAATCGCTGAATTTTAAGTAGAGTAAAGCCAAGTGCGCAACAATGTTTACAAAAATGTAAAATGATTTTTTTTTTAAATCATTGCTCAAATTATAATTAGTTTTAAGCGAACTGTAATTTTAAGCCTCACAGAATTAGCATTTAGAGTTGATGTTGAATAATGAAAAATAATATAAAATTCCGATGAGAAATATATAATTGTATTATTTTCAATGTTTAAAGTCTCTTAACATGTTTTAAACCTGGAGCAGGCACGCACTTGATACTAATGGTCGAGTGGGGTTATTGAGCCACCCCAATCTTTTTTTTTTATAATTATTTTTATAGTACACAATAAAAATCGTAATTACAGTGAATAATTTAATTAAGAGAAAATATACTCACCTACTTTCAAGAACACAGAAAATATTTCGGAAAAAAGTTATCACACCGGGAACTCAGTCAAAACAAGTACCTAAAGATTGTAAAAAACGTTTGTCACTCCCAAAAAAGAGGGAGATATGTGACAAATATATTTTAGTTCACACGTTAAGACTGTCAAACAGGAGGATAGTGTCAGAGCCATTGGTAACAATTAAACAGTTTTGCCAGAATTACCGATTTCGTGCACTCTGTGCTCGGCGTGACAGCTCCGGAATAAAAGTGTATTTATTACAATATGGATGTTCAAAAAAATTATGTAAAACGTTTTTCATTATGCTTTTATATGTTTGGGAATAACTCATATAAATAAATCTTGGCCAAGTAATCCTTCAAAGAGCTCTCTGTGCTTTTCCAAAAATCATAAAAATATTTTACAAGGAAAAAAATCGCAGCAGAAATAGTTTATTTGAAACTTCCCAAAATGAAAAACAAATACATAAGAGCCAGGACTAACTAACCGTACAAGTAAGTTCGAAGGTCAAACCGCAGCAACTGCATTCTGCTGCCTACAGCTGATGACAATAATATTACAGTGATGAATTTTTATCTTCCTAAATTTTTTTTTTTCCATTATTGGTCTGAGTTTTGTTTTTTCTCATTTAAGTTAGAAAAGAAACCGTAATAGAAGTAGAAGCTTTAATTTTTATGACGTAATATCGCAGATATATAAATTATATCAGTGTAAATGTGCATTTTTTTATTATGTCAGAAAGTATTTTGTTTTACTTCATTCCAGTAAATAAATTTTTTTAATCTTTTATTTTCGATATGCTCGCGCCCCCTTGTACGTTTATCGCGCCCCCCAGGGGGCGAGGCCCCACAGTTTGAGAAACACTGATTTAACCCATTTGTAGCAATATTGAATTTTGAAATTATTACTTATGGTCATTTATATTTACTATCCATAATGTAAAACATATTTTCTGTACATGTAGGTTACAATTAATAATAATTTCTTTGTTTCTAGGTATTTGTGTCCAATCTAATTTATATTTATATCATAGTAAACTAATTATATCTGCGTTTATACAGATATCCATAATATCTGAAATTCTGTGAAAAATTTAACTTTTTTTTTCTTGTATTTCATTTACCATTTACTCAATACTACTTAATTTAATTTGCATCAAAATTAGTCGCAGTAAAAAAATGTTTAAGGATTTTTTTTCCCACCATTGCACTAAAAACTTGATAAAATTAACATCATATCTTTGAATAGGGAGGACAGCAGTATATAACTTTAACCTTAAATAAAAATTTGGCACTTTAAAATTCACTAGACCACAAATATTATTTTTATACAATGGAAAATAAACTGAAAGCTTAGTTAATTACAATAAATCGAATAAAATCTTTAAATATTACACAAAAATATTCAATGATTCTATTTCAATAATTACCATTAAAGGATACAAAGTTAGTTGTTATTTATATTGCGTCATCTTTATTAAAATATCATATATATGCGAAATATCATTGAATATTTTTGGAATTATGTATAAATTACACATAAAATAAAAAAAACTCCTATATGACAAAGTAATTTGAAACATGACAAAAGTAATTAAATGATGCTTTACTGTAAGCTGTAAAATGTACCACACATTCCGATTGCTATTCCAGGAACTTGCTATAAGGCATATTAACTTGACAAAGCGCAGGAGCGTTTTCTCCGTGACTTAATTAGGAAACGGCAATTAAAATACATGTAAGGGAATGGGACAAAGTTTACGCAAAATATTTCTGAATGTGGATACAATAAAACAGACGCACGCAAACTCGCTTACTTAAAATGATCACACTAACACGAGATAAGTAGGTTTGTGTGTAATATGTTTATTATATGAATTAAAAATATTATGATAGAGATTAAATATTGAGTAAACTGCTAAATATGTGCATGGAAAAGCATTTAGCGGAGAACTAGATGTCAAATGACCTTATTTGTTTTTTTTTATTCCTAATGCAATAGGTAATACAGAAACAAATATTTTTATGTCATGCCGAGAGATATCTAAAATTAAAATACAGAATTAATATTACATGAATTTTGTGTAGCTAATACTAAAAGTAGTATAAATAAGTTATATCTGGATGTTAAATACACTTATGTTCATTTCTTTTGTATTTATTTTGGATAAAATTGTAATACTTGTGAGCAATGCCACCCCTTACATATAATGGCATTTCAGTCGAAACTTGGCGAAACATTGGTAATATATTCAAATTGGTATCATTTTTGATGATAAAATTCGGTTAGTTTACGAGCAGGTTGGTGGGTTTGTGACCCTTTTTAGCGACCATATGAACGCTTCTGGAAATAACTGGAGAAATCTATGCCCTGATCTATGTGGTAAGCGGATTTTGCGAGTAAGATCTGGAAGGCAACTGCGCAGACTATAAATAGCTGTCGCTCACAGAAACTGAGTCAATATTTTTTGGCCGTTGAAGAGTTAACTAGAGAATAGTTAATTGCGAATAAAATTGGCGTACTTGTAGTTTAAGACTTTGAGTTGTGTCTGAGCCCTGTTTAAGGTGTGAATGCCTTCTGAGACATGAGATTTGTATGGATTTATCCTGTAATTTAAGGATTGTTTTTTCACTATAAATTTTCATTGCTCTTGAAATTGATAGTATAAAATCCACGAGTCCCAAACTATGTAACAACACAGTAGAACATGCAATATAATAATTAATACTAAAAAGTCTGAAGTACAAAGAAGAATTACGCAAAAAATAAAAATGTAATAGACAAAAGAGGTTAAAACCAGGTCAACTATTCAATTGGTTCAAAATATATCTAGCCAATTACCTTTAGAAAACACTTTTGTGAGAGAGTACTGAGAAAACAAATAGATACTCAACGTTCCTCACCATACTATTGCAATAAAGGAGGCAAAGAAGGCAATCAGCTACTTGGAAATTAAACTTCTAAATTAAAAAAAAGTCTTCAAAGATTTCATTGCGTCATCTAGAAGTAGCATTTAAAAGCATTAAAATAAATGTTTCTAAATAATAATGTCAATTAGTATGTTTTGAGGCAAACTGTAGCATTATATATTTTGTTTATTAACCCTCTAATACTTATTTTATTTGTAAATCCGAATAATAAATAATTTCCTATTAAATGAGATGTGCTTCTTATAGAAGATTGAATAGTATTAAATGATATTTTTTAAATATTAGTGAGATATATTTTTAGTATAATAGTTATTCCTGTATGGTTTCAAAAATGTTTGAATTTTAAATAGAAAAAATGGCTAGTTAAATATTTTTAAATATTTTAAAAAAACTTGTATATATAATGCTATTAAGGCAATAATGGCTTGATATAAAAAAGTAATGAAATATTTCACCACATTTTCTCTTGCAATTATATTTTTTCCTAAGCACATATAATAATATTTCTAACATTTTATGCATATAGATATATAACTCATATGTGAGAATGTGTGTAATTTTTTTTTGCACATCTTCTAAAAACATTAAAAATTTGTATAAAAAATTCCATACAGACTATGCTAGGAATTATTTATAAAAAAACAACATGAAATTGCTCTCTTTAAATATGAAGCAACACAGTCAATTTATGAGATACAGAGATATAATTTAATGCTATGCAAAGAAGAAATTTTGCAATTTTTACAAATAAATAAAATTTGTTTCAACAAAGTTTCAACTCAATTTACAAGACGAATGTACACACAGCAACACTGAAAGTAAAATAATTACTTTCTATATCTAAAAATAATTATGATTCTATTAACTGTACGACTCAATGGAGAATTTTAAATAAATAACCGAAAAATATTGTTTTAGACATTTCATTGCCTGTATAGAATAAAACAATTAAATCAATTTACTACACGAATATACGCACAACATCACTGAAAAAATAATTAATATCTGTATCTATGCATAGCTATGCTTCTCTTAATTGTACTATACAGTTGAGAGTTTTATATAAAGAACCTAAATTTAATATAAATATTTTTCAAAGATTGCCTGTCTTATGGTAAATATTTCACAAATACTTAAATCGAAATGCACACACACATCGTTTCCAAAATAAGTTCAAATGATTAAACTGCTTTGTTAACTGGATTAAAATTAGTTATGTCATGAGTTTCTGACGTTTCTTATCAAAGTACATTAAATATTATATACATACAAAACCCATCACTAAATTTGACACTTGAAATGCCAGGTTTTATCTAGAAGATACATGTAGATTGTACAGAATACAGTACTAACTTATAAAAATTGCTAATAAGAAATAAATTCATCGTTTTTATTTATTACTAAATTAATTAATATTAACTAATAATATAAATATTAATTAATATAACATTAATTAATCATTATTATTAAAGAACTATAAATTATAATTATGTCTCATTGAACGTTACTCCTAAGCAAGTATTTACCAGTATTTCAAATGTATCAAATAAAACAACAAATTGTATGAAATCAGTATGTATATCGTGTCTGTAAGTGCATGATTTAGTGAGCTGAAGTGGTTTTAATTTGTTCCTTTTCGTTGTTGCTGTCCAGATAAAAATGTATATTAGTGAACATTTAGCAAATAGCAGTTATTTGAAAAGCTTACGAAGCTAATTTCAGAATAAAGGTAATTAAAACGAAATGTGGTGAATGAAGAGAAAGTAATATTTTGTCTGTTAACAATATTGATATTCTGACATTAAACATAACATCATAAAGTGTCCAGAAATGTTATACTGAAAAAATTCTGAAAGAAAGGTAATAATTTATGATGTATGCTCTATTCTTTAATTACTATATTGATCCAGAAAGCAAGTACATTTCTGCATTTTCACCTCCGAACAGATGCGTTCGTTATTTGAAGCATGCGCGTGGTTTGTGCTGAGTCATTGGGAAGGCTTTTAAGATTGTTGACTTATGCTGGATGTACTTGTTTGATGAAAATTTCGAGTGTTTAATACGACCGAGTATCCTGCCGCATACGAGACAGGTCAATCAACCGATTCCTTAATGCTAAGAACAACAATGCTTTTCATTGACAAATCTGTCTATACTTCCCCAATGTATTAAGCAATTCCATGGTCTAAAGGTAAATGCAACAACCTACTGAAGTACATGAAATGTGCGTGAAAATGGCCATCTCTTATTGATGCTGATTGTCAAATAATTTAATATTGGAACAAAAATTAAGTAAAGAAATTAAAACAACAGCGCCGATGTCTCATTCTATTTGTTAATTTCACTCTTTTGTAAGCAAAAGAAAACTGTTACCACTCACAACAATACTTAATAACCTTAATCAGAATAAAAATAAGAATTAATATTTATTATCAGAAATAAATACAAACTACAAGATGAAGTCACTGTTTTGGGATTCCTTCAGATTTGTGGATTTCAAGCTCTTATTCAAGCTTCAGTGGTTTGATTGCAGCAATCAATTTGAAGATTACGTTCAGCAAGTGTTTCACCATGATGGCACATCTTCTGGAATGTCCTCGGGTTTCCAGGACACTTTAGCTGGAGATTGTATACAAAAAAATTAAATTTAAACTGTGTGCTAGGTGTGTACGTCACAATCTGATAAAGCAGTAGAGATGAAACGTCAAGACAATGCTTTAGACTTCTTGAGACAGTACAAAGAAGAGGGTGGTGCCTTCTTAATTTGGATCGTCACTGTTAATGAGACCTCAGACGTAACCACAAAATCAAGACTGTAATCGATGGCATGCAATATACGTCAACTCTAGTACAGACTAAAGCCCCAAAATACTAATAAAGTACCGTAAATTGATGTGCACAGTGTTTTGGGATCAAATCGGCGTTTCGGTGCTGGATTCCATGGCGAGCTAACAGTCACTGTGGTACATAGTTGCAATACGCTTGAAAAACTGCGTCGCACTTGCCTCGTGTTGGAATGTTGTTCATTTATGAAATTGCATGACCACACACTAAGTGTGACACGCAACAATGCCTCACAGGGTTGAGAAGGAATGTTTTTCTACAGCCTGGATTTCGCACAAAGCACATCTGTCCAAGGCTCTCTTGCTGGTAAGCAATTTAGGAAGGACTTAAAGTCAGACGCGTTGTTATCCATTGGTTACAATAACAGGCGACATCTTTATCTGACGTGGAAATCCAAACTCGTGTGCTCTGCTATCGTAAATGTCTAAGCAATGGTTGTACCTATGTAGAAAAATAGTCTAGTCATTATTAGTATGTGAGTATTTATTAAGGAGACATTGTGCGCGCGCGAGATTAAATTAAAATAACCTTACCTTAAAACAAACATTTATGATTTAAGGAATTTCAAAATTTTTTGGTTGCGTCCTATGTGTGTATACTACGTAAAGCAGATTTTGTGCTCAAAATTTCTTAAAAAGCTAACTATTTAATTTTTTTAAGGAATAAACGTGAAATTTTTGAAATGATTTTTGAAATTTTTAATGATTCGAAGCATTAGGCACAATAGAAAAAAAGCCTTAGCATTTTAAATGAAGACAAACTAGTTATTTTATCTTTCGGAGATAAATAAGTTTAAAGTTTTGATTTGGCATAGGAATGTGAATAAGAACGAACGTAAGACTATCATAATTCTGCGATTTTTTAAGTTTAGAGCTTTCAAATTTTGTGAGGTTATAGAAAAGTATATAAAGAATAGTTTAGGCTAAAAAAATTATATTTAATTTTTGGACCGATTTTTGTCATTTGACTCGTACTGTGTCATCTTAACATCGCATTATAAAGCAAAACGATTGGCAGTGGACCATGTAATTTTGAACATCATTCCAGAGAAGACGACACCTCACTCAATTCAAATTTACTCCACGCCATAGGGAGACTTTGAGACACGACAGATATAATGTACATCAGCCAGCCTCTCTAGATGGGTTCTTTAGTGACACTAAGCTGAAATTATGACATACCAGCCATGAATCCTTGACCATGACTCCCAAGTTACCGAGGCCATAAGTTGTCCATTATGGTTCAGTATGTAATAAATCTTAAATCCACATGATTGTTTCCTTTTTTGTATTGCTAAATGGGACTTACTTTCTGAATTACATGCATATAATTGATGCTGGGGTGAAGGTCTTGTTAAATATTTTACAATAGCAATAATTTTTTTCAGGTTAGATAAAAAAACAATCAGTACTGAAAAAATGCCCGTACTGTAGATATAAAAATCCATATAAAAATTTAAAAGGCTGTGCAACGGGTGGATATTAATTATATGAAAATAATGAAATTAACCTTATTTAGTGTGTTCAAATCTATGAAAAATATAGTATAAAGTATAGTTGAATATGAAGCATGTCAAAACATATAAAAATGTTTTTTTGTGTGTTTTTATACACGTTATGATATGAAATAAAATATATACTCTCATGTTTATTTTTTCAATTTTTTAAATATTTTTTCATTGCATACTTTTAAAAATGAGCAATAAAATATTTTTAAGGCCGAATGTTAAAATAGGTCAATTGCTTATTTTAAATACATTTCAGGTAATCAATTTATGAAATTCTGAATAAATGACTACAATTCATTAGGAGACTGGAACATTAATCCATTTACGCATTCATGAAAGGTTCACAAAGTGAAGGTGACAGTGAATAATGAACATAAAATTAATATTTATGAACCTCAAGTAGCGCTCGTCCTCCATTTTTCTAAATAAAATATAGCATATGTTCTTGACTATTTATGCTCCGAATTCCTTTTCGGAAATGGAATTGGGTTACTTTTATGGGATGTTATGGTAATTTGATTTGTTTGTATTTTAATAAACTACGGAAAATTCTCTTAATGGTTTTAGAGATGTCATCCATTATTAAATTACCTCTCAATCTGAAACTTCTCATTGATTTCGATGATTTGGCTGCTAACTTAAGAAAGAAAATATTATTTTATATTCTTTAAAAAAATACACATAAATATGATGCTTATAACTATAAGAAACTTTTACAAAATTTCGACGCATTTATATATATGAATGAATAAAAAAACTACCAACCTATACCAACCTATATATATAAATAATCAGCTGGATAGAGGAATGAAGAAGAATGTAGTTGCTTGTAGACGATATGGCTTCATTGATTCATGTTAATAGCCATGTTGTAGCATTCACTTTTACAATTCAATATTTCAGAGGTTTTTGAATGGTCCAATCCGAGGGTTTGCATCTCATCCATATAAGTGTAACATTTATTTTTGCCCTTTAACTCAAGGGTGAATGAATTTTTATATTGCACCGGTACTTATAAAAATTTAAAGTCTCGAGTTCCACGCAGTGGCATAAGAGTGCCTATTCTGTACTATTATTGTTTATTTTCCTTATTTAACACTTACTCTCTTTTAATATACGCAACGTGCTCTCTTTAAAGGTATCCGACTGAGTTCGGAACCGTGCTTTTAAAAAAAGCGCATAAATGGATAATTTTCATATTTGGTGTCACTTAGATTAGAATACATGTATAAAATTATTTTAAGGACATTATGACAAAAATATTTATTCGAATACAATACATTGGTAAAAAATAACCTTAGAATAACCTATTTTCAAAACGTTCTCTTTTTATAAAAAAATGTTTCTATAAAAAAAAAAGTTTTGCTTATATGAAGTAAAGAATTTTCCGGAGAGTCTGAACTAGAATTTGTAAAAAAATGAACATTATTTTCGTACTTACGACTAATTGAACTAGTTATCGGAGTATTTTTCTTAAAGATTCTCCCCTCTGTTGTAGTGAAATATGGATAAATCCACTTCTAAGCTATATATTTCAAAAATTCTAGTTACGCCTCTATATAAAGATCTGAGATATATACAGGCAAAATATTACACTCATGTCCAAAATTATCTTTACATACCCAAAAAAATGATGATATTCAATGAAATATCCAATCAATTTGATCCGTATTTGCAGGGAATGTGTGAAAACCAAGCCTAATTACATTATCCAATCAAAAGTAATCAAACGGTTTGTGATATGCAAATCTAGGGGTTACGTCATCCAAGG
The DNA here is from genome assembly GCA_019973935.1 of Trichonephila clavipes. Classification (NCBI taxonomy): domain Eukaryota; kingdom Metazoa; phylum Arthropoda; class Arachnida; order Araneae; family Nephilidae; genus Trichonephila; species Trichonephila clavipes. The sequence goes on from BMAU01013863.1 coordinate 451,859, forward strand.
GTGAAAAAATCAAGTGCTTTTGCGCAAACTGAATATTTGAGTGAATTTCTGCAACATAGCGTTTGATTTCAGTGTGTAGGGACTCAAAGTGGTTTGTTATGGCTTCGAGGTATCATTTGGAAGAATCTGTAAAGTGGCGAATTATCGGCCGTTTAGAAGCAGGGCAGTCAATCACGGAAACAGCCACATGTCTGAATATTTCAAGACAGACAGTCTCTAAGCTATGGAAACAGTTTCAAAATGATGGAACTGTTGTAAGGAGGCCTGGACAAGGTCGGAAACGAATGACAATTGCTTCTGAAGATCGGTATCTGGCTTTAACTGCCCGTCGTAACAGAAAGGCTACTGCTCACCAGTTAAGTTCAGAGCTTGCAGCCGCCACTGGAGCTGTTGCATCACGGCAAACAATATACAGAAGGCTTAACGAAAAAGGCCTTTATGTCAGAAAGCCAAGGGTATGTGTTTTACTGTCTTCACAAAAAAAGGGATCGCTTTAATTGGTGTAAAGAACATCAAAACTGGACTGAACATCAATGGTCCAATGTTCTCTTTACTGATGAGTCGCGGTTTAGTTTAACAGGTGATTCTAAACGTGTTTACATCTGGAGGGAGTCAGGAACACGAAATGATTCCTCGAACATTGTGGAACGTGACCGTTTCGGTAGTGGAGGTGTGATGGTATGGGGGAATAATGATCGATGGACGTACGCCTCTACACGTGTTCAGAAGCGGATCTGTGACAGGCCAGATATATCGGGATGAGGTCTTAGATCCTTATGTAAGACTTTTCAGCGGTGCATATGGACGTGACTTTTATTTATGGATGATAATGCTCGTCCACATCGAGCAAACCTCGTTGATGAATTCCTTGAAAGTGAAGACATTAAGCGAATACCTTGGCCAGCAAACTCTCCTGACCTTAACCCAATAGAGAACTTATGGGACTACCTTGGAAGAGCCATTGCACGTAGACATCCTCCTCCTAGAGATGTAAATGGCCTGAAGACTGCATTGCTGGAAGAGTGGAGTTTAATTTCCCAGACTGTGATTAACAACGTTATTTCCAGCCTTAAACACGTTGTGATATGTGTGTACGAGTCAGGGGAGATCATATTCCATATCAAATTCGTAAGACTTAATTCTTTTTCTGAATCATTCCTTTTTTTCTTAACTCTCTTTGTCACACTTTATTACAATTTTTATTGTTTCATGCTACATGTGGTAATCTTCAATTTTTTCTTTTGCATTTATGTGTCATAATGTTATGTATCATTCCACGAAACTTCATTAAATTATAAGTCATAGTCTCTGAGAAATCCGTGAATTTATGCATGTAAACATTATTTTGGACATGAGTGTATTATAATAGAAGCATTTTTCATAAAAAAGAGAATGTTTTGAAAATGGGTCATTCTATGTTAATTTTTTATTAAAATATTGTACTTAAATAATTTTTTATTGAAATAATATTCTTAAGATAATGTTATATACGTTTTCTAATCTAAGTGAAACTATATATCATAAATAATATTCATTTATAGGCTTTTACAAAATATCGGTTCCGAACGTAGTCGGATACCTTAAAATATGACACATTACTGTTTTTACTTCAAAAACACAAAAAAAAAAATGTAATGCTTGTACAACTACAATCGACTGTGGACGTATTCAGTGCAACGAGCAGATAACATAAATTAGCGGAGGTATATGAAACTGACTTATGTGCTTAATTTATTCGCAACCGAGTACTGCACCATTGCAAGATATAACATCAGAAAGAGAACTCAATCCCGTGGATGCTCATGGGGGTCTCATTAGCCATACCCGTGCTGTCGTGGGAAGAGCTGATCATCAAAATTTATATTCTCGCCTTCAGTCGGCGTGTGGGGGAAAATTCATTTATACGGCTGGTAATGCAGTGATCGTATTTTTTTTTTTTCCTACAGATGCAGCGAATATGTTAAGCATCATTGTAGCTTTGAATGAAAGTACATGTGTCGTCTACACATTTATTGAATCATTTACTTAAATAAACACAGTCAATTCCGTTGTGAAAATTCGATGATCTAGTCTAGCTGTCGTTGGTGTTTCATAAACATGTTTCTTTTAGTATGGCCGTCTTAGGTCTTAGAAAAGGCATCCACCCCAAAAGTCTTGGTTCTCCACCGGTTTATCGTGATCTGCTTAATGCCCATTGCTTCTCTAACTTGTCTTGTCTACATATCGCGTTGTAATCCCTTAGCTTAATAAAAATTGCCAATTCCTGTTCGCGATAATTTCTAGTCTGATTTAAGGGCTTCTCAACCTTAAGGAGTTCGGGTATCTCCAGGAATCTCATTAAGGGGCCTGAAATAACCTTTCTCAATATGAGGAGGGGTTACCGCAACAAACTCGATTATATAAATAAAATTTTTGTAATCTCACAAATACAAATTCGTTAAATATTTATATTTGATATAATGAAATATACATTAATGATGTACTGAAATCATCATTTACATGAGCATTTAAAAGGATTTTGGAGAAAATTTCGAGTTAGATGAGTGAATTAAAAGGAAAAAAAATCAAAGCATGTATTACTTAATTCTTCAAAACTTTGATTCAATAATGGAAAAAATTATTAAAAACTAGTTAATTATTTAAAAAAAGTAAATTGATTAAGTTAATTAATTCCTCTCCTTTACTTTTCTTTAAGAAATCCGATTTTCACGCAATACCTTGTTTTATGTAGAAGGGTGAACCTTGCAACATTTTCTTTATGTTTGGAAGCATAATACATTTGACTATTTCTTTACAGCGTAGTGTAAATTAAATGCTCGTCATAAATCATTCCAATACGCTTAGTTTTGTTTTGGTTCTTCCGTTTATAAGCAAAGAAAGTAACTGGTAAATCTTATTTATGCTGTTATATTTTTTTCTCTTTAATATGTGTTAATGAAAGGAATATGCTTAGTATTTAGCTATCAGATTTAAGAAGTACCTACTTTGGTCAGGAAATAAAGAGTGTTTTTTCCAGGTATAGAAGTTTAAGTTGGCATTACTTTCCAAGATGGCGACCGATTTAACAGCTGTCAAGTGATTTATTCACAGTTTGGTTTGACAATTCATCAAAACGAACATCAAGCAAGGCGTAGATTCGTCGAATGAGCCCAAAACGAGATTGCCGTTGTTCCCGATTTTCATAAGCGAATTTTGTTTAGCGATGAAGCGCACTTCCGGTTGAATGGCTACGTCAACAAACAAAACTGCCGCATTTGGAGTGAAGCTAATCCACAAGGGTATGTCCAAACACCGTTACATCCAGAAAACTGACTGTTTGGTGCGCTTTATGGGCTGGTGGAATCCTTCTTCAAAAACGATGAAGGCCACAACGTTACAGTCAATGGTCTTTTTTCATTCCTGAATTGAACAATCATGATGTCCAGGAGCTGTGGTTCCAACAAGACGGCGCAACATGTCACACAGCTCGTGCCACAATCGATTTATTGAAGGACACGTTTGGTGACCGCCTAATTTCAAGTTTTGGACCTGTAAATTGACCTCCAAGATCTTGTGATTTAACACCGCTAGACTATTTTCTGTGGGGCTATGTAAAGTCATTGGTCTATGCGGATAAGCCACAAACGCTTGACCATTTGGAAGACAACATTCGCCGTGTTATTGCCGATATACGGCCACAAATGTTGGAAAAAAAAGTCATCGAAAATTGGACGTCCAGATTGGACTACATCCGAGCCAGCCGTAGCAGTCCTATGCCAGAAATCATATTTAAAATATAATGCCAGAAGATTATCTTTCGAATTAAAAAAAATCATGTCAATCGAATAATACATGGTTGTTGTATTGCAATTTAAAGTTCTATACCTCTAAAAAAACACCCTTTACTTATATTTCAATTAGAAAAATTTATATACATGTCCCTTAGATACCTCTTGTTCAATAATATATTTTAAAAAACCCGTTTTTTTTCTTTTCTAATAAAAATATAGTTTAGAGAAAGAGACAACGAGTAAAATTCCTCATGATATTCTGTTTTTTGTCAAAATGTGATATGGCAACGCTGCTCAAACTGTGGGGTGGACCCTAGGGGGCATGATAACCCTAAGAGGGAGGCGAGCATATTGAAGAATCGAAAACATAAGGTTGACATTTCACCTCCAAACTTCCACACCATACCAAAATTTTATAGGGAAGAAAGTGGAGAATTTAATCCTATTGGACTGATAAAGAATTATTTAAATGATTATATTTAAGACTGGTATTAGGTATCGCAGCGTATTGAAGGTTATTTACGAAGAACAGCAATTTAGGTTGGATCATATTTATAGAAAGAGAAAAAGAAATATTTTTAATAGGAAACCACCTATGCGTAAATAAATTCTATGGTATAGAGATAAGTATAAAAATAATATTAAAAGAATAATTTGGGAATTTTTAATATTGTCATAAAGGGATTGAAAAAAAAGACTTAATTTCCGTATGAGGACTTTCGACTTAAAATGTGATTACTTTTCTGCAATGTAACTCAATAAAAGTGTTTATTACTGATAAGTGAGCACTGAGTAGTGTGTTGCACAATGTACATTGAAACATTTCGAAATCCAAAGCGCTCTCCTTATAACGTCAAATCAGTCCAATTGAAAGATCGACTCAGTAATTTTGGCAGCATTATTTTTTTAAACTTTATTACTAAAGAAATGGGATTAAACTTAACTGAAGTGTGTTTTTCTTGTAACTCTAGCTTACGTCTTCTCATCATAACGAGTCTGATAAAGTTCTAAAATTCCTGTTTTACTTTAACAAGAATTTATTTGACTTTCCGCCATAAAACTGCTCACAAAAATAAACTTCATTCCTCTTTCGTGTCAATACTTCAAATAATTTTTTTTACATTATTTTCTTTCTAAAATCTCTCAATATGTTATAGAACAGGGATGTCGAATCATTGGCACGCGATCAAAATAGTTAGCACTTTATTTAAAAATAACAAAGTTGACTATGAAGTACTACGAACGAACGCGAGGGACTGTCGCGATGTGGCGGGGAGCACACACGTTTGCTATTGTCTTGTCTTAGTTAAGTCGTGGACTGCAACTGCTTATGATGCAAAGTTTCTCTACACATAACATATTTAACTTTATTTACACCATTGTTAAAGTTTTTTGTGTTATATTTACGATTTTTAAGTGTTATTTAACATGGCTAGTTTGCAAAAGAATAAAAATAACAAGATAGTAAGTGTAACAAAGAATTTCAAATTTGGTGAATCTACAAATATGGCATTATTATTAAAGGCGAAAAAGTGGTGAGTGTTGTATGTTCTAGAATAGTGATATGCAAAATATCGTCTGTATAACGGCATTTTGAAACAAATCGCACTTCCTCTTGTCAAGAAAGCGAACCGCAGCAAAAAATGACCGATTGGCCGATGTCTCCAATTGAGTATGCTTTCTATTAAACGTATTATCTTACAATCCTAATACAAGTTATTTCTCATCCAATCTGCAACACATAACTCACACTAAAATTACTTTAATTTGAATAATACGCATAACTAAAACATTTACAACTATACAGTGTAAAAGGTATTTTTTCGTTGTAAATGAAGAGGTTTGTGTTCTTAGTATTTATCTTTATTACTTTCCCAATATTTACAAGCCAGAATTATTTGACGACCCTTCTATATCTCATTAAACACTTCTATGAAAAAAAATGGCACGTTGATCTAAAAAGGTTCGCCACCCCTGTTATAGAGCAACGCTTTCGAATGGGTAGTGTAACGTCACTTCTCGAAAACATCTACATCTAGTCGGCTTTCTTTGTGGACCCGACACCCACACGTGCATCTTGCAGGTGCAACGCAACCCCTGTTTGACCCCGAGGAATCTAGCTCGTCGACCGGAAGATGAGAAGAGATGATGCTTTGAACTTGCACGAGAGCGGTGACCAACGAATCCTCCTCTCACAAAATATTGGACTCTAACAATCTATAATTAAATTTAATAACTTTAATGTATCATTTAGTAAATAATTTTCAATAGTTGTGACGTAAATAAATTCCATATTTTAATTAACCAAGAATACGCTACCGTTATTCTTTCAAACGTTACAGTAGATTTTGAAATACTTAAGAATAAAACACTTCGGTCCACTCCACTGCACACGTAAAGGTATCAGCATGTTTTGTTGCAGGATAACTGGCTCCTTCGTAGAAGCAAATACGGTATGATTTGTAATAGATGTGCTTGATGTATTGGAGCTAGACGAAGAGGATACTTTGGTCATCTGGTATCGATGCATGGATCTCCGATATATCAGTCTAGGAATAAAAAAAGATGAGAAAGGAATGGAAGAATGGCAGCTCATCTTCCTCCAAAAAAGCTTGATTAAGAAATCTTTATATATACAAATCTTCTGTGCGTGTGTTTGTCACTAAACTCCTCCTAAACAGCTGGACAGATTTCGATAAAATTTTTTGTGTGGGTTCAAGTAAATTTGAGAATGGTTAAATTCACAATTCAGTCCGATATCGCAATTAGTTAAAATGATATTAATTAAAAACAATCAAAAAAATACAACTCAACATTCACCTGCATTGTTGTAACAACGCTATTGTTATAAACAAGTAATATATATATATATATATATATATATATATATATAAAAATTAAAATCAATTCCTACTTAGATTAACCGAGAAAAAATTTACTTTAGCTACTGTTTATTAAGTAGTTGAAATTAATATAAATATGTATATACATATGACAGAATCATAGCATTAAGTTGTAAGTTTATTAATTAAAACCATTAAAAAAATACAGCTCAACATTCACCTGCATTGTTGTAACAACGCTATTGTTATAAACAAGTAATATATATATAAAAATTAAAATCAATTCCTACTTAGATTAACCAAGAAAAAAATTACTTTAGCTACTGTTTATTAAATAGTCGAAATTAATATAAATATGTATATACATATGACAGAATCATAGCAATAAGTTGTAATTAATTTTTAATAATTATCATTAAAGTATAGTATCGTCATCCAAAACAATCGTGTATATAAAATTTCCTTTCAACTGAATGCTTTAACACGTGAGAAATAAAACCTTTTCAAATTTTGACATAAGTCGCCAACATGGCTGTATTTGTAATTTTTTAAATAATTAGTTTAAATCAAAATTAATTTTCAAAATTTAACCAAGATAAATAAATAAATAAACAAACAAACAAACAAATAAAATATGTATAGATATCGTGAGCTAATAGTAGGAATTGAAAAAGACGTAAGTTGGCGTCGAAAATTGATTGTCAGCCAAACTGGCCAAACCCGGTCTTTATTGTTACGAAAATGCAGACGCTATTCACGCTTTTTAGCGTTTTTACTTAATATATTTTCAAATAATCTTTATATAGATAATTCTTCTGTGCTTGTGTATTGATGGGGGCCGCCTTTCCATAAGGATCACAACAGTAATTTGTATATCGGCCCTGTTGTTGTTTACAAGCAGAGGAATTTCTGGGAGTGCCTCTCACCCCACCGAAAAAGGGTGACGCATTTCCCACGCCTGGAAGAAGGCAATGTACCCATAAATACATCATGGTATGGGATGTTTTTGGGAATTTCCCGCGTTTTGGGGAGTCATGGACCGCGGGAAGATATCCCTCCGCTGACTTCAGACCAATCAGAAAAGCTGATTGTGTTTCGAAAAAGAATCCTCTCCAGAATACAGAGGTAAACCGCCGCGAAATATAAGCGCTTGCACGACGAATTTAGTCACTCTCTGACACGAATTTTATCACCGATTTTGGTCTGACGACCCTTTGACAAAATGCCGCGATTGGAGAATCGCGAGATGGCCACACCAAGATTCCTGTCTCTCTCAGATCCTAATTCAGTTAAGTAATCATGTATATCTCTTTAGTATTTAACGTAATTTAAATGTTATTGTAAATAAATTAAGTGTTAATTTAAAGAACGGCTTTTTAATTTAGTGTCCTGTTTTATTTGTCTTTAATGATTAATGTTTAAACTTAAGCTATAGTGTGACGCCAAATGATAAATTAGAACCTGGGTATTATAAAATGGATAATAAGAATAAATTAAATTAACTTAAGTTAACCGGGCGTTGCATTATAATGGTACCGTGACCAGGATTTAAAAAAATTTTTTTCTTTGCACAATTTTTTTTTACATCCTTTGAGTTAGAATTTTTTTTTTCCTTTTTTTTTTTTTGTAAACGTTTCTTGATGGATCATCAGGACAAATTTTCATCTCGTGTGCTACTGTGTATTTTATGTATTGCTTGAATTTGATACTGTGAATTTTTTTTTCTTGCAGTTTTGTCAGAGAGTCCGGGGTGCAACGATGACGCAGGTACTTGTGCTCTTTAATTTTTTTTTCTCCTTCAATATTGATGTGAATTTTTTTCTCTATGCATGTATTTACGCGAGAGCCGATTAGCTAAAAGTTTCATTTAAATTTAAGAGTTCATGAATTTCTGTTGCCTTGCACGAGTGCTTGAATTTTGTTTTAATTTAACGATTTTCGTTGTGAATTAGATTCGCTAGAAATTTTGGTCTTAACTAATAATTAACAAATATGCCACGTACACGACAATCAGACCCCCTTTTGACGCAAACGGCGTTCGAGAAATTTAATCTAATTGATCTAATTCCAATGTACGACGGAGGTGAATCGTTAGGAATTCGCAGGTTCTTGGGAAAAATAAACGATGTTGCGAATTTAGGCAAGTGGTCAAACGATGAGAAAGTAACAATTCTAAAATTAAAATTAACGGGAATAGCTGAGGAATTTTTTCTATCCGACCCAACACATAGTCAATTGACAGAATATAACGATATCGCAAGAATTCTTATTGGAAGATTCGAAAAAAGCTGTACCTTTATCAACGCGTCTCCAATTATTTTCATCGTGTATCCAGGGTCCTTCGGAGAGCGTACAGAATTTGCAGCACGCATCAATAAACTGGGAACACAGATTTTCCAGTCAGGAAATTCGGCTCAAAATACCGCGGTGAGAAATGCGAATGACCAATTGTTGCAATCTCGGTTTATAAGTGGTTTAAGAAATGACATACGCCGATTTGTTCTCTCCCGCGATCCTTTGAATTTAGAGGAATCAATCAATGCCGCATTGATAGAAGAGCAGAACATGAAATTAAACCAAATAGCTAGCGAAGAGAGATCCGGCTTGTCGTCCGCACAAACGGAAAATCCAGTTCTTTCAGCATTAGCGGATAGATTACAAGAAATAAATTTAAGGGTCGGCCGTCTACAAGAGGCAAGTGCAGTTACAGCTCGTAAATCAGGTGGGAACTATTTTAACAGAAGAGAGAACGTTTTCAAGTGCTTCTATTGTGGTATTCAAGGACACAGACAGGCGGAATGTAGGAAGAGACAGAGGGACGAACGCGCTGCCCGTTACCAGCCCCCCCGGAGAAATGCCGCAAGCGAGTATTCTTCTTCAAGTAGCCCCAGGCCAGGAGGGAGGCATGTACATTTCAGGGAATCTACTCTCCGCGACAATTACGCAGCCCCCAGGCATTCAGTGAGAGCGACACACAAATTCTGAGAATAGGGGTTTTCAACGTTTTCGCACAAATCAGAATTTAAACTCCCATGGAGAAAGCCGTATTTAGATTTTTATTCGGTAGAGGAGCGGTTTTCTCCGATTCAATCTCGAGATAAAATATTCGATCTACCGATCATAAATGCTAACATTAAACATCACAAGTTTAGAATTTTAATTGACACAGGTGCATCCGTATCTTTAATGTCTAATTCTTTTTTCACTAAAATAAAAAATGATAACTTTAGGGAATTTAATGTTTCAATTCAGATTAAAGCTGTAAGCGGAGACACGGTAGAAATTATCGGTTGCTATGAAATACAATTATCATTGGGGGAATTTCAATTTCGACATATTTTTTTATAACTAAACAAGAGATTAACGATAATTATTGCGCTATTTTGGGATACGATTTTTTGAAAGTATGGGATGCAGTTTTAGATATAGGAAAAAACCGTTTATTAATTCATAATTTTTCAATTCCGCTTATTCATTATTCACTCCCCACGCGAGTGGTACAGAGTAACTTTATAAATGGATTTTTAAAACACAAAACGTGTGTGGGTCCCCATTCGGTCACAAATGTTCGCATACATGTTGAAACATTACCTAATTCGACGTCACTGGCCACTATTCGGAGTTCAGCAAAGCTACGAAATAAAAACATTCATTTAACCAATTCGCAAATTAAAATTGATCCACAGACAACAGACACCATCTTAGAAATTAGAAACGATTCAGATAACATAATCACCCTTAACAAGAACATGAAAATAATTACAGTCAATAATTACGAAGACTTTTCTTCTGATTTTCCGGTTTCTCAAGATATTTTACCCCCACTCACGGAGAAAAGATTTCAATCTTTCAGGTTTGACAATAAAATCAAAAACAGATTATTTCAACTTTTAATTTCGCACAAAAGTGCTTTCTCTCGCTCTACGGTAGAATTATCCGCAGCCGTTACGGAGCACCACAGAATCAGTTTACAACACGATTATCCCATTAAATGTCCAATTTATAAGATTCCATTCAATTTAAGAAACGAATTTCGACGTCAAATAGCAGATTTAGATAAGGCGGGAATTATTTCGAAATCAATTCTCAGTATAATACTCCGGCATTGTTTGTCAAACAGAAAGAAAAATGGCGCCTAGTTTTAGATTTTCGGAAACTCAACGAAATAACTGTGACTCATGATTTTGTCATTCCAACATTGGACGACATCTTACATGAAATTTCAGGTTCAAACTATTTTTCGGCGTTAGACATGAAGTCAGCATTTAATCAAATTCCACTACACTTTGCGGACAGGCATAAGACGGCATTCTCTACTCCCGACGGTGATAAATATCAATTTAACAGATTATGTTTCGGTTTAAAAAACTCGCCTAAAGCTTTTCAATCAATCGCACAGGAGGTCCTAGGAGATTTATTACACCACGGAGCATTGGTTTATGTAGATGACATTATTCTATTCACTAAAACTATAGATGAACATTTTGAACTACTGGGTAAGGTTTTTGAACGCTTTGAAAGAATTCACTTAAAATTTAATCCGAGTAAATGTCCGTTTTTAACGAAAAGTTGTAAATTTTTAGGGTTTGTGGTAACGCCGGAAGGCATTCTTATAGATAAAGATAAGTCCGTATCAATTAATGAGTTTCCAGTTCCAAAGGATCAAAAACAAATTAAATCTTTTTTTTTAGGGTGCTGTAATTTTTACAGGAGATATATCAAGAATTTCGCGAAACGTGCACTTCCCTTAACGAATCTATTGAGAAAAGACACTCCATTTGAGTGGACATCCGAAACGCAGGGAGGCATTTGATGATATTAAGAAAGCCATATTGAATCCACCGGTCTTGGCTCTACCTGATCAAAACGCGGAGTTACAAATAACAACGGATGCTTCTTCTCGCGGCATAGGGGCAGTTTTAGAACAAAAATATCTAACTCTGAAGTCAAACCTTTATATTTTTTTTTCTAAGAAATTAAATCCATCACAATCGAAATATAACGCAACGGTTTTAGAATTTTTCGCGATATATACAGCATTAAATTTTTTAGACCTTTCTTGTTAGGCAGAAAATTTAAAAGTTTTTCCGATCATAAGCCTCTCGCGGGATTTCTTTCTAATAAAAATCCCTCTTCCAAAATTTTGCGTTGGAAATTGGCTCTGGAAGAATTTAATTACGACATACACTACATCAGGGGATCCTTAAATTCAGTCGCAGATCATCTTTCTCGTTATATTAACAACATCACAATAGCTTTACCGGACTCTAAAGATCTTATTAATATGCAACGCGAAGATTCTGTTTTAAGCACTATCATACAAAAAATTGATCAAAATGATGTTAGCCCACAAATCAGCAACTATTTTATTAATGGGGAAGGTTTGTTATGTCATCTGTCCAAGCGCCCCTCGAGATCACCCAGGTCTAACACCACTAGAAAGCAGGTTTGCATTCCACATTGTCTAAAAGCTAAAATTCTCGAATCAGTTCATTCAGAATATGGAGGACATCTTAAATTTTTTAAAACTTATCATCGACTCAGCGAGAACTTCTTTTGGCACAATATGTATAAAGATACTAAAAATTTTGTTCGTTCTTGTACCATATGTTTATCTCGAAAAAACGCCTTTAAAATCCCGCCTGCACCCCATCAACTTGTTGAACAAAGTACTGAACCAGGAGAAACGTGTCATATGGATATTTTCGGTCCCTTAAAAACCACGCTTAAAGGTAATAGCTATGTTTTATCTATGATAGATGCATTCACAAAATATATTCACATCGTTCCACTTCCGGATACTAGGTCCAGTACGATTTCAAAAGCTTTTTCTTTGATAATTACATTGTACACAGGGGGTTGCCCACATAAATTAGTCGTAGATAACGCTACATATTTTAAGAGTTCGAATTTGTTGAATTTTGCAGAGTCATGGGTATTCAAAAAAGGCACATATCAAGTTATTCCGCTCACGTCAACGGTAGGGTAGAGAAACCCAATCAATCGCTAGCCAATATCCTTGCATCAATTTCACAAAACACAAACGATTGGGATGATCAACTCCCGCACACCATGTTAGCATTAAATTCAGCGATCCATGAAGCTACATACACATCTCCCTTTTTCCTAGAGCATGGCAGAGATATTCGATTATCCTACACTTACGAAAAGAATTCCGATACACCACAAAATAAGTATGAATATGTCGAGAAACTTTTACCGTCTTTGGAGCATACTTTCAATAAAGTTTTAAATAATCTAAAGGATCAGGAGGCATCACATGTTGAATTGAGTACGAGAGCGACAAAACAACATCATTACGATTACAAAATCGGGTCTTTTTGTGTTTTTATAAAGACGCCTAACATTAAATCTAATTTATCTCCAAAACTCAGACCTAAGTTCGAAGGTCCTTACAGAGTGATAGAGCGTTTTTCTAATGTCAATTATAGGGTGCAACATGTAGAACAATTGAGGAAAAGATTTAACACGCATGTCAATCGGATGATTCCATTTATTAAGAGATTTTCATATTTGCATTTGAAAAATTTGGATGATTTACAACCAGACGAGACGGAGGTTAAGGGTATTGTTCCAAGTCCACGGTATAATTTAAGGGCTCGTGCAGGTAATTCGGCTCGTTAAATACGTTTCTGCGCTAAAATATTTGAGGAGACTTAATTTTTTTTACAATTTTACGCTTTGTCATTTCGAGAGCACGCATTGAATGATACCTGTCTCATAGTTGCACCTTGTTTCATGCTATGTTTTATGTTTTTTTTTAGTTATATCAAATTTTGTACTCATTTATTTAATGATTTCCTGTTATTTAATGAATTCAGTTAAATTTTTTTTATGCAGTTTGTTTTATGTCGTGATTTTATGCTTAAATGACATAGTGTTGTTTGTGGTTAATATCAATTTTAACTCTAGATAAAATATTTTCATGCTGTGTGTTTTGTGCACTATCTTAAATAAATTTGTAATGCAAGTGTTATTCAATGATAATGATGTACGTACGTCAATTTTTAATTTTAGTAATTTTAAGCTTTAATTTATGTTTGTGACAAAGGTCAAATTTTGGGGTCTCTGGACACCTGTCATGAAATTTGAATGTTGCTACGATACATACATATTTTAAATTTTTTTTTCCTATTACATAATTTGTTTTGTGATTATTATCTAGAATTTCAATAATTTTTTTTTCATATGAAAGGTTCCTTTATTGAATTGTTTAGTTTATGCTGAATTGATTGTTTATAACTGTACTTTCTGGTTAAATTTTTATTTTGCATAGAAGATTAATTTTTGGTAGCAGCATTTTGTTAGAATCAATTTTATTGCTAAATTGTGTTGGTGTATTAATTTTAAGTGGTTGTGTATTACTAAATGATGATAACATTGGAATTTATGCTTGTTAAGATATGGATAGAGATGGTTGTTTGAATATTTTCTATAAGATATTAGGTTGAAACTTTAATATTTTTTTTTCCCGCGCATGTTTTTTTTTATGTGAGATGATTGCTAACTTTGACTTAAAATTTTTTTGTGTTGCCGTTAGGTGTTTTAATGCTCTTCTAATTTCTGCGTTGTTTGTTTTGCTATAGATTTGGAATTTTTTTTTTGTTGTGGTTTATTCAGGGGTTTAGATTACTTGTGGTCCTTAAATTAATGTGCAGTCAATCATTGTGTCTCGCTTGTGTGCTAAACTGTACTAGGAATTGAAGGTTTTGTTTGTCGCGATAGTATTTCTGTTGGTTTCGATTACTTGTGGTCCTTAAATTAATGTGCAGTCAATCATTGTGTCTCGCTTGTGTGCTAAACTGTACTAGGAATTGAAGGTTTTGTTTGTCGAGATAGTATTTCTGTTGGTTTCGATTAATTGTGGTTGTTAAATGAATTTGCAGTCAATAAGTGTGTCTCGGCTGTGTGCTAAACTACTAAGAATTTTGAATTTTTTGTCGGTCGATATTGTATTTTTTTCTCGTTGGCGCTAGGTTTACATGTGTTGAAATATGTCAGTGCGGGTAGATTATTTCACTGAGTGTTGACGTTGATTCAATATTTTGTTCTGGATTTTAGTACGTAGTTCTGCTTGTTATTTGGTAAAAAGTTTTTTTTTTTGTTGTTGGTCAGCTAATGGAGTGAAAATGTTTCGTCCATTCGTTTCGAAAACGTGGGGAGAGCTTTTTCCGCACACTTTTTTCGTCGGTATCCCCCCCCACGCGCCATCTGGTCTAGGGCGGGACACTGCTTGTTGATTGGAATTTCTGTTTATTGGTTACTCCTTGTCGCAGGGACTCCTTCCCGCGGGCAGCATAATTCAGGGGTGGAATTTTTTGGATGTCGGATTCTTGCCGCCTTAGGAGGGGTCTTCCCTTCGCCCCCACTGCTGTCGCGACAGAGATTCAGCAAAAGTTTTCCGATGGGTTTTCGTTCCCCACCCCTTGTTTCCTGTTTTTACGTTACGGTGCTGTTGCTATGAGACTCGAAACTCATAAATTTTTTGGTTTGAAAATGTTGGAATAGGATTGGGTGTGAATTTTTTTTTTTTTTGTTGTTGTTTCACTACTTGTAAGGAGTTAGATAAGTTTGAGTTATAGGGATTTCGTAGAATATTTGAGAAAGTTATTTGAAGGAGATAGATAAAGTTGGCACTGATGAATTTGTTGAATGGTTGGGAAGTTTTTTTTTTATGGAGATAGTTGAGTTTGTGTTCAAGGTGTACGTTTATTCGATGGTTGTTTTTATGGAAATGGATAATTGAATTGAAGGGAAAGTCATGGTTTATTTGAGAAAATTGTTTGATGTACAGAAGGATATTTTGAGTTACGGATTTTGGGCAAAGGAAATATTGAGTTGATATAATTATACGGTATAATTGAGAAAGTTGTTTTGATGTAGATAGGATAATTTGAGTTAATGATTTGGTACAGTTCCGAGTAAATAGTTGATGAACATGGATAAGTTGAATTAATGGTTGTGTGGTATATTTAGGAATGTTTTGAGATGCATTTAGGAAAGTTCGAGTGGAGGATTATGCGAGATTTTTGTGAATAAGTTGATGAGCATAGATGGTTTTAGTTCATGGTATTGTGGAGAAGTCGATTAATTATTTGAAAGTTGAAGATAAGTCTAGTTAGTGTTATTGGGTATGTGAGATTTTGTGTACATAAGCTGAGGAGCATAGATGGTTTTAGTTAATGGTATTGTGGAGCAGTCAATTGATTATTCGGTAGTTGCAGATGAGTTTAGTTAGTGTTGTTGAGGCATAAGATGTGAACGATCTGAGGTAAAGGCAATTTTGGATCATCGAGGAATCATTTTAAGGTTACTGAGAATTTTAGGTTGTTGTTATAGAATTGTACTTGAGTTACTAATTAGAGGATTTTCGATGAATTGAGTTAGCGGTATTGTTGTAAATCGAGGATCTTGTGTTTGTTTTTTTTTCGTGTTTGTATATTTGTTGCGCGTATAGTGAAACAATTTTAGTTTTTTTATATTATTTGGACTTGTGGATATATTGTATTACGAGGATTGTTAAAAAGTTATGTTGATTAGTTAAGCGATATTTTTTATATTGGAAACTGTTTAATTCTGTGTAACACTTGCAATAATTTTCTTTTAGTTAAATTACTTTACTCTGTATGTATCGCCTCATATGACTTGGGTTGCATATCAATTTTATGTTTTAAATTTTTTTTTCTGAAATTTTCAACTGCACTTGTGATTTCTGGAATTCATTTCTCAAATGGAAATTCAAATGTATTGAAGGTGGAAGAAATTTTTTTTCTCTTTAAAGTTTCTTTTAAGCAATATTAATCGTTATAGTTATTTTTTTTTACAATCGGATTTGCAAAATTTTTTTTTTATCTTAAATTCATTCTATCTCTTGTGCTGGCGTTTGCGGCATGCAGCAAATCGTTTGCGCAGGGAATGGCATGTTTTTTTTTGTGTTGCATTTGTAAACAGTGGGGGTGCATACTGATCACATGCGCACTCACAGTTTGCGATTCTAAATTTAATCACAGTATTTTTTTTTCTTAATTTTATTTGTAACCAATGCTCGTAGTGAAGTTTTCTTTTAAAATTCCTTAGGCTACTCAGCATTCTTGCAGGTTATAATTTTTTTTTTTTTATCATTTATACGATTAGTTAATTTATAAAATTTTAATTTGCAAATCTGAATTAATTCCGTTAAATTTTTTTTTAAACTTTTATTTGTAACCAATGCTTTTAGTGAATTTTTTTAATTTCTTAGGCTACCAAGCATTCTATGAAGTTACAAAATTTTTTTTTCTCCACTTATGCACACTCATCGTTTCAATCTCTAATTTTTTTTTTTTACTTTTTTACTTAATTATTTTCATTAAATATTATCAATGCTCTTAGTGAACCATTGAAATTTTTACGCTTGAGTATGTAAAGAGTTCTGCTAGTTATTTTTTTGATGGTCTGGGACTTTCACTTCACATTGGTCGTGTCAAGATTTCGATGTTAAACGATTATGAAGTGTCTGTTTCTGAGCGCCACGCTTGAATTGTATGTAAATGTTTTCACTGGCGTTTATTTCTTATCAATGTATTTTGTTCAACACTCCTAAGTGTTGTTTTATTAGTTGCGCAGTTGTTACATACGCCAATTTTGTATTCTTACGTGTTATTTGTCTTAATATTTTTTATTATTTAGTGGCACACGATTATTTGTGATTGTTTAATTATTTCTATTTGTCAGTCTGTGTCTGATGTTTTTGTGAATTGTTTGGGTGATCCATTCAGTAAAATTTTTTTTTTTCTCCTCTTCGTACATTAACGTCATTGTAGTTGTTGATAGTTAATTTGGTTTTCCCTCACGGAATAGGTTAGGAACTTAAGAAATTGATTGTATTTTTTTTTTAACATTCTTATTTTCATTTTATGAGCGGTGAGAGGAGCTGGAAATTGGTGCTTGGAGTCTTCAAGGGTGGTCACAAAGGGCCAAGTTTAATTTTTTTTTCTCATAACTGTTGTTTCATTACTAATATGGTTTCCCTGGGAGACAAAGTTTCTGTTACATTTTTTGCAGTTTATCAGATTTCTTTAGCAATATCTGAGCGACGATGGAGCTGCCAACATCATGGATGAACATGGACAGAACCCCTCATAAGACGTGGACAGCTGATAGTGAACCAGGAGTCTACAAATTTTGTTCTTGACATAGACATTTGCCGACGCTAGGCCAATTCTGTATTTCGTTTGCTTACTGAAATTTTTTTTTATTATTATTCATTTTGGTTTTGTTAATCTGAGAGAGGGGAGGAGTGATGGGGGCCGCCTTTCCATAAGGATCACAACAGTAATTTGTATATCGGCCCTGTTGTTGTTTACAAGCAGAGGAATTTCTGGGAGTGCCTCTCACCCCACCGAAAAGGGTGACGCATTTCCCACGCCTGGAAGAAGGCAATGTACCCATAAATACATCATGGTATGGGATGTTTTTGGGAATTTCCCGCGTTTTGGGGAGTCATGGACCGCGGGAAGATATCCCTCCGCTGACTTCAGACCAATCAGAAAAGCTGATTGTGTTTCGAAAAAGAATCCTCTCCAGAATACAGAGGTAAACCGCCGCGAAATATAAGCGCATGCACGACGAATTTAGTCACTCTCTGACACGAATTTTATCACCGATTTTGGTCTGACGACCCTTTGACAAAATGCCGCGATTGGAGAATCGCGAGATGGCCACACCAAGATTCCTCTCTCTCTCAGATCCTAATTCAGTTAAGTAATCATGTATATCTCTTTATTATTTAACGTAATTTAAATGTTATTGTAAATAAATTAAGTGTTAATTTAAAGAACGGCTTTTTAATTTAGTGTCCTGTTTTATTTGTCTTTAATGATTAATGTTTAAACTTAAGCTATAGTGTGACGCCAAATGATAAATTAGAACCTGGGTATTATAAAATGGATAATAAGAATAAATTAAATTAACTTAAGTTAGCCGGGCGTTGCATTAGTATGTAACTGAACTCCTCCTAATCGGCAGGACCGATTTTGATGAAAGTTTTTGTCTGTTCCAATGGACTCGATAATGATCTAGATTTATTATTCGGTTTAGAAATGTTTATTTAATTAATTATTTATTTATAAATTGTTGATCTTGGAATGTTTTACATTGGATCCGGCAGACTGCGCTACGATCGCAGTATCGAATATACAAAAATCTTTTATTTTGAATTCAAGCCGTGTGTACAGGACATCGTCGGTCGGGTCCTGTAGTATGTATGTAAAATCTTAATTGCTATGTAAGTATCAGACTATCCATAACATCTTGACTTTCAACTGATTATACACACGTCTCGCTCATTCGGTGCATTAAATGCCCCCAGGGCATATATACGTCTTTCCAAAATACGATTCTTTTCTTTGCGCCGATATCGGTAAACCTATTCGTAAGGTTTTAGAATGCAATAAAATGGTTTTGAAAGTATTTGCGAAGAATTTACTTAATTCAAAGAAAAATTTGCTTATAAATGCTTTTCTTTTCCAACCAATACGCCTCTTACGTGGGTCTACGTGAAAAACAGTGGCATTAGGAAGTGAATTAAATAATTTTTAATTTACAGTTAAGGGGTTAATATGATTTTTACAACACACTGCTGAACAAATTATTCTCTGATCAAAAAGCAGGGTGGTGTAATCAGAAGGGCGCCTATTTTCTTGTTGACAATATACTGCTCCATCATCGATAGATGTGTTTTAGAAGTGAGAGAGATATGAATTTGAAGTATTGCCAGAATCGCTCTGGTCTCCTGATCATGTCTCTAATGGCTTTTTGATACAGAATTCAGGAAGTCATTGCGGGGCGAAGAATTAATTACACAAATGGTGTCTTTCAAGAGGTACAACAATAAAAGCCATGAAATGCTGTGATAAATGTATATGTATGTATCTGGATAGTTACTAAGCAGGTTTATAACAGAAAAATGTAATAAGATTTAAAATTATATAGTCATATATATTTGTCATAAGTGGCAATGCAATGTTCATAGTAGTTTTATAAATATTTCCTTAAGAAATATAGCATTGGACCACCCATACACTTTAAATGTTTAAGTATGAATAAACCAATTTAGTGTCTATTTTCATATGTGTTTAATTGTTTTTTAACTCCTTAATAGTTAATTTTTTTTCTAGAATTCAATAAGAAAAATGCCACATTTTTAATGCATTTTTATATTAATTTTATCATTTTAAATAGTAAATGCCATTAAAATTAGTATTTTTTATTATTTTTCATTCATTTTTAACTTTAATGAAAATAATGTTTTACTTACAAGTTTTTTTCTCTCTGTGAATGTCTAACAGAAAAGCTACAGTTAGGGCTTTAAACATTAATTAAGTACAATTATTTACAATTTTTAATTACATTTACTTGACCCCTTTTAATACACAATTATCGCAGTCCATTCAACTAATTTGATACTAAAATTTGATGAAATACCGGCGAAACAGGAAAAAATAATTGAGAACCTGTATGTCTGAGCGGCAAACGGGCGATACCATGGCGAACCGAACGCATTGACCTTACGGCGTATGGGTGAAACTGGAAAGGGCTTAAAGCTATATTTATAAGTATTAATTTCATTTATTAAACATTGCACAAAACTTGCTAAAGAACTGATTGAAATATTTATATAAGTTAGGCTGCACTTGATCGTATTAAAAAATTGTTGTAAATTGATCAGATAATCAATCTCACGTTTGATTAATGTATGGTTACTAACAGAAAAAAAATGATTTTTTTCTATATAATTTTTTTTTCTTTATTACAATATTATTCATCTTGACAGTGCTTTCATAAATATTCATTGTTATTGCAATAACCCAGCACTGAAATGTAATGAGTTTGTAATGAAATTTACTAAAAACATTCCTGGTCGCAACAATAGTAGATTTAGTGTCGAATAAATCTTACTGATACTGTTTTGCGAATTGCTTGAAAATAACGCACTATAATTAAACAAATGATAACATACCATTTAACAAAGTCAGAAATTATTTTTAGATTAAGTGTGGGTGATTTAACCTAAAAGTTGTAGTAAATCCATGATCTCTAATGATTACACTTTCGTCAAATAAAATATCATCCCGAGTTAAAGATGTACCGCTCTTAATTCGAGAATTATTTCACAAAATGAACGAACTTTAACAATTTAATTGCTGACATTATTGATAGTTTCAATATTTACTGAGTAAATTTGGCTAATCGTTAGTAATATTCTCTTGCCGGGATAAGTAATAATGCGCTCTTCAGGATAAATGTGTACCAGTATATCATCCTTTCATCTGCTTAGCGCATTATGTTTCATCTATCAAAGATAATCCTTCTTGAAACCTTTGTATACGCAGCATTTCTTAAGAGATATCTAATCCAATAAATGTCTACATATTCAAAGCTGACATTGACATTTTAGTGTACTTATCTTCAATGTTAAAGCATGATAAATGGACTTGGTGGTAGTGTTCTTAGTATAGGAAAAGAATTATTGAACGTTTTTATATTCATTATTTTTTTTCCTTCTTGTCGAGGGATATAGTTTATGCTCAACTTTTTCTCAAACTCAGTGGCGCAAGAGCCCATGAGGACCGGGATCTACTGTGCCCATCCCAGTACACGTGACCATTGGCTGCTGAGGTGAATAAGTAGATGTTCCGATCAGATGGTCAGTCTAAAGCGAGACCCCCAGTGTCTAAGTCCCCAACCCAAGCAAGCTTGGTGCTAATTTATCGATCCACTGCATATTTTATGCTACTGTGCTCTAATTGATGATAAATTAATACATAAATATAGTGGTAGATCTGCATTAAAATGAATTTGTTAACATACGTTTGAAAACAAAACCAGTACGAGTAATTACATTTCACACGAATACATTGCAAAAATATCAATCACAAAATATATTTCTATGAATGGTTTTAAAATTATACAAAAACTATTAAATGATATTTAATAAATATTTGTAACTTTGATACATAACTTCCCAAGTTAAATATCATGTAAGTAGAAATTTTTAAATTTTTTTTATTCTTTTGGGAAAATTAAAAAAAAATAACAATTTCTGTAATTCTTGTCTGTTAATTGTTTTGTTTCAGTAACACAGTTATTAGTAGCTCTCTATAAAATAAGTAGTATTATAACTGATTAAGCATTTGTAAGTTAAGATATGTTATCAAAATTAAATTCTATCAATGTTCTTGGAAACTATCAAAGGTCCTTTTCATATTCCCATGTGCATTTTTAACTGCAAAATAAATCTTCCACAAGGGATAAAGCCGTTTGATGTGTAATGGATGGTTATAGATAAATAACAGTTAGGGTTAGTGATATGATTTGTTTTCACCTGAAAGAATCGGATCATTGCTTTCAGCTTCAGAAAAAAAATATTTGATAAACGACCAACTCCATAAACAACATAAATTGATATCGTGATAAGAACTTCACAGTACAACAATTATACTGATTTTATTGTCCTTGTGTATAAAGATCGAGACAGATAGTACTGAAATTATTATTCATGTGTTTTTTTTACTATTTTTCCATTTACGTTTTCTCATTAGGAAATCGCTTAAAATTATTAATGCCTTATTAAGGAAATTGACTGGTGGCTTATTAATCACCTATTATGTATAATTCAATTATTATCAAACAAATTAAAATAATTCTGCATCATTAGATGAATCTCATTACGATTGTTCATGAATTACGGTTAAGTGATTATACCGCAAATGGAATAATTTAATTAATTTTAATTAACTTTATCATTTTCAATTTAATCCTTCAATTGATTTAACTAATGCGTGATGACATGCGTAAATTATATTAAGTACGAATGAATAGTAGAAATTGATGATTTATAATAAAGTTCCTTGAAAATAAGAAAATGTACTTCATAACTTTTTCTGCACACACCACCAAATGTTTTTGCTAATTTCATCAAAAAAAATAGAGAGATCTTACATATTTAATAATATTTTTTATTGTTTTTCAGATATTAATTTTTTTTATTTATTTTTTTTTACCAATGAATTCATCTCATTTCTTAGAAACGAAATCCCAGATTTTATCTTTTAAAAACTTATTATTCAAGTACAAGTGGCTTACAAGTGGATAAAACCTACTGATTAATTATTTAATCTGGGAGCTGGCGCACACTCGATACTGACGTTAATGGTCACGCAGGGTGACTGAGTCACCCCAATCCATTTATTATTATTATTTTTTTTATTTTACACTATAAAAATCGTAATTCCTGTGAATAATTTAATTTTGAGAAAGTATACTTACCTACTTTTAACGATTTTTCAATTTTTCTTTGAGAATTAAAAAAATATATATCAATTAAACTGAACTAAGAAGTTTCAAACGTGCGTGACTGTAATAAAGTACCCAAATCACATAAACTTCTCGCTAACATGAATGTTATTTGCAGACAAAACTATCATATTTTGTTCAAGTTATTATATTTTTATTGTTTCTTGATGATCCACAATCAGCATGTTGAACTTTTCCTTGTTTGTGCATTTTTGAAAGTGCGAAGTGTGTTTTGCGGTACACTTCTGACTTCCTATTTATCTTGATATAGTTCTTTAAGTAGCATTTGAAAATTTTCTTTTTAACTCTAACGTTTCATGTTCATTGCTTTTCTAAAATTTACTTTTGCTATCATGTTTAATATGCATTATTTCAGCAGCCTTTTCTATTGCTGCATCAGTTTGAACTTTCTTCAGTAGAGATCCCAGGTACCCATTTATTTTTTTATATATTTTTGCTCATTTACATTTATGAACTATACTAAGTCGTGCAACACAGCAATCAAAGCCACTAAGTTGTTTACAGGGGAAAAATGTAACATGTTCATAGAGAACACTTTGGAAATAAAGTAATCGCGCGTAGAACTCAGTTAAATTAAGTACGTCAAGAATGTTAAGAAAAAAAAACTTTCCCCACGCCCAAAAAAAAGAAGATATATAACAAATACATTTAGACACCCATTAAAAGTGTCATATGGGAGGATACTGTCAAGGTCATTGGTTACAAAAAAACTATTTCGTAAACCTGGGGTGACTCTGATAGTAATACTCACTCCTTTAGATCACGATCCGATCCTGGTCGTATCTCTTTACATCCTGCCTAACTATGATGAACTAACATTGACTTAGAAAATATGATTCAAATCAGCACCAACTGTGTGGTATTTGGTGATTTCAATGTCATATACTCTGCTTGGAACTGCAGAACTAACTCCTCTAGAGGTGTTCGTTTCCTTAATTTTACTAACATGCTTAATCTCAATATTTTGCTTATCCGAACTCTCCCACTCAACTCTTTATATACATTAGATTTTTCCATCGTACGTAATTTCTACTACCTTTATAAAGAGTGTTTTTTTTCCAGGTATAGAAGTTTAAGATGGCATTACTTTCCAAGATGACGACCGATTTAACAGCTGTCAAGTGATTTATTCTCAGTTTGGTTTGGCAATTCATCAAAACGATCATCATGCAAGGCGTAGATTCGTCGAATGGGCCCAAAACGAGATTGCCGTTGTTCCCGATTTTCATAAGCGAATTTTGTTTAGCGATGAAGCGCACTTCTGGTTGAATGACTACGTCAACAAACAAAACTGCCGCATTTGGAGTGAAGCTAATCCACAAGTGTATGTCGAAACACCGTTACATCCAGAAAAACTGACTGTTATGGGCGCTTTATGGGCTGGTGGAATCATTGGTCCGTACTTCTTAAAAACGATGAAGGCCACAACGTTACAGTTAATGGTGATCGGTATAGAGGCATGATTACTAACTTTTTCATTCCTGAATTGAACAATCATGATGTCCAGGAGCTGTGGTTCCAACAAGACGGCGCAACATGTCACACAGCTCGTGCCACAATCGATTTATTGAAAGACACGTTTTGGACCTGTGAATTGGCCTCGAAGATCTTGTGATTTAACACTTCTAGACTATTTTCTGTGGGGCTATGTAAAGTCATTGGTCTATGCGGATAAGCCACAAACGCTTGACCATTTGGAAGACAACATTCGCCGTGTTATTGCCGATATACGGCCACAAATGTTGGAAAAGGTCATCAAAAATTGTACGTTCAGATTAGACTACATCCGAGCCAGCCGTGGCAGTCATATGCCAGAAATCATATTTAAAATGTAATGCCACAAGATTATCTTTCAAATAAAAAATTCATGTCAATCGAATAATACATCGTTGTTTTATTGCAATTTAAAGTTTTATATCTCTAAAAAAAAACACCATTTACTATAAACTCCCTACACGATCTATCTTCAGATCCCAACCCCGTTCTTCTCAACTTTTATCTTAAGCTTAATAAAGAACTCACTAATCCCAGAGTCGATCATATGAATTACCCCCTCTTTACTAAATATCTCAATAGCAATATCCCCTGATTAAATTTTCACGCTAATAATATCAATTCTAACGCTGAAATAGAGCAAAAAATCTCAGATTTCACTGAAACGGTACTCGCCGCCCATAGCCACGCCTCCCGACCAATAGAAACGCAACACAAGTTACACTTCACCAATTCACGAACTCATTAAACCAGTGCTTCTCAAACTTTCAATACTGGCGCCCCCTTTTCGATCACAATTTTTCGCGCCCCCTTATACATTAATAATGTACTGAATGCAATAATAATGCACTTTGACGCTAAAGTTACAATAGGCGATCTTAATTCTAAACCATACAAATTAGTAACATAAGTATTAAAAATTTTGTATACTACTTTTAAGCAAAATAAATAAAATAATAGGATAATTATTATGTTATTTTTCCTTTCTCTAATTTTTTAAATTGAACATATTACAAAATGCGGTAGCTGCTTAGAAGACAAAATATAGATATCTGCTAAATATAGAAAAAGAACTCAGAGGGTCAATTTCTAATAATAAGCATTCCTTATAAAAACTTTGCTTTCCAAGACAAGCTCATGGAGGTCATTAATACTTATTAAACTTGTTCTTAATTTAGTATTAATTAATTAGTTATAAAATATTCTGTGCAGAACTGATACATTAAAAGTATACCGGCTGAAGTGCCCGCTCTTTGCTCGAGTTCATTTATAAGAAAATAAAACATTATTGATATAATAGCTGAATTGTAAAGGGAAGCGCGCGCGCGCGCAAAGCCAAGTGCTGGACAATGTTTACAAAAACGTAAAATGATTTTTTTAAATCGTTGCTCAAATTATAATTAGTTTTAACCGAATTGTAATTTTAAGCCTCACAGAATTAGCATTTATAATTGATATTAAACAGTAGCGCACACAGGAATTTTTCAAGGGGGGTCCGGGGTCGAAAGTTCAGCAATCTTGTATCAGGTTCCTTTTGATTTTGTCGATTTTCGGGAACAAAACACAGTAAAAAACTAATTCTTGACTAAATAATTAGCATTAACTAATAAAGTTAATCATTATTAACAAATACTTAACTAAATTTTGCGTACTATAAACTTAGAATTATAATCAATCGGAAAAAAAATCAAGGGCTTTGGGGGGTCCGGACCCCCCCTTGTGTGCGCCACTGATGTTAAATAATGATCAATAATATAAAATATCGATGAAGAATAATTGTATTATTTTTAATATTTAAAGTGAAAAGACTTCAACATGTTTTAACCCGGGAGCAGGCGCGCACTCGGTACGGTCGGGGTTATTGAGTCACCCCAATCCTTTTTTTATAATTATTTTATTGTACACGATACAAATCATGATTCCAGTGAATAATTTAGCTAAGAGAAAGTTTACTTACCTACTTTCAAGGACTTTTCAATTTTTCTTTGGTAATAAATAAACAGTTTTCCCAGAATTAACGATTTCGTAATCTGTGTGTCCCGCGCGACCACTTCCGGGTAAAAAGTATATTCATTATGATAATATGTATGTTACTGCTAAAAAATTGTGTGAAACGTTTTTCGTTATGCTTTATACATTGAGAATATTTATAAAAATATGTCTTGGCCAACTAATCCTTCATGTGCTTGTGTGTGGGGGGGGCTCTCTCCGTGGTTTTCCAAATATCATAAAACTCTTTTGCATGAAAAAAAGCGCAACAGAGAACACGTAAGAGAGGGGTCATAACTAACTGTACCAATAACTTAGAAGGTCAAACAGATTACAGCTGTATTGTGCAGTATTTCAAAAATAATGACAGTGATGATTTTTTTATGTTCCTAAAGTTTTTCGATTCTGGGTACGGGATCTGGTTTTTCTCTGAAAGAGTAGTATGTTAGGTTATAAAAAAAAAAAAGCGTAATAAAAAAAAATCTCTCATCACGGTATGACAGCAAATCAAATAAAAGTTTTTTTATTTGGTTATAGGATCAAAGATAACTAATTAGGTATTGAAGAAGTTTTTATTTTTGATGGCTTAATATCGCCTATAAATTATGTCAGAGTAAAAGTGTATTTTTTATTATGTCTGAAAGTATTTTGTTTTAATTCATTCAAGTAAACTAATTATTTTTTTAAATCTTTTATTTTCGATATGCTCGCGCCCCCTCGTAAGGTCATCGCGCCCCCATGGGGGCGCGCCCCACAGTTTGAGAAGCACTGCATTAAACAGAACAATCAGTTCAGAAATTTAGAACACTTGTCCCACACTACAAAACGCTGTACTACAAAGCTCAAAGTAATGTTAAAAAAGAATTGCGTAAATATAGTAGTGATAACTAGAGTAACAAACTCAAAGCATTTAGCACTCAAGATAACAGTCTGTAGGTGGTGCAAAATTTCCTTTTTAATTAACCAAAAATGAAATTTATAACTGTAATTTAAAGATGCTACTTGTTATGAAAACAGTATAATTATATAAATGTGTCCAAGTTGTACATAATCTATAAAAATTACAGTTTCGTTTTAACAAAAAAAAATCTACATTCCAGAAAATTTAAATTAAATAAAAAGTCATGTTTGTATAAATAAATAATTAATAGATTGAGAATATACTAATAAATTATCCAAAAGCAACAAGAAATTCCAATGCTTAAATAATACTAATGATTTAGCCTAAAGGAATACAATTAAATTATTTTCGTTACATATAAAAGTTAGTATTTAATTGTACATTCATTTTTTAGTTGTTTCAACTACAAAAATTACAAGTGCATTTTTGATAAGAATTATTATTACATTTAAAAACAACCATTATTTGTATAATGTATGACAAAACTAAATAAATTTTTCATTTTATATTTATTATCTGGCCAAATCTCTATTATAAACAGATTAAGTTTTAATTAATTATACTTTCGACGTAAAAATGATTTGATGAAACAACATCGAAAATTGTATTGCTACTTAAATTCAATCACCTCTCTGTTTTTTATTTAACAAATACAATTCAAAGTTTAGATATACTCTCAGCCTCTCAACAACTCATAATATTTATGAGAATAATATTAACATTCCATCCTTTCCATTCTCTAAGCTTATTATGTTCCCTTTATTAAACAAATCCTTTTTGAAGGCTGCGTATTCCCAGTGGGATTAGCCCGCTGTCCTCCAATCTGATAAATGTCTCGTTATTCAAAGCTGACATTGACACATCAGGTCGTTTATTTGTGCCAAACGTCCCACCGGATAATGATGGATGAACACCCTTACAATAATTCTGGATAGGCTGCTAAAAGGCACTAACAGCTAAAAAAACCCGGAAGGATTCCTTTAACTATTATCTCATTTCTTTCTCTTTCTATGAATATATTTACTGCTGTTGCAAGAGCATTAGATATTTATTCTTATCAACAGCTTATTTTGCAGGAATTTGTTTTAGAAAACCCGAGGCATATTAAAAGGGAATTCAGCAGTCAAAAAGTTTTTTTAGTACTACTGAACGGTGAATAAGCAAATAAAATTAAATATCCTACTGTCAGTCAGCTTATACAAATGATGCATTTTACTGCTCAGTTCATAAAATATTTTAAACCCTCATGATATGTAGAAATTTAAATGTTTTTACTTCTAGAATTCAGATCCAAACCAAAATATTAGCTTTTGTACCACAGTTATTGAATAATTTTAAACTAAATTAAATCCTGTTATGTCTAAGAAAAAATAGTTAGATATTGTCTTAATTATGATATGTTTCTGCATAGTATGTCTCTTAGAAAAAAATGAAAAGTATAAAAAATGAAATGGGAATATTAGATGGAAATACTTGTAAAACATTCTTGTTTCGCGTAAAATTTTATTTTGGTTGATGTTAAGGAATCTTGAACTGAATAAAGATTGAGCGTTGGATTACTATAAATATTGCATCTACTTTTAGCTTTAAAAATCAATAATCAAATGCTTCTTCATGTGTTACATAATTTTATTCATAAATTCAAATTATCTTCATATTGATACATAAAAGTAATATCTAAGAAGCATTTTTTTTCTTTTGTTCTTTTACAGTTTAGGCGAAATAAAAATATATTTAAAATTATGAATGGATAAATATTCGTGAGGTCATAATGTAAGTATAAATATATATTTTGTATTTCTCTCAGTACATTTTTTTTTATTTGCAGTACCTAATTTGAAACAGTAATGCAGAACTCGATTAAATTTTTTTACACACACTTTATATATATATATATATTATATATTTTAAGATATCAACTATTTCAGGTTATACTCGAGGAGAAAAAAAACATTAAGCAAATGGGCAACATATTAGAAAAAATATAATTAATCTTGTTATTTTAATTTTATGTAGACTTCTTTTAAGATTCACTTCTCATTTTCAACTCATATTTTTTTATCAACTTAATGATAATCAACACATATGTACAACAATGTAACATAATTTTACAACTCACATATTGCTTTAAAAAATTAAATAATTAAAATCTTTTCATAGAAAGTAATTTATTAGACTCATTCATTAATGACATAAAAATCCCAAGAAATATACTTTCCTAACGGTTCTTAGTTAATAAAATCTTAGAAACAATGAGGAATGTATGATAAAAGAAGAAAAAATCCTTCAGAATGTTTTAAACACATACTCTTAAATGCTTTAAAAGTAATTTAAAATTAAAAATATTTTTTTCTAATCTACATAAATTTTTAAGGATATTTAAAATTAAATTCGTCTGATAACTTTCCCATCAATCTTCTTAATATTCATCATAACTAACTCCGATATAGAACGCGCGTTTCACCGTTAAAATACCTGATAAAGCAAAAGTTATTTAATTTTTCTTTAGAGGACGGCTGGTCGATAGCGCGACCAAAAAGAATAGCCCCTTAAAGGACGGCGCTGGTCGGAGTAGCGACCAAGCTCTTCTTTCCCCCTTTAACAGCTTTCGGATCACTGCGGTTCCTATTAGAATCCAGGGACGTCAATCACTTGACCGGTCTCTTTTGTATTGAGAGGGGGAAGGGGTGTTCCCTCTTTCTCACTTATCTAGAATTCCCTCTTTTTCCCTCTTATGCCCTTTTCTTGCTAGGAGATTTAATCTTTACACAGTTTTATTGTAAGTGGTTTTTTCTTGCCTTTACGTATTCATCTCTATATTTTTTCTCATTTTAAATTAACTTGATTAAAAAAAAAGAAAAACAGAAGAGAAAATGCCTAAACGGAAAAGAGGTCTGACCACTGAAGAGATCCAGAAACTTCTGATTGATTTAGAAGACGAAATTTTTGATGATTCAGATTCTGATTGTGAATTAGAAAATGAAGAAGATTTAGATCAATCTATAAATTTTAACGTAGTTGCCGAAGATGAACTTATCTCGCAAGAGCAAAACGAAATCTTCTGGGAAAATCCACAAATATTCCATAAAGCAAAAATTTTGCCATTTACTGGAAATATTATGATAAGGGGAGCTGCTGAGTTGTGTGAAATGGAAAGCGATTTTTTTAATTGCATTTTTAAAAACTCTCTTGTGAAAAAAGTTACAGACGAGACGCCGCTCGTATATTACAAAATGCAACTCCTTCAAATTCGAGGAGGCATAACCCGGCATGGACTCAAACTAATGAAGTGGAGATGATAAAATTTCTAGCCTTAATCCTTTTAATGGGACATATAGAAAAAGACAATGTAAAGGAATATTGGTCAACAGATCCAATGCTGGAGACACCGTTTTTTAGAACTGTGATGCCGAGGGATAGATTTTTAAATTTACTTCGGTATTTACATTTTGAAGATAATAATAATATTCCAGATAAAACTGCTTTGGATTATGACAGACTTTGGAAACTGAGATATGTGTTTGACTCGTTAAACAATTCATTCCAAAACATATATAATCCATCTGAAGAGCTTGCCATAGATGAAGTAATTGTTTCTTTTAAAGGGCGCGTGATATTTAAACAATATATTCCTAAAAAAAGAAAAAGATTTGGAATCAAGTTGTATAAAGTAGTTGATAAAAAAGGTTATACCTTCAACATGAAAGTATATTTGGGATGTGATAAAAAAAGAATTAAAAGTGATGTAAAAATGACATCTACTCATGCAACAGTGCTGGAATTGGCGGAATGCGTAAAAGACAAGGGGCATAAGTTGTTTATGGACAATTTTTTTTCATCACCAGCATTGTTTCAACAATTGTATATAGAATACAAAATAAATTCATGTGGCACCATGCGACCCAATAGAAAAAATTATCCTAAAAAGTTAGCTTGCCCGAAAATGAAGAAAGGAGATTTATCTGTAAAATTTGGTTGCGGAATGACGGCCATGTGCTGGAAAGACAAAAGAGAGGTTTTCATGCTAAGTAACATGCATGACCCAGACATGAGTACATCAACTTTGTGCAATGACAGATGCGAAAAACCCGGTTTAGTGACAAGCTACAATACTAATATGGGTTTCGTAGATCTAAGTGATCGTATGGCCAATAGTTATACATTTGGACGCAAAACATTGAAATGGACCAAAAAGCTTTTCTTTCACTTATTAGACTTAACAGTATTGAATGCATTTATATTGTATAAAATTAAAACGGGAAATAATATATGCCACAAAATATTTCGACTAAATTTAATCCGACAACTACTTCAAAACGAAAATATTGAAACAATTATTACCAGTCCAGAACGAAATGCGAGAAATAATAGGCCTGAAAATAAGCATTGGCCTGAATGTAAAAAAGTTCAAAGACGTTGTGCCATGTGCAAGTCGAAAGGTATGACGAGACGCACATCCGTCTCTTGTAAATTATGTAACGTAGGATTATGTGTAAATTGTTTTGAAGAATACCATACGAACTAATATATTGAATTGAAATAGGCTGTTAAATTGTAGTTCATTTCCGGTTTATGCAATTTTTTACGTGTATTTTACATCTGTATATATTTAATATGTATTATATCCAAGTACAAAATCATAATTGTATAGTTACAAAACGCATTTAAAATGCTTAAAAATTTTAAGAGATCATTGATTTTAAAATACACTAATTAAGGTCATAATAGTGCATTATACTTTCAAAGAGATTCTTTTTTCTTCGATTAGATAATCTTTTATTACTTTGAGTAGCTTTGATAAGCATAAAACCTTTAACAAAATCTGTGGAAACATGACATTAGTACTCCTTTATTATATTAGTTTTATATATATATATATATATATATATATATATATATATATATATATATCATTATATATTCATTCTATTTTTAATAGTAAATTCTGTAATTTTTCTATTTGTATTACAAACAAATATTAAACCAAGAATAAGATTTATGTTGATGTTAAAATCATGTTTTAATGGATTTTATGTAAAACTTTAATAGTATTTTATTTCAAAATAAATCTTAAATTTTTAAACGTGCTCCTTGTTATTTTATCATTTTAAGTTATAATTTATGTTAATGATTTAAGAAGAAATACATATATTACATAAATTGTTACTGAGAAAAGTGCTATATGTTTAATTAGTAATTTTTACCACATAAACCGTTTTATTATTTTTATTTTCTTTTAGATTCATATTAAACAGGATAATTGAAAATGTTCATAATACAAAAAAAAAAAAAATTGCTAATGCATATAAAGCCATATATATGCTAGATTTTAAATTACTTCATTTTCTCAATTTTATTAATTGTTACGCTTATAAAATTCCTTAAAAATACATTTGTAGAGAATATAGAACATTTCGCTTTAAGTTTTTGCTGAAAATTTGTATATAATTACATAATTTATTTGTTGAACAGAAACGTATTTGAACTATTAACTTATGTAGTGCTTAATGAAAAGTAATTTTGTGACTTTATATGAGCCCCTTATATTCTAAACATTGTTGTATTGTGCTACTTAAATTTAGGAAGAATATGTCAATTGTATTGGAGCTTTTCTTATTATATATTGAACATTTCTAATTTCTTTTTGCAAAACTGAGTAGATTAACTTCATAATAAATAAGTTATCTAATAATTTACCTTCTTTATAAATAATTCGAAACTAATAAATATATCTTTTGAAACGGCATTTAACTAACTTCTGTTTGAAAATTATTTGCTTCATTTCTTTTAAGTATTAAATAATTGTCAAATCTTTTTATATTTAATACTCTTTATAAAAAAAACAGAAAATCTTTTTTTAATCCTGTTAAAATAACAGAAAACTAGAAAAAAAAATTAAAAAATAATAATTGAATAAAATAAGGCTTGGAATATATATATATATATATATATATAGTATACTATGACTACTTGAATAAGTACTGAATTTATTAGGACTAATTAAAGGGAGGGAGGAATTTTCTACTAAATGATGTTATCAGTGGAGAGAAAACCCAGTTCGGAATACTTCCCAGTACTGAATCAACTTTTTTAGAACGTCAGCTGTGAGAGAAAGGTAAAAGAATTACCTAAGAGAAGAAAGCTAGAACAAAATGCCGGTTGTAAATCGAGATGTTTGAAGCAAAACTCTTCTTTTTGAAAAAAAAAAAAAAATACAGAAAATTAAAACTGTTGACGAAGATCTCTAACCCAACTGGAGAGGCGTAGAAATGATTCTGTAATAATTTTGACTGTTGATCGAAAGGTTTGGCTAATACAATTAATTACACTAAAGATAGTAATATTAAAAAAATCAAGGCTATAGATTTTTCTATTTCCTTAATATTAAAAATTTTATGATTACCTGGGATGGATAGAGGTAGTAAAAATTTCTTGGAATTCATTTCATTTTGAAAAGGAATAAATGCAGAGTGTGGTAGGGGGGGAGTAGAGCATAGTTATTCAAACTCATAAAAAAACAATAGAATTGTCATCGCCACAGATCTGAAATTTGAAGGAGTCTTCAATTCTATTCAATCCTTTAGAGAGTACTCTATCAATTGCAGTGTTTCTGCAGGGGAGAATGAATAGATAGGATTCTGCAGGAGATAGTGATCAAATCGTTAAATGCCAAATAATAACAGATGAAGCACCTAAAAAAATTCAGCTGTAGTAAAGCTCAATAAATTGCACAGTAGTCAATAAGTTCAAGCTGATCAATCACTTAAAAAACGGCTGATACCTGTGGAGGCCTTTTACACGTTTTGAGTGTAAATTATTGGGAGAGGGGATTGATCTTACATTGATTTTCAAATGTAATGGTTTTTATTGCTATGTTAATAAAGAATATTCGATTATTATGAATATTTCGATTTATTTTTGGACTGGGGTTAATTTTTTTTTTCTGAGCTGCACATTTGGAAACTATTGTATTACCATACGTCCTGAAAAGGAATATTGTGTTCAGAATTAGAAAGACGCGTGCATTATATTTCTTAAAATATTTTTGAACTTTATTTTTATCACACAGAGATCAGAGCATTTATCTTAGAATTTCAGAAATGTTATACTAACTGATACATCAAAAGAATTATAATTTATTGCAGCTTAAAAATGAGAAACTAATAAGTTTTACTTCTATCCATAAAACTAATAAAATAACCTTTTTATGTGAAAGATGAAAAAGTAAGAAATAAATGTGTTGTAATTAGTCATAAAAGAACAATTAAATACGAATAAGAATAGTTTATTCCTTACATAAATAAGTCTACCAAGATACATGAATGATTTGCTCCTTACTGACTTATAATATACTTATGATTTACTGTCATAATTTTGTCTTATGTCAACTAATTGTTTGCGTTTTACTAATCAAGAATTTTTCTAAAAATTCAAAGGATTTAATACTTTCTGCTAACGAAAGCAGTATATTACAGTTGGAAAAAATATAAATTTTACATTTATTCATTTGTGTATTTAAAGGATTTATTTTTAAGAACATGCAAATAAATCGATAGTTTATTAATGTCTCATTCAGAGGAAACATGAGGGATATTGCAATGAGACGGACCTCATTATTTGAATAACAATCAAGTAACGAGGATAATATACGACCTGGAACCCAGTCGATTATGACGACAATGAAAGTACTTTAAGCCTTTAGAAAGTTAACGTGTATTAGAGCCCTGCTAGGTGATAGAATCCTCAATTGTGATCACTCGGCTACCACAGCTGTAAAAACATGTGGAATCTACAATGTGATACTGTTTAACAAGTGACATTTATTTATGGTTTTGAGATATAGTATTAAGTTAACGCCACATTCCTGCCATTTATCACATTTACCTGTCATTTTTAATCGATTATCATAATTTTCAGCAAACATAGGAACAATTAGATCAAAGATGAACATTATCATATAATTTTAAACCTTGAAAAATGCTTGGTGCAAAAATCTAAACTTAATCGTAAGATTCAATAATTATTATGAAATCTAATGCATCAAAACAGAATGAATTATCGAAGCAATATAAAAAAATGACATTTATCAATGTTTTTATTCTTTTAAGAAAGAAAGTTTACAGAAATTCTTAACAGAGTGTTATATAAATAACTAATTAATTCTCAGAGAAACAATTATAAATTGATTAACCACAATATTGCTTAGTTGAATATTTACATGTCTATTGATACACAGATGTTCAATAGTTATAAAATCTTTTAAACCCACATATAATTAATGTAATTTTGTTATTTGTTAAAGAAATATGTATGTGTCTCAAAGCAAATATTTTCCATTACAAATAGAGAGCTTTAGAGTACTGTATGATTATAAAATAGCCCATTATCGATTTGAGATTTTACATTATGACATAGAGAGACAGACTAAAATTTTGCTTTTTCTTTCCATTTTTTAATTCATTGTATGTATCTAAATGTTCAAAATAATCATATTATTTTTTATTTTTCAAAATTAATTAATTTAAGAGTTAACACGATAATTTGAGTCTGTATGTACGAAATTACTGCGTTTAACAGAATAAAAATAAATCTACAGCATTTTCAACATTTTAAAACATTTACTGAAAATCAAAATATAAATAAATTTTACCTTGATAAATTCATTTCAATTTGCTTTAGGTTATTATACCTTTGACTGAAATGAAATAAGCGTTTCCTTTTTTTTTTGTGCAATAGTTTATTTTATGATTAGTGTTTTATATAAAAATCAATGTTTTATACTATTTCATTCAATGCCTTTAATAATACTGAAAAAGAAATCTTGGTGGAATGTGGTTTAAATTCATAGGAAATGTCTCCTTTAAAAGGAAAAGTAATTTTTTGAACTGAAATCAGTAGTAATTATCACACGCGATTTCCAAACACAAGTTTCTCTTAAGAAAAGGAGAATGGGAACTTTCAAACTTAGAAAGTTCTACAGTATTGGATAATTTTTTTACAAAAAAAAATTGTCCAATCCAAAATATCTGAAAAAATAATTGTAATCATATCGTAGTCTAACAGATAGTTATATTTAAATTAAAATAATATGTTCGTTCTCTTTTTTTTTTCCGCCTATTTATTCGTGAGTCACGCATTTTACGTACAAAGAAAGGAGTGTTCGGGGGCGCTCTAAGGTTATTGAACGTTTGAAACTCTGAATACAGAATCAGAGGGTTCTTGTAAATGAATATGGAAAGCAAGTCGTAAAATATTTTACATCGACAAAAATGCTTCTCCCCTTGATCATTGTTGATTCTTCAGTTTTTGGTCATTGTTGATTATCATACGCCTATTTGGTGTAAGAAAACCTAGAATGGCACATCTGCCTTCTTGTAATCTTCCAATTTGGTTTCAAATAGCCGGAAAACTATTCTTCTTATTGCCGTAATAAATCTTTGGAAAGGGCATTCCCTTTTTTGTTAAATTGTCGGACATAGGATAAATAGAAATTATGCCGACAAAGCGTTCCAGAAAGGTCCTCTTCTACTTACCCGGTCACTTTAGGGGAATGTTCAAACGAAGCGGGGAGGGGTGATATTTAAAACTAGTCTTCGTTTTGAAGAAAGTAAAGAAAAATTGTCACAGTTATCTGTAACTCGATTGAGGAGTCAGTGCGTTTAGAAGGAAATGTTTTTGTAATTGTTTTGAATGCTGATTGAATGAGTTGTCTTCGTAGGAATGTTTTGGCTCCACCTTACGCACAAAATGAGTTCATCATCGCACAAAAATCAGAGCAGTAATCTTAGAATTTAGGCAATATGCAATTCTCTTGAAATTTTAAATAAAAAGTGAAGATTATCCAAAGGCTAAGAATAAAACTTTTTTGTACAAAAGTTGAAAAAATTAAGAAGCCCCTTTATGTTGTTATTACTCGCAAAAGAAACAATTCAGTACAAAGAAGAAGAATATAATCTTTTTATATAAACAAGTTTACCGAGATACATGAAGCTCCTCGGCAAATTAAAATGCGTGTATTCATAGTATTTTGTCTTTGATACCAACTTATTTTTTATACTTTATTATCAAGTATTCTAAAATTCAAAAGCATTTCCTCTTTTTTACAAATGAAAACAATTTATTACTGTTGAAAAAATATAATTTTAAATTTCTTATGTGTATTTAAAGAATTTATTTTTAGAAACACGTAGGTAAAAATTGATAAATTAATAATATTTCATTTATGAGTTCCATTAGGAACACAGTAATAAGACGGACCTCGTAATTTAAATGACAGTCAATTAACGAGAACGATAGCCGAGCTAGAGTTGCCACTTCTAATTTCCCCACCACGACAACGTAAGTATTTTGACTTAATGCGTATCAGCCCTGTTACATGATGGAACCCTTAATCGTGATTATTTTTCAATAAAAAACATGAAGGGACTACAATGTGGCACTATTTAACATGTGCCAACATTTATAGGCTTAGAATATTCACATTTTATAGCATAATGCGAAACACCTACCTGCTGTTCATCCCATTTATTCGCCACAGTAAATGTTTTATCATAACTTTCAGTATATATAGGAAGAATTAGATCAAAGGAAAATATAATTTTAATTTTTGAAAAATACTTGTAAATAAAATTTATACTTATTCTAAGGATTCTTTAAGTATTATGAATTCTAATGTATCAAAACAGAATGGATTAAGAGTACCATGTATTCTTCAAATATATTCTAAAAGAGAAAAACAATTATAAAATCATTAACAATGCAGTTTTCTAAAAATCAGTTGATTTTTGACGATGTCTATTGGAATACATATGTTGCAAATACGTACAACAACTTTTAAACAAAACTCATGTTTCACGTAATTTTCTTCTTTATTGAAGCCGTATGCAAGTGTCTCAAAGTAGATATTTTTATTTAAAAAAAGATAGAGCTTCAAAGTGTTAAACTATTTAAGAATAATTCTTTAACGATCTAAGAAAATCTAAATTTTACAT
The DNA here is from genome assembly GCA_019973935.1 of Trichonephila clavipes. Taxonomy (NCBI): domain Eukaryota; kingdom Metazoa; phylum Arthropoda; class Arachnida; order Araneae; family Nephilidae; genus Trichonephila; species Trichonephila clavipes. Next base: position 490,224 of record BMAU01013863.1, read on the forward strand.
TATGACATAAAGCAAGCACACATTCTCCATTTTATTTTTTTTTTTATTGATTATACATTATTATAATTAATTAAAAATTACATTATTTTTGACACCTGCGTAAATCAAGTTTGTGTAACAAATTCCTGCATTTAATAGAATGAAAAATGAATTTATAATAATTTACATATTTTAATGCATTTACTGAAAATCAAAATATAAATAAGTTTACTTAACAAAATTTAATTAATATTTTACCTAAGTTTATTGTACCTTTAACTAAAATGAAATAAGTACTTCTATTTTTTACGCAATGCTTTATATTATCAGCACTGTTTTATATAATAATAAATTTTGTATGCTATTTCACTCAATGCTTTTAAAAATATTGAAGATGAAATCTAGGTGGAATGCAGCTTAAATTATAAGGAAATGTCTCCTTTTTTAAAAAATAAATAATTTTTCTAGATTTCTTGAACTGAAATCATACTGTTACACCGTATTCTAAGAAAACATGTTTCCCTAAGAAAGGGAAATCTTCGCATTTAGGGACTTTCTAAAACGCGGACATCCCCACTTCACAGCAGGAGATTTAAGTTATCTTGCTTCTTTTGTCCGCCTGTGTACGGTAGCATCAATCAGTGAGAAAAAATGGGGGAAGGCAGCGTGTCTAAAAGTGCCGTCCTGTGGAAAATTTTCGACTGAAAACTGAAAACGCCCTCTTTCGTCTTCCTCTTGTTCAGAAGGAGACACATTTCGTTGTGTTTCTTGGTGTTCTTCATTCAAAATTTCTTGGAGTTCTTCTATCGTCAGTTCATTTTCATGTCCCATTATGAGCTCTTCTATGCCATCCTCGTTCACCTCCAATTCTAGATCACTAGCAGTTGTCAAAATTTCATCCATAACTTAAGGGGTGTCTCCCTGATCACCTCGAATTTGTGTTCGTGGTCCAAACACAAAAAATCTTTCTGGAAAGTGTTTGTTATCCGAATATTTGTTCGTTATCCGAACACAAAACACAAGTACCATTTTATAATTGAGGAAAGTCAAAATAATAACTTAATTATATATATATATATATATATATATATATATATATATATATATATATATATATATTAATTTTGTAGAAAATTATCTAGCATATTACCATTAAATAATATTTTTGTCACTTTACTAACAATGTTTAAAATAAGAATCTCACCTTGTGAAAGAACTGCGATCCTTATATCCCATCATTCAAGTTCAGATGAGTGGATGTCTCATTTGAAGATATGTAATATAGTGAGGGCTATAAAAATTGCAACAACAATATGAAATCAAAACAGAACTTTACTTATTATATTCAGCAAAGAAAGCAAGTTTGTAAAGCAAGCTTAACGTTTTCAGCAAAGAATCACAAAAAACAGGTATCTTAATATAACCAGAACTGTAGTAAACAAAATACTGGCTAATTACAGGGAAATGGCAAGAAGCACCAATGAATGCTACGAAAAAAAAATTATGTGACCTTAATGCCGCTATAAACAGTTCCTAGAAATAGATGATATGCGTAAAAGCTCCAGGGTCAACTCGTTTAAAGATATATCCCATCATTGAAGTTCAGGTGAGTGGATGTCTCATTTGAAGATATGTAATATAGTGAGGGCCATAAAAATTGCAACACCAATATGAAAGCAAAACAGAACTTTGCTTATTATATTCAGCAAAGAAAGCAAGTCAGTAAAGCAAGCTTAACGTATTCAGCAAAGAAAGAAGGAAACGTTATTAAACTAGAATACAATTTCAGACATACAAGTTCCAAACTTAATATAAACAACTGCCCTCTTTAGCAGCTAAAATGTAAGGCATCGGGCAACAAACTTCATTCATAGATTCTAGACAGTAATTCCATGCTGCTTCAAGCATATGTCCCTTATCATAAATCACATGGCCCAGAAAGTGTTGACAGTTTAATATCTCTCAACAACAAATTACCAGATGTACTCAATACTTGAGAAATACGGCGATAGTCAGAGAAACAGTCGATCAACGTCTTTGTCGACATAGTTTGGCACACGGTGAGCAACATGCAATCTTGTGTTACTAAGGTGAAAGATGAATCTACGAGATTTCGAAGATAACTCCGAGTGTACAGATTGCTGACGATATGAACTCAGGTGATAGTGTTATGAACCCCACAACTGCCCATCGATTACACAAGGTATAAGCTCTTGTACCGATATTGAATGCAAATAATTGAAAATGAGACATATTTGGCATCGTATGACAGTGTTTCTCTTCATCAGAGATAACTTATTTTGTTCAAATGTATGCAGTGAGAGACACTTCTGATAATCTGGCCTTTCTCAAGATAGACTCGTAAGTCGACTGTCTCCACAGCTGCTACCTTAGCCTTCTTTGGGAAAGAGGAGGAAGTAAGCCATTGTGCTTCTCCTTCCGCCTCTTCTTTTTAGTATCTGGTTCATATTGATAGATCCAAAATTCATGCACCACACGCCCCCTAGAAAATCCTCTTTGACTTGATCCAAAAGATTCATCAACTTCCTTCACGGGTCACGCCATGTTTGTTTATGGATAGGAGTCAGTACTCTTGCTAAAACAATTGACATGTGGTATTCTACATCAATATCTCCTTCAAACTGTCATTCCACATGCTGCTAAAACAGTCTATTTCCTATTTATTTAAATAGCTACACTTCAGTCTTATAGGGTAATGTCCTGGGCTTCCTTCGCTATGGCAGCATCGTTCGTAAATGAAGTCGACCATTTTCTTGGACGTTTGTGAGAAACACGTGGCCTGAGGAGCCGTGTCATGTTGGAATTTACTTCAAAATTGTGCAATATTGTATTCTATCATTTCCATGAACAGAAATGTATTCGTCGAGAATTTTTATAGGACTCTTTAACACTTCAATTAAAGAAAAATCGCACTAAGAGTCTCTATCTTCTCCATATTAAACAATGTTTTATAATACGGTTTTCTGAAACCATAAAACATTAACATTAATGCATACAATTTACACATCATTCTGCAATAAATCTACTACCTCATTAAATAAAAATTATCCAAATACTTCCAAAATATTAATTAAGCTCTAATTATATATTATTTTAAATAAATTATTAATAATAAGTTTAATTAATTTGTATAAAATTTTTAATAATAACTGCAAGCAAACAATGAACAAAACTCAACGACGTTCTCCTAGATTACATAATACATTATATAATTTCGTTAATGCATGAGACGTACGCTTACGTTTATTGTGCAAACATATTTTTTTCTATTGTAAAAATGAATTGAAATATATTTATATTTTTCGTATTCAAAATTTAATATTGTATTTTAATGGTATCTAAATTTAATCGCTAAAGTTATTTTCTTATTCAAAAAATAGAATTAAATTTATTAAAAGCTAACTTTTTTATCAATGTTAAATTTGATTAAATGTTATATTATATGAAACAAATGCTGCAAAAAATTGATTACTTTTTATCTAAACAATACATTAGTTTTTCTCAATTACCTACAATAATATTTCTGCTGAGGCTAAGTCTCCTGAGTCATTTTTGGATTTCCTGACTTTTTATAACTGGAAAACAAATATCCCTCCAGGGCTTATATGATATTGATGGTAATGGATAGTTAGAGATAACAGATGTCTATAGATAGTGAGGAGTTTTTTTTCAAATAAATTGGATCAATGGATTTTCTTTTTACTTGTAATAAATTAGATTTTCCCCATCAAAATGGTTATCTTAGAAATATGAAATGTATGTGAGTCTGTTATAAAGAAATTGCAAAACACTTCAGTAAAAATATGCTTTCTCTGCAATTTTCGTGCGCATACATTCATTATAAAAGATTGTAATTGGATGTCAGTCTTAACTAACAAAATATAGCCATTATTATACATTATTTGATTAATAATACATTTTAACATGTTATTTAGTAATATTGAATAACTATAATCCGAACAAAATAGTTTTGTAAAGAATCTACTTGAAACATACATTACATAAATTTCACATTTCCTTTTTGCTTTAAAATGCCTTCTGTTTTTACCTAAGGTACACAACTATATCGATACAATTAATTGTTTTAAAAAAATATCGCATATACTATTTAATTTTAAAAAGAATATTCAAAACTTAAAGGACGTTTTTTTTTTTTATTTTCTACTCTTTTTTTTTAATAAAATTGATTTTTGTATGTTTCTTGACCAAAAATAAAGTCTTTCTTTAAAAATATTATTACATTATAGTATTTATAAATAAGCCGTTCAGTTATGTAGAGGTTAAATTTCAAAGTAAAAAGCATATTCTTTGTTTTATACTTCTTACATATCAAAACAGTACAAAATGTCCACAACGTAAGCTTTGAATCATAATCTAAGAATTAGTTTTATTACCTTACCGTTATCCAATAAAATACATTTATGGTTGGAAAATAACGGAGCTAGCTCACATAAAGATATTTGTTCGAAGACAAGGCCAAACTATAGTTTGTCTTAAATATATTATAATGGTATTCACACTTTGGTATCAATTTAAATTTAGGAGAAAAGAAAAATCACAAGATGCTCAACGCGAGGATATGGTGGATGTAGTATTATTGCTGTACATTTTTAGATCCCAAAACTTTTTCACGATGCGAGCCGAAAGTTAATTAGCAATTGGCGGAAAAAATATTTCGAGTCTAGATATTAACACAAAATTTTCCACTAAGAGTCAGTTTAACCCCTTTATTGCCACGGGCGTGTATACACGTCCTTCCAAAGGATGACTTTTTGAATTGTGCTGTTGTGTTTAAAACTAGTCCAGTGTTTCTCAAACTGTGAGGTGTGACCCCCTAGGGGGCGTGATAACATACAAGGGGGGCACGAGTATATTGAAAAGTTGAAAACAAAAGCTCATTTAAACAAATTATGAACTTACTAAAAGTAAACAAATACATTCTGACTTCATAAAAAATGAAATACTCATTTACATTATAATTCACTTATTGATATATCAGTACTGCAGAGTATATTTTATAACTAATTTAAAATATTAAGTTAAGGACAAGTTTAATAATTACCAGAGTGATCCCATAGATTTGTCATATATAAAATTATATGCCGACATTATCACTTATCTGGATATAATTTGTGTGGTTTATATAACTAACCCCTTAAATGCCAATTAAAAATTGCGTGATTCGTTCCCTAATGCCACGGACGTAAGCGTTTGTGGTGTGTTAAGTGGGGTGGAAAAGGAATAAATAATCAAATCATCTGAAACACAAGTAAACCCTTCGCAAACACCGTCTAGGTCAATTTATTGCTTTCGAAAGCCTTCGGAATAATTTTATGAATAGCAATGCACAGAGAAGATAGTATTTCGGAAAGACGTATATATACGTCTAGGGGCAATTAACACTCTGGCTGAGCGAGATGTTTATATACGTCGGAGGGATTTACGATATTAAAGTCGTATTTCGGGTTTAGTGTCAAAGTGCAGTATTATTGAATGTAATACATCACTATTGTATGGGGGGCACGATGCAAATTCTGATTAAGTATTGGGTCGCAAACATTGAAAGTTTGAGAAGCACTGAACTAGTCCCTCGGCTTTGGAATACAAAAATATGGCACTGACAGTGCTTTTAAAAAATGTACTTATTTCCAAGAAAAGGTGGGGAAGGAAGTTGAAATGGTATATTCCAGGAATGATGAAAGTCATAGCTAAGAAGTTTTTCTTGATTTTGTGGTTAAGTGTGCTCTTTTCTATTCTTCATTTGCTGTCATTCCCACTTACCGTATTTAATAGGAGTTTTTTAGTTTTTTGTACGGAAGCAATGAATGCGAAACTGGTTTATTCGTTCAACCATGCATCAGGATATGTCACAGAACATGTAAGTTATGATTTATTTTTATCACCTTAAACTCCGGCCTATAACGAGCACATTTAACACAAGAAAAAGGTGGAAATTTAAGGGTGCGTGTTATTAACCGGTTATAAAAACGCTAACCTTAAAAATAACTAAATAGATGAGCATAAAAATGTTTAATTCTTTATGTATCTAAATACTGTTTATTTAAAAGAAATGACTTGCTTTATGAACTAAAAGATATGTAGTTCTAGAAGTATACTATTTTTTCAAAAGTTTGGATAATACCTCGAATAAATTACTTCGAAACATTAGAGCAATGCATACTAATATTTCATATTTCTTCGTAAGAAATAGTGTGCGAGTTATATGGTGATTGTACCTAAAAATTAAAAAAATGCAGCCTGAAAGTATGAGTGTGCGTTTTACACCGGTGAAACGATGGTTTACTTCGATGAAAAGTAATTAATGAATACACCATTTGGTCATTCGTACAAATAAACTACTGCGTAGAGTATAATTCATCTAGTATACAGTTGCATGTAACACAGTTTCTGCCATTGCCAGTCGTTATTAATCGATTTTCTGTAGGACTACATAGATGTCTTCTGTAACTGTAGTTACTCGAGATTTACTTCGGGTGAGTGAGTGTTATTTTTTTTTTTTGGCGCAAGAGCCAAGTTTGCTATACTGTGCCACACATTCGTTAATATAGTAAAATATTAATAATATATTTAAATATATATTCATTGAACGTATATAAAAATGTAATTCAAATTGTCAGATTAAAACTAATATAAAATTGAGCAAAGTATTAAAAAATGCAGAAACGTAAAATTTTATAGATATCTCTTTTTTTAAAAAAAAACCTATATGGCACAAAAAAATCTTTAAAAGAAATTATATCTCATGTAAAATGTCACTTGTGCGTAAAAATGCAAAAAGAGATTTGGATGGGGAGCCTCCCCAACCAAATCAGTCTAAGTTAAAAGATTGATATTTAAAAAGGTGTTTCTTTTAGATGAATACTTTGGACATTCTATTAAAATGAGTAAAATGGAAAGGTCACATTGACAAAAGTCGCATACTGGGAGACTCTCTCCTAGCAGCAAATGTCTATGCGTTAGGCGAGTCAAACGGACATCATGTCTTTGTACTGGTGCCGCTGATCATTGTGCAGTGGAAGGATGAATTCTATGTACCTTGTGGATAACCTGTTGATCCCAAGTCTATTGCCATATATGATGGATATAGTGCTCTATAGAAGTTTTTAAATGAACTATTACAGCTGTATCTATAGCAGGGTTTCACGGCAGAACATTAACAGCGACTAGCCGACTTATTGAAAAATTTGGAGATTTGGAAAGCTAATAAAAAGTAACATTTTGTTTAACAATTTCATTAAAATGCGTTTATTTTAGATAAAAAAATTATTTTAAATACGCATAACTGAATTTCCATCGAAAATCATCATGCACTCTTCATTGTTTTGTGTGCTGGGTTTCCAAAGGAAGTGCATTCACGAAATTTTGGAATTTGAGCGAATGTGTTTTAAAATATCTGGAAGAGAAAACAATGAATTCTCCAGTGAGTGCTTGCTTTTCAAGAATGCCGATTGGCTTTGGAATTTAGCTTTTCTTACGAATATTTGGTTTGATGAATTTTAAGACGATAAAAGAATGAGGATCTTTTAACAAATTATTTTTTCAATTTCTCTGCAAGACGTTAATTGTTACCTAACTACAATTTAAATCGAAATTATTGACCTACATCACAATGCTATATTGAAAAGCAAATATAAGGAATTTATTTCACTGCAAATGATCTGAATTATATTGAATTTTGTAAATTTGTACAAACAAACAATTTTCCCAAAATACACGATTTGGAAGATAATGCAGGTTTTGTCAGCATATGTTTGTGAACAAATGTTTATGACCATAATTAAATCGAACATAGCTAAAAATCAACTTATATGTACATAAAACCACTTAATTTTGTTAGTATCTTCAAGAAGATACGATTACGTGTATAAAAAACCCACAAATTCAAAAATCATTTTAAGCAAGTACTGACTGTGTAATATTAAATTAGAATGAAATGTTTTAAGTTATTCATTCGTATTTTATACGCAACCTAACTCATTCAACTTGTAAAATGTTTATAAACTATATGACGTTAGTTTGTACTTTTGTCTTTTTTAATATTACTTTGTAAATTTCCACCATTTATATATAGACTTGCATAGAATACGTGCTATTTGTGTAAAACTCCCATAATAAACCTATAAGTAGGATTTTTCACCGTTTTAATATTATTTTGTTTGTTGGAAATTTGACAGTGGAATGCATAATGTTTATTTTTTATTAGATAATGGCACTCTTCTCAAAAAGGATCTGTAGAATGAAATACTTTTCAAAGTGTGTGAAATGATATTTTGCGACATCAGAGATACCGCAGCAATACTTATTATAATTGAAGATCCTTTCATCATCCTAAAGATTTGTGAATAGTCAAGGACATTTAGATGACCTCTACAAGATTATCTGTTGATGAATAATGATTATAATGGATGATTATGTGCTGATATCCTACACTAAGAAATTAACTCGACTTAAAACTAATGTTTAAAATCATATTGAACATGCAATAACATTTAGATTTTGCACCGTCTGCTTCCAAAAATTTTTTACAGTAAGCTGTATATTGTGTGGGTACGTGTATTCTCTTTTTCTACCATATTTGATTTTTTCCCATCTCCTGTTTTCCTCGCTTGCTTAAATCGCTGATATACTAACTTCTCTGATCCATCCTTAATTTTTAGACACTACTGTATTTGAAGTAATCATCATTATATTTTATTTTGAAGGAAATAAAATCTGTAAATACAAATAATGATCAAATTGGCTTTAAAGCACTACAGATAATAATAAGCATCATAGTCTCTGAATTGTTGTAAGTTATGTTTTCCAATATAAAAAAATCAATCTATCGTTTTCACCTTATGACTTATTTAGATTCAGTATTCGAGTAATATATCAGACACCGATCCCTAATGTTACGACACAACACAAAGGAGTCTAGTAAAAATCATTAGCAAAATGTTTTTGAGCTTTTTTCTAGGGGCGAGGTATTGATTATTAAAATAATTACACTGTAGCAGTGATTATACTCAAGAAGCTTCCAAAACAAATTTCACATCCCCCTCCTTACTAACATTTCAATACGAATGAAAATTACGTAAGTGGAACAACTGTCATCCTTTATCACAAGAAAGAAAAAAACACTAAAGCAGGTGGCTTCTGTTCATGCCTATAGGCGTTAAATTTGTTTATTGATTTGATTTTTTTGTTTCCCAAATGTTACACTCAAAAGTTTTGTTTTTCAAACTGAAACTTTGAGAAACAGTTTGTACCATTTTACATGAAAAAGTGTCCATGTATGTATTCACTTTTCAAATTTTTTGACGTATGACACTTTCTTCATGTTGAGATAAATTAATTCCTCATATATTAGGTAATTATTATTCTTTGAAGCATTAACCCTATTGTTCTGTTTTTATTTACTACACGTATGTAGCGTTTGGGTCAATATGACCCGATTCAGAAAACTAATTTTTCTTGCTATAAATGTGAGGTACCATTTATGAAATAGTTGAAACAATAGAGTAATGCAAGTTTATATAAAAATAGGACTAATAATATAAAGCATATATAAAAATAGCAGAGAAATATCTGAAATTGACACTTACAATAATAATACATAAAACATACATAAAAATAATAGAAAAATATTCGAAATTAAAACTTACTTTTATTTACACACACACACAATTTTAACAGTTATATCTAACAAGAGTTTCGCGAATGTGATTCTTACACTGGTAGCATAACATATTCGTTTTGTTGTCATTGGTAGATGGATAGAGATTGCACCTTGGATGTTTGACACACAATGAAGTATTCTCAGCAGATCTTGATGGTACACGTTCCTTTTTTCTCTGTAGTCGTTTCACTATTTTTATTGAGTCCTCGCTTCTTGATAGGTTTGGCCTTGCTTCAATGTATAAAAAAATGAGTGATTTTCCAAAAATAGTCTTCGTTTAGTGTGTTTTTTTCGTTCCAATCACTATATATTGAAGTCCAGAACAAATACATTTCATTTAGAAGTATCAAGCACTTTATATAATGCTACATGAACCAGCGCTTTTTTTACAAGTGTGTGTGTTTAGAACTTGATTAAGAATATCCACATCCCCTTTGATATAATTATCTCATTAATGTTTTTTCAGGTATGTTGCTAACTTCTCTGCCACAAAAAAAAACAATTCAAAGTGCTCATAAAAGTAACATTTTTATTCTTTTTTGTGATGCACTTCTTAACTGCTGTGTTATCTGTAAAATAAAATAGTCAGCTTTGAACTTCTTTATTTGGCATTTCTTCCGGAAAGTCTGATTTTTTTATAATGATCCCAATCACAGTCATTTTCAGTTTTAGAAGAAGTTGACCTAAGTGGAAAGATGTGAACAAATTATCGCATATAATATTGTGCTCCGAATATCCAAAAGTGAGATCAAACTCTACTTGCATTCCTTGATTTTTCTCTGGCTTTGACCATTGTTCTTTTCCAATGCAGGCTTATTTTTTCAGTAAATGCCAAGTTTTACTGTCACAAAAATTCCATATTTTAATCCCATATTCAGATGGCTTACTTGGTGTATATTGTTTGAAAGGACACCAGACATGAAATCCTCCTAATTTTTCATCTTTATTTTCATTCGGATTATGCAATTAAGATAGAACGTTTGTTCGCTTTTCCTAGATATCTCGTAATGCAGCTAATTTATTCAATTTTCTAGTCTCTTGATGAGTGGAATTATTATCAAACGATTAACTCTCGATATGACACAAAATGATTCGAGGGCATTATCGCACGAAATATATTTCTGCCAGTTTCTTTATCACATAAGATTTTTGTTCATTCTTCAAATGATTTATGTGAACACCAGCTAACACAAAAATAATCCAATATATGCTTGAAAAGTTTTACTTTAGATATTTCCCCCTTTTTTCCATAAACTTTTACTTCTTTAATATTCGTCATTTTTATGATTTCGTTCTCAATTCTAGAATTGAATACTACCTCAAATGCACTTTTTATGTCTGTTACCCGTGTTGTTTTATATCCTGTTGCCTCGTTGCAGTTTGTATAATATTAGCAACTGTTTATTGAGAAGAATGTGGCTGCCGGCTTTAATTCCGATTTATTTTACGATTCTTTCACTGAATACTCTTCTCATAGTTCATTTTTTGATTACTGGTATTAAACTCGTTGTCAAAACTTTCACCGTCAATTTTTTCAATGTATGATTTTCATACTCTGATACTTCTTCGCTATCAGAAGCTTCTATTAGTTTAGCTATATTAGTGTGGCTAAAATCCATGCTTTTTGGGATTACTTTCTCTCCAATTCGCAGTCACAACTCCTTTACTATATATCAGAAAGTGAAATACAGCTGAAAAAAAAAAGAAACGTTACAATAAAAGCAAGTAGTTTCCCTCCTACCAATCGTATCAACTTTACGAGTTATCTTATCTTGTGACCAAACACATACATCAATAAAACAAGTTATTAAAATGGATAAATTAGTGAAAATATTGTTACATTTTTCTTTTAATTTATTTAAAACAAAAGGGAACATGTATAAACAAAAATACATGTTTGCTTTTTTTGCATTGGGGCAGATTGACCCGTGCGATACAATAGGTATAAATTGAAAAATATCCTTCAAAATACAAATAAACATAAATTCCTCTAGGAGTACATATTTATATTGTTTATCTACGATGTCAGAAGTTTCATGAAAATATTCCTGTTCCATATTTTTTTATGTACATATAATGTATATTTCCGGTCATATAAACCCGAACAGAACAACAGGGTTATTTGTTTTCAACACTTTATAATGTGGATTTATTGGAAAGTGGAATCTATTTTAATGCTAATGTTCTATATTTCCGTAATGATAATTTAAAAAGGCTCAACTGTACAATTGATTATTGAAAAAAACTTAAGATTAAAGAACATTTATAATTCCATTTAAAATACTAGAATTGTAGTACTTATAATTCTCAGTTTTAATTTTTAAATGTATCTTTAAAGAAATAGTAGTTTCAATTAATAAACATTTTTTCATCTTTATATAAAGCAAAATATTATTATTTTCATCACAGTTTATTCTCATGAAGTTCTTAACAATTTGATAAAGAGAAAAAAGTAAAACTATTAAATACGACGGTAAGTGAAAAAGTTAAAAGGTTTTTAAACAAAAAAAAAGAATTTCTGTTTTTTTTCTTTAGGTGCAAATAGGTTATGTTGAATGATTTGTTACACTCTAGCGACTGCGAAGTAAGTAGATCGAAACGTTGCAAAGAAGTTGTAACGTTTTCGTCTCCTAGTTTTGAATCGACTTATTTGTAGAAACAATCTCCACACCTGCTAAGACACCTGTGCAACTTTGAATTATTGCGTAGTACCATTTTGTATCGCCAGTCGATCTTTACATCACGAGGGACACTTTTCTGGCCACTAACAGGATGTAACGAGACGCTAAAAGGCACCGGCCTCAATCCCCGAAGCAGAGATAACGGAAAAGATGCTTTGAACCTTCAAGTGAGTGGTCGCCGAAAGGGAACACTCCTCTCACAAAACCATGGTTTTGAACTCTAATAATCTTTAAATTAGTTTAATAACTTCAACGTATAATCTGTAAAAAATAGTTGTCACGTAAATAAACTAAATATTTAAATTAATCAATATCACGCTACCGTTACTTAACGTCACAAAGTGTTGCCGTCTACCATTCATTCAACACTGGATACTAGCGCTGTTGCCTAACCTTGGAAGGAGAAATTACAAAAGTTCCTTTACATTTTCACCATTTATCACATTTATCAAAATCTTTTTTTAAGGGGTTCACCCATGTGACCGCCTGTTTTTAAAGCATGCTTAAGGAAATTTTTTTATGACTAGTAAAAAGATAGAACTTTAAGGTTTTTTTTTTATCATTTTTATATGTATTTTAAGAGTATGTATATAAATGTTTAGCCAAAAATATCCAATTGAATGTGAGTTATAGAGCTCAGAATACACCTACCTTGAGAAAATGGGTGCTCACTTTCTCCACGATTCGGGCTGATTGGCTTATCTGAAAAAAAAAAAATTAACGGCTTTTTAATCAATAAGCTTAAATGCCCGGAATGAGCTATACTCAATTGAAAATAGCGAAATCAGGATTTTGGTAGACCTCAGAATAAAAAGTTTCGAATTTCATGGGGTTTTTTTTGTTATTAAAAATAGAAATATTTTGAATTTGGAGTGTTCGTAGTCCATTTGGTGCACCTATATGTGCTGAGTCTACTCTAAAAATTTGAAGCCATTCGGTCAAACCGTTCTTGAGATATGATGGAGGAAAATTTGAAAAACACAGTTTTGAGAAAACGCGTTTAAAGTTTCAAGTCCAATTAAAACAATGAAAATCTTAACTTAGCGCTGCAAACAGCTAATTTTCTATCACCTGCTTATTTATAACGACTTCTAATTTTTAAAAAAAATAACTTTACCACCATATTCTAGACATGTTAAGGAAGCATTTTATGAAAAAACATTGATTTTTAACCCTTCACATGGGTGAACCCTCTTAATGACAGTTAACATGATTAATTAAATAATGTTTAATTTTAACATTATTAATGTAAACCGAGATCCTTTTTAATATTTCTACATTTTGTAAATCATTTGATGAATCATCCAGAAAATTATTGGTATTCCATTAAATACTTAGGAGTTTTATATATATGTTTATAATTTAAAGGAACTGACAAAACGATGAAAAGCAACATAAAGTGGAGAGTAAGGAATTCTTCTTCATTGGCTTTTCGAAAACATTAGCTCAGAGGAAATACAGAAGAAAAAAATACTTAATGGGGAAATAACTGCAAACGTTAAATCAAGACACTAATGGTGACTCCAAAATCAGTAAAGAAAGTTAAATAAACCCTTTTGACCTGAGTGAATCAGTAGAACTAAAAATTTTCTGTATTTAGAAGTCTCTGGAACTCAAAATATCCATTCCACTTAGCGATATATACTTCTTTATTATTCTTGTATTTTCTTCTAATTGGGATGGGAAAGAATTCTTTTGAATCTAACAAACTTCTTTTAGTATCGATCACATATTTAGAAAAAAATGCAAAATAAATAAATAAATCGTTGGCATCACAAGTTGGTTAAACCGGCATCACAGACGCGAAAAACGACTGAAAGTTCTCGTGCAGGATATCTCATACCCAAAGCTGTTTACATTCTGTTTTTACCGTAAAATTTGCATACAAAAGTTAAAAAGAAGAAAAGTAGGAAATACAATATATTTATAACGTTTTTCACATGTAAATTTAGTTTTTCTATTTATTTTATAAGGGCATTCAGTACATTGCTTATACATTCCTTTAATATCGTCGTGAGTGAATGCGAAGTTTTCACTGGATCTTAATTTCTTTTTTAACCTGTACCTTTTTTAAAATTAAACATATAGGAGTAAACTTCCCTATTCTTTCCATTCAAAAATTTTGGAATTTCTTTCTTTGTTCTCTCTTATTATTCCAGCGGTAGTTTTTTCTTTCTTTTTTTTTCTTTTTCAAAAGCACATCTGAAAGCGGATAAGATGTGTACGAGTTGTCTCCTTTAAAATAACGTTCTTCCCAAATGGTTTTGTGTATCTACATATAAAACTTATATATTCAACAGTGTCTCCACTTCTAAATATGTATAGATTTCAGTGGAGGAATCATACTCCATGTTATACTCTGCATTATTTGATTTTTCCTCATCATAACCACGGAGAGAATTTATTCATCCTGAAATACTGTTGTATTATATCTATTAAATACTGTATTTATTAAATGAGCTATCACATTTCTTCATCGTAACTTCAACAATGCGCTATATCATAATGAAGATTTTAAACTTGCTCATGCATTGAGAACTGTAACGACGATTCACGAGCAAGGTATGGCATACCCGAAGAGACGGTATCCAAAAATATATACTTAGAACTCGCCTACAAGCTAAGGCATCTCAAAACAGTGGTCTCCAACTCCTGGTCTGCGGACCCTTACTGGTCCGTTGACCAAATAGTGCTGGTCTGCACAAGGAATATTATATTTTTTTCCTTCTATATTCTGAGGTATATTTCTCTGGGGCTTTATGGTAATCATTTTATATACCATGTTAAATCACTTAATATTAATTTCTTGGTGTAACTGTATTTTATTCTGAAGGTATGTTTAAATACAATTAAACTAAATTTATTCAATAAAAACAGTCTAAAATATGAACAATCATCGTCCCCCTCCTTCAGTGGGCCGTGTTAAAATTATCAAACGTTGACCGATCCGTGGCGATAGAAATTTTGTGACGCACTGCTTCAAAGGATATGTCATTAAAGTCAGTTACACGAGAAAATATCCATTTTCCCCAAAAAAAAAAGCATTGAAAAATTTCGACGGTGGGTATGACATATACAAGTGAAACATTTACATTGATATAGAGAGTTAAGCTTGTTGCTTCCTATATGATTGCAATGTTAACGGACTGATTGATTGATTGCATATTAACGTCGCACTGTTCAGCTACACGAGGGCTTTTTGGCGACGGACTACGTAATTTTGAACCATGGTCAAGTGACGTGGACGACACCTGAGCTGGCACCCTCCTCTCCTAAAGTAATTTTAACGGAAACACAGTTCTTAATTATTACAAAATATCTTTGTATACAGAATGTGTTTACAGACCGACAAACTTGCAGGGTGTATAGGGGATATGGATACGGCTCAGAGTCACACAAGAATGGGGCTCACAAATGCCGTAGTGCGAGATAAGTTGCAGAGAAAAAGAATAGAAATAGCAACACATCAATGGGATAGAACACATTTTATTGAAAAGTTGTGCTAAGGAACTTAACCCAAGAGAAGACGCACATTCGATGCTAACATTAGTAGTCGCACAGGGTGACTAAATCACCCCAATCCTTTTTTTATAACTATGTTTACAACACATTATAAAAATCGTAATATCATTGAATAATTAAATTAAGCGTGGGTATATTTACCTATTTTTAAGGACTTTTAAATTTTTCTTTAACAACTTGGGAAAAATTCCACTAAAACTGAACTAAAGTGCTTCAAATGTGCGTGACTTGATAAAGGATACAAACCATTGCTACATTTCGGTAATGTTATAGAATTACATTTGAAGAAAAACTGTCATATTCTGTTATTGTAGTTTTACTGCCCATTGTTGGTCAACAAATAGCATTTTGAACTTTTTCTGGTTTGTGTTTTTTTTTTTTTTTTTTTTTTTTTTGCCATGGCGCAGTGTGTCTTATGGTTTCATATCTTTCTTGATGGAGTTTTTTAGGTTTTTGAAAATTGTCCTTTCCACTAAAAATTTTATTTTCTCTTATCACTTTTTTTAAATCTGCTTCTCTATCATGATTAATGTGCATTATTCCAACATGTTCTTTCTTTTATTGATCAGTTTCAACTTCATCCAATAAATATCGAACACATCCTGATTTCTTTCTTTATATTCTGTTCATTTACATTTATAAGCCACAATTGCTCGTGCAAAATAGCAATCAAAACCACTAAGTCGTTCACAGAGCTAAAATGTAGCCTATTCATAGAAAATATTTTGGAAAAAAGTGGTCGCGCGGGGAGCTTAGTCACCCTAACTACCTTAGGGTTGTAAGAAAACGCTTGCCACTCCCACAAAAGAAGATATGTAACAAATACATTCTTGTTTCCATGCAGACTGTCATATATGAGGATACTGATAAGGTCACTGGTAACAGATAAAAAGTTTTCTCAGAATTAAAGATTTTGTGAGCCTGGGGTGACTGCGCCCCACGTGTCCGCTCCCAGGTTAAAACTAATTTTTTTAACAATGTAAAAGGTAAAAAAATCGGTTAGAAAGTTGCCCAATTAAGGCCCACATATTATGGACTGGTATTGACACATCGACTTGTTTTATCTAGCACTTAATAAGGTTGGGTGGATTCCTATGGAAGTCGATAAAAAGTCTGACGAAGAAAAACCTCTTTTTTCTTACATAACTGTTTTTATATTGAAAATGAAGTATATTTGCCGTATCTTTTTGGGGATAGTAAGAGAGAGAATTATTTGAGAATAAGACAGATTGCGGCGAAAGTTATAATAAAATTTATAAATGGTAAAAAAAAGTAAAGAGTTTCATAAGAAGTAAAGGTATCCGACAACGTTTGGAACCGTAATTTTGCAAAAGTGTACAAACGCATATATTTTCCAATAATTAGTGTCACATAGATAATAATGTATGTATAAAATTGTTTGAAAAATATTATTACTATAGAAAACTATTTAAAGGCAATATTTTGGCAAAAAAAGTTACAAATTTTAACATTTTCAAAACATTCTCCTTTTATGAAAAACGTTCCTAATAATAGTAATATTTTGCCTTTAAATAGCTCGAAAATCCTACAGAGCATGAACTAGGATTTTGAAAATATATAATTTAGAACTCGATTTTTTCATATTTTAATACACCAGAGAGGAGAAATTTTAACAAAAGAAAACCCGACAATGATTTTAATTGTTAATAATTCTTAAAAAAAGGGAATTATACAAAACTCCTAGTTTAGGTTCTTTGGAGAAATAATTGCTATGTATAAGCTAAACATTATTATTAGAAGCATTTATCATGAAAGGAGAATGTTTTACAAATAGGTAATTCCAAGGTCATTTTTTTGCCAAAATATTGCATTGAAATAATTTTTATTGTAATGATTTTCTTAAAACAATTTTATAAGTGAATTCTAATCTAAGTGACGCTAAATATTTAAAAAAAATGTTCGTTTGTACGCCTTTGCAAAATTACGGTTCCGAACGTAGTCGGATAAGCAAAGTCAGGTCTTTTCAATCTGTCAGTATTTGCGAACCAATTTTCGATTCTACTTTTCTTCGCGCTGCACCTCCCAAACAATAATAATATATTGAATGCAATAAAAATGTATTTTAAAGTAAAGCTGCAATACGGCTTTAATTATAAGCCGTACAAATCATCAAGATAAGTGTTAAATTTTAAATATAATCTTGTGTATGTCTAGTGCATGGAAATGTCCTTATTAACTATCAAACCTTTTCTTAAGTAAGTATTGATATATGAATTATCAAAAACATTGTGCAGTACTGAAACAAATATCGAAGTACATTAAATCAGTGTAAATGTGTGTTTAATGTTTGTTATGTCACAATGAATTTTGTTTTGCTCCCTTTCTGAATACTTACGGTAAAATCCTGTGTATAATGCGTACATTTAATACAAAGAATAAAATACAAATTAATAGGTGCGCGTTACACGCCGGGTAAAAAAATAACATATTTAAAAAGAAACAAGGATGAGCATTGAGAAAAAAATACTTATACATATAAATCGAAATACTGTTTCTTCAAAAGAAATGGCATTCCTTATGAACGTAAATAGTTATTGTCCTAGATACTTACTATTTTTTCTCTGAAGCTTGGAATAATACCTCAAATAAATGACTTTAAAACGTACAGTTCAAGTTTCTTTTAAAAAAAAAATGGGGATACGCGTTATACGTCGAGTATACCTAAAATTTAAAAATTGTCGCTGGAAGTATAGTTACACGACGGAGCGCTTATTCCGTTGATTTGTACGTGTATTTTAAGTATTTTATTTTTGCCAATTCAGTATACTCGAGCCCCCCACATAAGAATATCATGCCTCTTCAAAAGGGTGAGCCCACAGTTTGAGAAACGCTGCTTTAAGTGACATTCACGAGTTTCATGTGCATATAAATAAGAGATTTCATACAACTCTGTTTAAAATTAAATGTACAAGTTGAAGAATTCTTTTGGAAATAAGTGATATTCCCATTTTTGGGAGAATATCTCTCGGAGTGTCAGCGTGAGCTAGAGGTGTAGGATTAACGGAAGAACTAGAGGTATACATAATCTTAATACATCTTTATTATGATTCTAAAATTAAACTTCTAACAAATTAAATTATAATAATTAATGTGAGAGAATTTACGATGGCAAAATACGCAACACGCAATATACATAGATAACAACGACTTAACATAGCTCGGACCACTATCAATAACTGAATCGCCTAAACTCAATTATAATGCAATCATTGATTATAATATTAAATAGTCAATACTACCTTGTTGCAGTTTGAAGAATCAATCATTAAAGTCATAAAGGTAATCTTGTATTTGCTTACATGCACTGGTATGCACCTTGGTTCTCTGTATCTTTATCACTTATAACTTTTAATCACCGACTACGTAACCTTATCCAAACTTGAACCACCTTCTACATTAACATTCCTCCACTTGCCATCAACTGCCACAAATTGCCATTTCGCTTTGTCTAAGCTCCGGTATTTAAAAGCTTGTTAATTTGCTTCTTTCATTCACACTTCATTTCTTGGATTTGGTTGGAAAATAGTTGCCATTAATTCTAGCCCAATGAACCCGAATGGAATGTTAAAGAAAAGATGCGTGAGCCCGTCAGAAAAATCAAGTGTACATTTATCTAGTTTTTGTTTTTAATAGGTAACACTATATTTTTTAAAATTGAAAAACAAAAGCTGAATTAAAATTTAAAAAAATCGTGTTAAATATATAATTTTGCTTTTTTAAAACTGAACATGTAAAAATAATGCTTCTACAATTACATTGTAAGCCTTTACATAAAATTTTGTAAATTTGATTTCTTACGGTTTCTTGTAATTCTAATGAATCTCTATAAATAAACTCAAAAGAAAAGGGATAGAGCCATTTTTGTTTCAGTAAACGTTGTAAGATGTAAAAGTTAGCAATACAAATTTTCCAACTCTCGTCAAACTTGAAAATTCAAAAATTTAAGATTGAATAGTTTCATTAGACTATGCCTCAAATTCACGCCTTACCGCAATATTATTCCATCTTTAAAGGGTGTCTAAAACAAACTGTTTTTAAAAGCTAAATGTTACTTCTGTGTGTGTCTGTTCAGTATCTAAAAAAATATATTTATGAATTTACTACAGCATATCATACAATAAATATTTAATTTAGATATAGTAGAACTACAGGTAGGTTCACATACAGGTTAGATAGTGACCCTTAAACTGTGGGTTGGGTCGTCATTAGGGGGCGTGATAATCCTACGTAGAGGGTGGGAGCTTATCGAAAAGTCAAAAATAAAAGATTATTTGAAAAAAAGAATTAAACTTTAATTTATTTATTGAAAGGAAGCAAGCTAAAATACATTCATACATTATAAAAAAAATGAAATACACACTTATACTGATAAAAATACACTTAGAAATGTAGACAGGAAAAATAATGTATTTTAATTAAAATATCTATTACTTAACTCGTGTCTTAGAAACATACGCAAAATTTAATACTTATCTTGATAATTTGCTCGGTTTACATCTAACGTTGAATTGTAACTGTATCGCCAAAGAGCATCATTATTAGATTCGATCTATTGTTAATATATGAAGTGGGGACGATTGAAATAATGATTGAAAATTTGATCGCAAGTATTGAGAGCTTGAGAAGCACTGGGGCAGGGGCGGGGGTGGTAGCCCAATATTCAAGCATGTCATTTCGAGCCCAGTACCACTAAAGACCCACCGTGTAGGGAAGCGATGCACATTAAATCTGCCCAGAGCTCAAACGTACTCCCGTTGGTGTAGTGTGGTAATTAGTAGAGGGGTTGCCAGCTCAGGTGTCATTCTCATTACTTGACCATGGTTCAAAGTTACTAGGCCTGTCACCAAAAACCCTCGAGTAGCTGAACAGTGTGACGTTAATATTCAATCACTCCCTCTCTCACTTAAGAAGCACTAGTCGAACGTCATCATTCAAACACATAAAATTGCCAGTCACTCCAATCTGTTGATTCGTGATGTAAATAACGTGAAAAAAGGAATATCGGGAAAATGTTATAACGATCATCCAATGCTCCCATTCATTGGAATTATGGATTGCAATATTGGACCAAAAGCTCAATTCCGGTATTCATTATTTTCAAGATATTAATACCGGGAAAGAATTTTTTTTAAAAAAATAAAACGGTGTTTTATTTGCATTTTTATTAGAGAGTGTAAAAAAATGTCACAAACAATTATTTGTAACTTATAAATTATAACAGTACATATAAAAAATCCCTAAAAAGTAAAGGTCTGTTTGTACTTCCTCCCCATTAACTTTAATAACTTTTGAACATTTTTTTTCATAATGCCACTATACTCTTTTCATCATATAAATAATGAAACCAAACCATAGTATTATCAACTGATTTTTTATGTTCTTTAAAAGTATTATTATTCATTATTATGGGTTATTATTTATGAGTATATATATAACTAGCCGTTACCCACCCGCTTCACTGGGTATTTAACGATGTTGTATATATGTATACTGTTTACATATATATTAATTATTGATATCTAGCATTAAGAATTCGATTGTATTGAAAAATATATTTATAGTTGTTACACTCTCGCCCCTTGATATAAAAAGAACATAAATTATAATATCTAATTTCTATTTATATATAAAATAGAAGTAGAAATATTTTTTGCGCTCACTTAACCTAATAATCAAGTGGATTTCCACCAAAGTAACTTTCAGTGGATCTCTACTCCATAAAATAAACATGCGTGCTAAATTTCAAGTCTAAATTTAACAGAGCAAAAACGGAATTTTTATCATCAATACCTCGTTAACAGCATTCTTAGCGGATCGCAATTCAACAAAAGAAGTATGCAAACCAAATTTTATTATTATAGTCTTAGCAGTTCTAAAACGGGAATTTTGTCTATCAATACGCCCCAATAGCTCTCCCCGCTTCCCCCTGGAATTTATTTCCGTAAAATCCATTCTTAGTGGAACTCTATTCAACTAAAGAAAAGTACTCAACAAATTCCAAGCAAATGAGTTAAATTCAAAAACAGGAATTTTTCTATAACACGCCTTAATCCATCGCAACTCCACTTCTTTGGGGGTCCATTTTCGCAAAAATCTTTGTAAAAGGAACTTTATTCCATGAACGGAACATACCTTCTAATTTTCAAGCAGGTGGTTGTATTAGTTGAAAAGTGGAAATATTTATCTATTATATATATATACGCCCCTTAATCCCCCCCAGTGACCCTTGGGGATCAATTTCCCCCAAAACTATTTTGTAGCGGATCTCTACATCATGAAAGGAATTAGCTTACCAAATTTTAAAACTGTATGTCTAATAGTTTAAAAATGGAAATAATTATCTATATATATATATATAACGCCCCTTAATTCTCCACAACGCCACTTGGGGTCGATTTTCACAATACCCATTTTGCAGCGGATCTGTACTCTATGAAAGGAATCCGCTTACCAAATTTCGAGATTTTACGTCTAATAGTTTAAAAAAGGAGTTAGTTGCCTATAACGCCACTTAATTCTCTACAACGCCACTTGGGAGTCGATTTTCACAAAACCCATTCTGTAGGGGATCTGTACTCTATAAAAGGAATCTTCTTACCAAATTTCAAGACTGTAAGTCTAATAGTTTAAAAATGGAAATAATTATGTATAACGCCCCTTAAGCGCCCTCAACGCCCCTTGGAGGTCGATTTTTGTAAAAATCATTATGTAGGGAATCTCTACTTTATGAAAGAAAAATCTGTGTACCAAGTTTCACGACTTTACATCTAATAGTTTAGTAATGGAAATAATTATCTATAACGCCCCTTAACCCCCCGTAACGTTCCTTGGGGTTCGAACTTGGCAAAATCCGTTCTTAGCTGACGTCTACTTCATGAAAGGGACCTACCTACCAAATTTCAAGTCTGTAGGTTCAATAGTTCCGCAGATATCGTGGTTAGTCAGTGAGTGAGTCAGTGAGTGAGTGAGTTGCTTTTCTCCTTTATATATATAGATGAATCTGAAAAATATTTTCAATACTAAAAAAAGATATACAAATACAATGTGAACAACAAATTCACCAATTTAAAAAAATATCGAAATATTACATACTTACTTCACAACTAAAACCTTGCTTTTACATATATGAGTCGCCGTGGTAGCCTAGTGGTCAAGGTATCGGATCGTGGCTGACTTGTCACGAGTTCGAAACCAGTACCACTTAAGTCTCACCGTGTAGGGGAGCGATGCATCTAAAATCTGTCGAGAGCTCAAACGCACTCCCGTTCGTGTAATGTGGTAGTTAGGAGAGATGAGGCGCCAGCTCAGGTGCCGTACTCGTCTCTTGACCATGGTTCAAAATTACGAGGTCCGTCGCCAAAAAACCCTTGTGTAGCTGAACAGTACGACGTTAATATTCACTCATTCACATATATGAATTCTATACTACGAATCTTGCGCGTGTGAAGTATCAGTCTGTGTTGTAATAGGATACTGTTGGCCCCCACCTCCTTGGAAGATTCACATATTTTATCACTTCTTTTGATTGTATGGTGTAACTTTATGTTAACAGTCTAATTAATTTCACCCGTTAGGGAGACATAAAAATTAAAAACGTATACTACTTTGCTATGTTGGTTGTCCCTGGACATATAGTGGAAGCAATTTTAAAAAAAATTTAGTAAATACCGCGAAAACGATACTTAAACTTGTGAATGTACCGGGATTACAAATTTGTACAAATGGCTCATTCGGTATCCCGGTATAGCGGTATTGCAATCCCTAATTAGAATATGAAAAAATGTGTTTTTATATGTATAGTTTCTTGAAAGAAGGCGGTATATAAAATTTGAAAGTCAAACTGTGGTTAAATTAATTGTGTACCATGTATCTCCAATTAGTGCTTTCTCAAGAAAAAACCAATAATATGTAATTAATGTCGTAAAGAAGGCGGTTATTTAGAAATAAAAGTCAACCCTGATAATATTGGTTAAAATAATAGTACCTTACATCCAATGAAAATTTTGATTTGAATCTGAACAAAAAAATTGTAAGATTGTCTAAGCGAAGGCGGTACTTTAAAAATAAAAGCTGGCTAATGATTACATTAAACTTTTGTTCAATCAGCGCTTGCATTAGAATCTGACCAATTAAGTTTAACGAAGTAAAGAAGGCGGGACTTTAAAAATAAAACCAATCTACCATGATATTGAATGAAATAATATGATTTACATCCAATCAACGCTTTGTTGCACATAATTTCAGCAATAAAATGATTAAATTCTTTAAAGAGGGCAGAACTTCTTATGTAAAGGCCTAACTCTGATGACATTAGGTAAAAGTTATGGCTTACATACAATTAGCTCTGTCATCAGAAGCTGAACAATAAAATTTTATTAAGTACAGAAGGTGGTACATAAAAAGTAATAGTCAACAGATGGTATTGAATGAAATAATTGTGATATGCCTCCCACCAAAGCTTTGTTGAGGAATTACAGCAATAAAATTATTAAATTATTGAAAGAAGGCGGTACTTTAAGTGGGAAAAATTATCTCTTGTTACATTGGTCAAATATTTTGAGACTTTCATCCAATCAGAGGTTACATTTTATTCTGAGCAATGCAATTTAAATTAATGTTCTAAAGAAGGCTGTACTTTAAAAATGTAAGATAGTTTTTCGTTCCAATGGTTAAATTAAATGTGAATTTTATCCTAACAGGATTGTCGCTTGTCTTCGGGCAAATAAATTTTAAAGAAAAAAACATATTAGAAGAAATGCGTTATTTTTTAAAGATAAAATCGATATTTGTTCAGTTATTGATTCAAAGAATTGCGACTTACCTTCAATGGTTGTATTTTGTATGATCCGTTGAAGGCTGTACAAAACTCAGTGGCTCAGATCGCTGCCTGGGGCCGACCGAAAATTGGCCACCTATCTATTTTAATTATTAGTCAACAAAATCAGTAAAAGTAAAAAAAGAGCAGCTTTAAATTTGTTTATTGATTAAAAATCACGTTTCGTGTTTTTTTCATAGCAAAATCCTTTATGCAAGTGTCAATATTAATATGTATACCATGTTCAATTACTAGAATAGCTAAAATTGTTAGTCTTAACGTGGATATAGTCAACAATGAGATAATTTTTGATTACCATAAAATCCGGCGTATAACGCGCACCTATACTTTCAAGCTGATTTTTTTAATTTTTAGGTATATTCGCCGTATAACACACACACCCTTTTTCGAAGAAATCTGAAATATTAGTATACATTGCTCTTTTGTTTTGAAGTAATTTATTCGAGGTATTACCCCAGACTTTTGAAAGAATAGTATACTTCTAGAACTACGACAGTTTTAGTTCATAAGGCAAGTCATTTCTTGTAAATAAAACAGTGTTTCTATACATATAGAAGTAATTTTTTTTGTTATTTTTAAGGCTATCGCTTTTATACCCGGCGTATAGCGCGCACTCTTAAGTTTCAGTCCTATTTTTTGTGTTAAAAGTGTGTGCGTTATACGCCGGATTTTACGGTAATTATAGCTTAGAGAGGCTCCTCTCGCACAACTGGCATTACTGATAACCAATGTTAAATAAATGTTTCGACATTATGACAATGTTTGGTAAACCACACATCTTCAAGTTTGGACTCAATAATATATTTTAAAAAACTCAGAGAGTCGGACCTAATGAGTTATTTTGTACAGCATGGGTCGCTTGAGCTACGAAAGCTTGAAGACGTACGCCCTCAATTTGGAATTCTTATTTATTAATGTCTTGAGGAGCTTGATCTAAGTTTCGTCCATGCTCAATATCACTTCAGGCCTTAAAAAAGGCATATTTGTGTGGAATATTTCTCGAATTTCAACAGTTACTCGATCCATTGAAGAAAACATTATTCGCTTCAAGTCATCTTTGCACGAGATAACTGAAAATCTTTACTTCCGCCACCAAATATATGATTCCTCCTGATTGTCACTATAACCTCCTGATTGTCACTAAATGTCACTATAGTCAGATATACATGATTGAAGCCCTTTCTGGGATTTTATACTCCTTTCTTATTCGGCATGTAATTGAAGAAAATGCTTTTCCATTTTGTTGGAAAGCTGGATCCCTGCATATTTTTGTCCACTCTGAAAGAATCCGGTTTTTCTTGTCCGTGTTCATAATCCATCAAATTATTCATAATATCGCAGTCATTGAAAAATTCGTCTTCAATCAAGCGCAGAGTACTGGAGCGTTGATATAAAACAAATGAATGCGCATTGTCGGGAGATTACTTAAAACAAATGAACAGAGCGTCTTGAAGTGTTTACATTTCAGTGGCATAACGTAAAACCCCACATTACGGGGGGGGGGAGGACAATAAGGGCTCAAGGACTGACTTACGCTAAATACGTATTTACCCAATTTATAAAATATTAAAGGCAAAACCTGACTTCCAGAGGGGGTCCGAACATTATGTTACACCACGGGTAAATAGGTAGAAAACATTAAAGTGGAGCCAAAGCCATTGATGCTTGCCAAGGGGGGGGGGCATGACTCTAGGGGCCCAAGGCTTTACTAATGCTAAATATGTTTTTTACCCAATTTATAAAATATTAAAGGCGAAAGCTGACTTTCAGGGGGAAGAGGGGTCCTGACATTTTCCGTTACGCCACTGTTAAGAGTAGTCGATACCATCTACACCGACAAAGTTAAAATGAGCCATTTTAGGAACCTGTTTCTCAGAAACTGTTAAATACAAAAACTTGAAATTTTGTCTGCATATTAATTAGGCTTTTTTATTTAAATACTGGTAAAATATTTCAAATATATTGTTTACTTTTTTTCGAAAAAATTTGCCGTAAAAGTATTACTTTGAAATTTTTGAAAATTGTCTTTTTTTTTGCGATAACTGCTATTCAGGAAAATACTTTGGGAAAATCTCCAAAAAAGTAGCTTTATTACATAGAGTTACATATTATTGATGTGCAGTAAAAATTTCATGTGAACACTCATTCTGTATATTCTGAGAAAACGGTACACGTGGTTTGAAAACAATCATTTTGAGAAAAATGCATTTTTAGTGTAAAATGGCACTTCACATCACAAAAATAATGAATTACAAAATGTAATTGCCCTATTTTAATAACTTTTAGCTTATTCTCTATTACTTTTAAGGCTTTTTAGTTTTTTCTTTCGCTTAGATTTCTCAGAAAATACATATATAGCATTTTTCACTTTTAAGCTATCGAAGTATTTTGTAGCGCTTGATTATTTTACTCAAAATCTGCATCAATTTTTGAGGAGTTTTCAGTTCTGATACATTACTTTCATCAAATTTGACTATAAAGCATCATAAATACGATGTAAAAATGTGTCAATATAAGAAAATATTGATTTGGTAATGCATGGTTATACACTATTTCGAAACGATTCATTGGTGTTTTTTATATATTCACCTCTTAACACAATTTTTTACAGCATCAGAATTAAAAATTTTCCTTAAATATTTGGTAAATGGTATTTAAAACAACAAGAAATCTGTTTTTATGTTTTTGAACATGACATTTATGTATTTTTATATATGTAACAAAGCTATGTGCAACTAAAAAAGGCATTGCATTTTTAGATATTTATATGCCTTTTACTAAGAAACTATTGAACATCAAAGCTTAAAAATTTGTATTAATACACAATATATATGAAATATATAGTAAAAATTTCCAGTTCATGCATGCAGTTGATTTATAGAAAAAAGAATACACAATTTATTAAAAATTGTCATTTTCTGTGTTACGATATCTGTTCATTAAAGAAAAATGTCTGAGAAATATTTTTAAAATTTTACATAAAGAAGAAAAACACACAACAATATATATGAAATATGTAATAAAAATTTCCTGTTCATGCTTACAATAGATTTACAGAAAAAAGAATACACAATTTATTAAAAAATGGTATTTTCTGTGTTCCGACATCTGTTCATTAGTAAAAAATGTCTGAGAAATATTTTTTTAAAAAATTTTACATAAAGAATAAAAACACACAACAATATATATGAAATATATAGTAAAAATCTCCAGTTTATGCATAGAGTATATTTATAGAAAAAAAGAACAGACTATTTAAAAAATATAATAAATAGAAAACACAGTAGCTTTTGTATAAATTTTTACCTCATCAAAAAGATCCTGCACTGTTGCCAGTTTTTACCTTATTTTTCTTACAATTATCTTTTTTCTTTCTTTTTCTTCTTTTATCTTTTCTAATTTTCTTCGAGTGTCCAGAAAAAGCATAAATTGCTTTCTTTAGTCTTTCCCTATCGAGAAGTTTCATGGCACTTACTAAATATTCTGCAGGTTCTACTCCCATCTGTTGAAGCATTTTTTTATTTCGATACATTACCATCATTAAAGGAACAAACAGCATCATAAACACCAAGTGAAAGTGTTTCAATATGTACAAATGTTGCTTTGGAAACACGTGACCAAATGACATTATGAAAACTTTCATTCGTGTTTTGTGTTTTTCCATGCAAACATTTTTTTCAATAGATCAGGAAGGGAAATATGTCTAAATATAGGACGAATTGTTTCTACAACAGCGACCGGAAGACTGTTTTTATGTTTGTAAGACTTACCTGATGCTTCAGCCTTTTTAAATCCGTACCATGTATCTTCACCGACCATGTTGAGGATATTCATCAGTTAATAGCTTATGCAAAAAAATGGCCTAGATAGCTTGCCGCATATTCTGAAAACTGCTGTGATTTCTTCGAATAGCTGATCTATAGTATGACTATAAGTTATCATTTTCATGTTAAGTCAAACGATTCTTCCCACTTAAACACTTACCGTCTGATAAGATTTGCCCATTCAATTGAGCTTTTTGTTGTTCTTTTTTTGTGAAATCACTTCCACTCAGGTATCTTGGGACATCACATTTATTTATATACACCTACGAAAACCGATCACGGAAACTGCACACAGCAAGTCTAACCCAAAAGCACACAGCGACCGGTCAGCTCGTCCACCCCGTAGAAGGTATGTGTGAGAGTGAAGCAGGAAAAGAGCGCGTGGGCGGATCACTCAGTTATCCTTCCGCCAGAAAAAAAATAGTTCACTCGCTTCACCCCAACATACCCCTCCTGCGAGTGATACATTTTTTTCAAACAATACAAATATTATAGACACACACACAATACACATAAAATATAACAATAAACACAGTGATATAAAATCAAGAGAGTAATGGAATTTTTTGCATTGAATATTCCTACTTTTCTACATTCATGGCTTTTGTAAGGAAATCTGCAATTAAAAAATATGTTTAGATATATTCTACTTTATAATTACAGTATCTTCAATTAAATCCTTTATAAAATGAAAACGTAAGTTCATATGCCTTGATTTATTTGAAGACCGGCTACCCTTAATCCACCGAATTGCTGCTTGACTATCTGAATTTAAAGTTACAGCATTATTTATAAATTGTTCACATTTTAATTCAGTTAACAAATTCACAGTCCAAATTATATTTTTACAAATTTCAGAAATAAAAAATAACTCTGCTTCACATGTTGACAAACTGTCCCTTTTTTTTACGACATTTCCATAAAATTAATAAATTACTAAGTAAAACTACACCTCCAGAAAATGATTTTCCATCTTCTGCATTTCCCCAACTGGCATTTAAAATAGCAAATTATTTTTTATTAAACCAATTTTTTTATCTTTTGAGTCCATCAAATATCTTAACACTCGTTTAGCCAAATTGAGTCCTGGATTATGATTAAAAATAAATAAGACGTTACAAAAGAAATATCACGAGTTCTGTTAGCTAAATATAAAAGTTTACCAATTAGCATTTGCAAATTGTCACAAATGGAGTTTTCACACTCTTTTACAATTTTCTAAATTATGTTTGACTACTAATGAATTAATGTAGTCACACTAAGATAAATAAATACCATCATTTTTCAATTTTCATGCTTAAAACTTATTATTTTTAATCTTACTAACAATATCTTCATACATTTTATCATTGTTACAAAAAATAGTTAAATCATCTACACACATACATAATATAAGAACACTTTGATTATCAGATTTAATAAAAACACAATTATCAGAAGCTAATTGCTTTAAACCAAAATTTTCTAATCCACCCTTTATTTTCATATGCCAGTTTCTACCAGACTGTTTTTCAATTTACAAACTTTGTTATCTCCAATTAATTTTTCATAACCAGGAGGGGGTAACACATACACCGTCTCCTCTAAATCACCATATAAATATGCAGTTTTTATGTCAAAGAAATTAACATTTAACTTTAATTTAGCTGCAAGTGCAATTAAAAATCGAAAAGATTCAATATTTACAAGTGGTGAATACGACTCTGAATAATCTATGTTTTTAATTTGATTAAAACCAGCTGCTACAAGCCTTGCTTTGCAGTTCATATTTTTCCCAGCATCATCTTGTTTTAAACAACATACCCATTTAGTTTTTATTAATTTTGATTTCGCAGGTTTTTGTACAATTTCCCAAACTTTATGTTTATCTAACGAATCTAATTCATTCTCCATTGCTAATTTCTAATTTTGCCAATTAGCACTATTTTTTGCCTCAAAATAAGAGTTTGGTACATTATTCACCAAATGAACAGACATCTGCATAGATTTTAGTCTTACCGATCTTCTAACATGGATTTGATTTTGCACATCATTCAATTCGAGTACAGGGATTTGGATTCTACCTGTCTGAGGCGATGACGCGGTCTGAACGGGAATTGAGTTATCATTCTCAATTGCTACAGGTCCATTATTTATATCAAAATTAGACAATACTCCATTCTCTGCATTTTGATTAATTTCGTTTCTTTTGGGAGAGACTTCAAAAAACGAGTCAATATCTCATGTTTCATTTTCATTCTCACCTAAATAATTACTACCTTTTAAAGATTCATTAAATTTAACTGATCTCACCTCAATTACTTTTTGATTTTTAATATCATAAATTCGATATCCCCTCCTTTCTCTAGCATATCATAGCATAATTCCACGTCTTCCTGGAACTTCAAATTTATTTCTCAATACCTTCGGAACGTGGAAATAGGCCACACAGCCAAATTTTTTGAGATAATTTAATTTCGTTTTATTACCTGTCCAAATTTCTAATGGGATTTTCCCTTATAATTTATAAATGGCTATTTTTTTTAAAAAAACAACCAATAAATTATTTCAAGAAATTGGTAATTTACTTAAAAGATTTTCTCAAAAAATATTATTTTACAGACAAAAAAAAAACTGCTCTGTCAATAAATAATAATTTTCATTCGTATGCATTATGTAAATTTTAAGCTAATGCATTGTATTTTTTATGTAACAATCACAAACGAGTAAAAAATTTAAGGGGACACAGTACGATTCAATTGAAAAAATCAGTCAAAAATTCAAATAAAACACTTTTAGCCTAAATTAATCATTAGATAATTTTCGATAACCTCATAAGCAGAACATGGAATAAGTTCCCCGTGTTAGGCTGCAAGGAAGACCTGAACATCCTTGCAACATGTGGAATTGGATTATCCTGTTGAAGCGTAGCTCCAGGTATGCCTTGAAGGAAGGGAACGACTTGGGGCTCTAGCACTTCACGGACGTACCTGTTGGTATTCAGATTACCCTTAATTTGTAGAAACTGAGTTTGTCCATGTTACGAATTCGCACCTCAGACCATATATCCTGGAATTCGGCCACCATGACGTTCTATAATGCACACTGGAAGGATCATTCACCGGCATAGCGTCTGACATGAATGTGCCCCTCATGGTTTCCTTAAATCAGTGTTTCTCAAACTGTGGGGCGCGCCCCCTAGGAGGGCGTGATAATCCTACAAAGGGGGCGCGAACATATTGAGAAATCAAAAATAAGTTACATATTTACTGAAAGGAAGCAAAACAAAAAATACATTCTGACCTAATGAAAAAAAAATAAAATGCACATTTACAGTGATATAACATACTTATAAATGTATCAGTACTTCACAATGTGTTTGATAACTAATCTCTCAATACTAAGTTAACAACAAGTTTAATAAGTACTAATGCTTGTCACATACAAAATATGCAAAATTTAATACTTATCTTGATAATTTGGGGACACACCGCGTGAGTTGTGTCATATCGGTGAAAAAGTTGGATAAAAAACCCACGTCTCCGACTGGTCAACTTCCCCACCTTTCGATTAGAGGTCCTTTTCCCCAGACCTGGGAACATTATCAGCGGTCGCATCAGTTGCAGTGTGAGCATTACGGGGTAGACAAAACAGCTCTCGCAGCAAAAGCGTGCCTTTTTGAAATTTCCTTTAGATTGTTGGCTATATGGCGATGTGTTCGGTGGCTAATTTATTTCTTTAATTTTCATTTGCGTTGAACTATTATTAATTCTAGTCAGAATGCCTAAATCAAACGCACAAAGGGGGAAACAGTTTCGTGAAGGAAAAAAAATAAGAAAATCTAGCAGCACATCCAGTCGAAAAAGTGACAAAAAATAATGCAAATTCATCAAGTGCTACTCTCAAATCTCCATCAGAGTACACATGAGAGAATATCGAGCATGGAAAAAAAACATTGCAAAATACTCTCTTAATGCCGAGTTTAAGGGATGGGAATGCTATTGAGACTCTTCTTATGACAGCACAGATTAATAAGGACTTTGTAAACCACCCTGTGCCGTCAACTACAGAACCCTCAACAAGCCTAGTGCATGTTGGAACTGATGCATGTTAATCGATAATAAATTCTATCTTACGTTACAAGACTTTGATTTCAATAACTATGCGATGCCGCGGTAGCCTAGTGGCCAAAGTATCAGATCGTGGCTGGCGTTTCATGAGATCGAGTCGAGTACCACTTAAGACACACCGTGTAGGGGCGGGCTGCAAGTTAAATCTGTTAAGAGTTCAAACATCCTCCCGTTGGTGTGGTGTGGCAGTTAGGAGTGGGGGGGAGTGCCAGCTCAGGTGACGTCCTCGTCACTTCACCATGGTTCAAAATTACGAAGTCCGTCGCCAACAACCCTCGTGTTGCTTAACAGTGTGTCGTTAATATTCACTCACCCATAAAAATGTTCACTAATATTTTCAAAAGCTATTTGTGTTGTCAATCCTTTCGGTCACGCGAGTTTGATTTGTGATAGATTATGGTTTAGAGATTATTTGAGAACGCTTGTTGCTCAACAGAAAAATATTTTTACTGGAAATTAATTTACATGACATTAAAGAATGTTACAATTAACGGCAAAGTTTAAGTAGGAAAAGTATACACACAAAATTTATCAAAATATACTAGTTTTGCATACCCAGAAATTCCAGCATATCTTTTTTAATTTTATTTTATTTGTGTACTATTATCCCTTATAGACATTCAGTAAAATTAAACATGGCATAAAAATAAATAAATAAAACTGAAAAGCGCAATTATTTACAGCAAAATTGGATTATTTTATTAATAGAAAAAGTATTTCTTACATAGTTTTAAGTCATTCATGTATTTTTTGTAGCTTTTCTAGGCAAAATTTTGCAAAAAAAGTCCAATTTTTCTCGTCAACGTGATTTTTTTCAAAAATGAGTGTCATTTAAAATTCTTGATTAAAAGTACTTGATTTTGTTCTCGATAGCCAACTTCCTATTTTTTGTAGTTGAAGAGCATATCTCAAACGAAAGAAAAAAAAGATAACCATTAAAAACGTCACTACTTAACTCTACTTTTGTTCAGTGTAAATGTAGAAGAAAAAAAAATCACCTTTTTTCAAATTCTGTTTGATTTTCTGACCTCTCAATCATTCTGGGTTTTTTGTTAAGTTCCACTTAAAACAACATGTTTATGTCTTTTAGAATGCAGTAAAGCCAAAAAAAATCTTGAAATAATGAGAATAATAGAAGAAAACTATATTTTTAAAATTAATTTTCAATTTTAAAGTGAAATAGATGTTTAATTAGTGTAGTGTGCAAATGCTTTACAATAAATAAACAAACATTATGTGCTATTTTATTATTTAG
Organism: Trichonephila clavipes; assembly: GCA_019973935.1. NCBI lineage: Eukaryota > Metazoa > Arthropoda > Arachnida > Araneae > Nephilidae > Trichonephila > Trichonephila clavipes. Next base: position 524,151 of record BMAU01013863.1, read on the forward strand.
CTAGCTAAATAACTTTCTTTATTTAAAAAGCAGTTATTTTTTTTATTTAAGTTCTGTCACGGGTTTTATGTTAAAAAGTTTTTTTTCATCCAGCTGATCTTTTTTTCTTCAAACCAGTATGTTGTGACTCAAAACACTTTAGTTTTCGATTTCACACACACAATATTTTTTTATTTTTATTCAACGCTCAGGTTAAATTGAGGTTATTTACACTAACGAATTACAGAACGAATTATTTGAGCACATGCTCCGTAAACATAAAGTATTAAACAGTTATTTTCTTAACGTAAAACGTAAACTACTGACAATATTTAATAAACATTCTTAATTAAAATTATGTTTCCAGTTTCAAGGTGAATAAGCAAATATTAATTAATAAAAAACAGGAAATGTTGTGCTTATTAGGAGTGGTAACACAGTAAATGCATAATTATTTTAGACATTATAAATTCGACAAGTGGCATTGATAAGCGTCTTGTTTTTTTAAAAGTATGTTATAAAGCATCATGTTTTTTTGAGAATGTATACTAATAGCTCACCGGTCACCATGCTCTCCCATATCTAAAGCACGAGAAAACAGACACATTGTGAGGTCAACAATGCAAAACCGTAACAACACATGACTGATCATTAGTAAGGTAATTTTCATGTTGACAATACTTCCAGTATCCATTTAGAGGACGACATATGCAGCCGTGTATACTGTCAGCATGGTAGCCATTACTTCAGCTTATCTTAAAAAGGCAACCTAGAGAGAGAAGGTGACTGTGGTGCTCCAAACGTCAAAGCTGAATACATGAATGAAGTAACATCGCCTTTTCAACCGAGTCCCAGTTACAAACTGAAGTATTCTGATAGCCGTATATATGTCTGGAGGCTCCCAATAAACAGCTGGTCGTCTGTTGCTTTCGATATCAAAATAAGGACCATGCACTGGAAGCTACTGGGTACCACAACACGTGCGTCTCTTGTTTGAATGAATGTTAATTTGAACACATTTCAGTACATTTCTGACAACTTACATCCAGTGGTTGTGCTCTATATTCAACTTTCAAAAAGATAATGCAAAACCACACGTTGCACGTGGTGTTCTGATCTACCTCGACTCACCGGGTATTTGATTGTTGACCTTGCCTGCACGGTCGTCAGGTCCAGATCTTTGAATTAGGTTACTACACGAATTTTAGGATATATCTCTGTATGTTGTGTAATGTCTTTATGTATGTTACTTAAAGCTATTTATTTAATGTATATATATATATATATATATATATATATATATATATATATATATATATATATATATATATATATATATATATAGTTTGTGATATTCCCCCCTTGGGAGAATATCGCTCGGAATATCAGCGTGAGGTGTAGGATTAACGGAAGAACTAGAGGCATACATAATCTTAATATATCTTTATTAAGAGTTTCAACTTAAAATTCTAAGAAATTAAATTATAATAATTAATGGGAGAGAATCTACGATGGTAAAATACGCAACACACAATATATATAGATAAAAACGACTTAACCTAACTCGGACCACTATCAATAACTGAATCGCCTAAACTCAATTCTAATACAATCAATGATTCTAATATTAAATATTCAATCCTACCTTGTTGCAGTCTGGAGAATCAATCGTTGATATCGTAAAGGCAATCTTGTATTTGCTTGCATGCACTGGTATGTACCTTGGTTCTCTGTATCTTTATTCACTTATAACTTCTAATCACCGACTACATAACCTTATCCAAACTTGAACCACCGACAATATTAACATTTCTCTGCTTGCCATCAATGCCACAAATTTCCCTCTCGCTTACTTGCATCTTTCATTCACACTTAACTTATTGGATTTGGTTGGAAAATAGTTGCCATTAATTTTGGCCCAATGAACCCAAAGGATATGTTAAAGAAAAGACGCATGTGCCCGTCACAAGATATAATTTGAATTAAAATTTTACTTTTATCAAGAAGGGAAATTAATCTAATATCAAAAATCAGCCGCATTTAGCTATCTTGCTTTTTAAAGGTGATAGAAATGCTTTAGCTCGGTAATTTTATCGTTCATCTCTTTTTTCTTTGTATTATATACTTCCACATTTGTATGATACATTTTTAATCTCCACAGACCTTACTTGGCTGCAAACTTTTCCGGACTTGGCATCATAGAACGGAAGACAAATGAAAATAGTAAGCTGAATAAGTACCAATTCAGATTCCTAGAATCATATGTCATGTATGTTTCATGGTTACGAGTAAATTTTAGGATTTACTCGTAAACCAATAGCATTATATTCCTGGTACGTTTGGAGTCTAAAAGCTCCTTGGTGAAGGCCAGAAGTTTTATGGGGTTGGGTTTCTGTTGAGTTCTGGTTCTCTTATATCATTTATAAGGAGTAATTTTAACTATGGAAAGTTAAATTCAAATATACTCAAAACATTCGTGCTATATAAGTAGAAAATCAGACAGAGGAAATATTAATTCGAATGCACTCCTCTTCATTTGAAATTGGTTTAATTTACGAAGCTCTTCACAAATTGCCATGAGCAAAATAAAATCGATACTTTCAATCAATAGATTATAAAATAAGAATTAATGAATTATTTCCTTGTTATATAAGTACAAGAATTTTATATTTGTATACATTACCTCAAGTATGTTTATTATATATTCAGTAATGACTTTTCTATAATATCTTTGTTGTGAATTTCCTTCATAAATAATATATTAGATCTTCTATTCAATATTCTTTGCAAGCGTAGATTGTTTATATTAGTTAAATAATGGTATGATCATTGTTGGGCCTTGAAACCAGCGTCATAATCCACAAATTATTTTTAAACGAAGTGAACTTACTGATTTTCTGATAGTTTTTTGTGAGAAAAGAATAATTTATTATATTTCTTTATTAAATAAAACAAATTATAATATTTCTTAGTATTTTATTCGTTTGCATTAACGGTTTGTTTCTTTCAATTAGGCCTATAGAAAGTTGCTTTAATAATTGTAGTAAAGTTAATAAAGTAATTTAAGTCAATTATTGATTTCTAGTAAAATTTTTAGTAAACGTTTGGTACAAAAACCAATACAATCACAATCAGTGATATTTTACAAAATATTGAGCATTAATGCCTAACTTTTTGTAGAAATGGTAAGGAAACGTATAAAAAATAACAACAGAATAACAGAACAGTAAAATATACTTTCACTGTTCTGCGTTTAACTTGAATACAGTGCAATATACACAGTCCAGTCACATTAATGTGACCCTCTGTCAAAAGCCAGAATAACCACCTTTCGCAGAGCGGACTGCTGCGAGACGTGCAGGAAGAGAGTCACTTAGGTCCCTGAAGGTGTTCTCTGGGATGTTGAGCCATGCCGACTCTAATGCCGTGGCCAGCTGCGCTAGATTACGCGGTTGAGGATCCATGGCGCGAACAACTCGATCGAGATGGTCTCACAGATGCTCGATTAGGTTTAAGTCAGGTGAGTTTGCTGGCCAGGGGAGGACGGGAAACTCATCCTGGTGTTCTTCGAACCACGCACGTACACTGGCAGCTGTATGGCACCTCGCATTGTCCTGCTGGAAGATGCCATCATCCTGAGGAAAAACAATGCGCATGTAGGGGTGGACATGGTCCGCAAGAACAGATGCGTACTTGTATTGATCCATCTTGCCTTCCACAATGATCAGTGAACCCAGAGAATGCCAGGAAAACATTCCCCAGACCATAATGCTCCCGCCTCCAGCTTGGACCATTCCGGCAATGGTTGCAGGGTGGTTCCTTTCAGAGGTTTCACGCCTTATACGCCAACGTCCATCTGTCCGATGGAGCATAAAACGCGATTCATCTGAAAACGCTACCTGTCGCCACTCAGTGGACGTCCAGCTGCTGTACTGGCGTGCAAATTCTAGCCTTCGTCGTTGATGAACAGTAGTCAGCATAGATGCACGAACCAGGCGTCTGCTTCGGAGGCCCAGACGCAGCAATGTTCGCTAAATAGTAGTTTGGGAGACACTTTTGGTAGCCCCTTGGTTCATTTTGGCGGCCAGTTGCTCAACGGTAGCCCCTCTATCTGCTCGAACGCATCTCCGCAACCGTCGTTCGCCTCTGTCATCTATGGCCCGTGGTGCACCACGTTTGCCACGTCCCTGATTTTGAACAGTCCCATTTTGCCATGCACGGTACACTTTTACCACGGCGGCATGAGAACAGTTCACAAACTCAGCCGTTTCGGAAATGCTTCCACCCTTGGCCCGAAAGCCAATGATCATGCCCTTTTGGACGTCGGATAAATCGCATCGTTTCTGCATTACGCCAATGATTGAAATGTTTTCCGAAGCCTTCAGACACCCTTTATATACGCTCAACTGCACTGTGTTGCCACCTGCCTTCTGTGATTGGTTATTTAACTCTGACGTGGAAAGTACGTGGTGGTCACATTAATGTGACTGGACTGTGTACTTTTACAGTGGTTTTACTGTGAAAAATACGGAGTTATAAAGATAACTAAATTTATGAATAACGAGTATGGAAAGGCAGCAATTTGAACTAAATTAATTTAATAGTTTCGAGAAATATTTATTCTACCAAACAAAACATCTTGTTGAAAATAGAATTCGTAATTCAGTTTAAATTTGAAAATAACTTAATTAAAATTCTTATTCAGTTCTACCAAGATTTTTAAAAAATTGAATATATGGCTAAAATAAAACTAAGAATAAAATTACAAAGGAATTTTCTTTACTGTCTGGAGTATTTTTTGTTTGCTTTAAACCTCGTTCTCTAAATGATAAGGACATTCTTAAGTACACATAAATTCTTATTCACACAAAAAGATGAGTGAAAAAAAAGTTTGAGGTAAAAATAAATCTATAAATTAATAAACAAATGCAGTTTCAACATTTAATTTTAAACCTGTTTCGTAGGAATTTTAAGATCTAAACTCGATTTGATTAAATTTCTCGATTGACTCAAATTGAAACATTTTCCAAGGTACATATTTACTAAATTTCAGATTTAAATGCATTTAAAGAAGACGTCTACATTAAAATGTGTATTGACTACATTTGTAATAAATAGAAATGAAACATTTGAATGGTGCCTTTCAATTTGCAAATGAAATTTTTGTAGACTAGAACTAGAACTTTTTTCCGTAATGATGTCAACGGGAGTACTCAAGAGCTTGAATGAAATAGCTTGCGTGAATAACAGAGTATTTGGAAATTACTTACAACTGAAAGATATTCAGAACATTTACCCTGATCCAATTTTGAGTTATTTCATTTTAAAAGTGCTGCTATAAGAGCATATAAGTCTACCAAATGATATTTCATTACTTGATAAGCTTAACCGAATCCGCAAAGGTATATCAACTTTCGTCTTTTTTTAAATGGAGTTGACATTCCTTTAATCATTAATGAGTTACATTCAAGAAATTGCTTCGAGATATAGACTACAATTTGATCGCTGAAAAAGCCCTTTTCTAGAAGTTAAATGAATGTTTCAGAGTCAACTTTCTTTAAATGAGAAGTGTTTTAGTAACAATACTACATCTTATTAAATTTTGTGAAGGGTGGTTACATTAATTTAAATTCTTTCAGATTATGTATTCATAAATTTAGTTTCCATTTCTCTATTATCAAAATACATATTACATTCAGCATTAGACTTATTTATTCAATTGCAATTTTGTAAAGTGGAAGTCAAAGAAATAATTCCCATGTAGAATAAAGTATACCAGATAAAAAAAATACCACGAAACAAATAATAGACAAATTAATGAAAAATTTACGAAACAAACCAATGCAGATATAAAAATAAATAATTAAGTTGAAAACAAAATCAATAAGTTACAAAATCAAATAATAAGTTACGAAATCATATCAACGTAGTTAAAGAATTGAGAAAATGAAGTTATAAAATGAAATCAATGAAAAAATGATAAAAATATAGCAGTGAAATTACAAAGAAAAATCGATGAGTTTTAAAATTAAATCAATGAAGCTGCAAAAAAAAAAGACAGGGAACTTATAAAATTACAATAAATGCAGTCACAAAATAATGTGAATATAGTTTTACTGGTAAATACGCTAAAATTTTAAGAGCATTAGTTTGAACAAAAAGCGACAAGATGTTCAACAATTTGCTATTCTCTGACATTATAGTCACAAAGTTGAAAGCGCATGAGTGAAATCTGTTGAATTACACTTAGAATAGAAAAGGGAATTGTATGATGACGTAGTGATGACTGTGCGGGCAGTGTTGGGTAGAACAGTGTGGGGGAATTGTACCGCTCACCAGGGCGCCTCCACACTCGTACACGGTTATCATCTGTCCCCAAAACAAACCGTGATTCATCACTAAACACAACCTTTTGCCAATCTGTGACATCCCACATTGATCTGGCTTGGCACCACTGTAGACGCAGTTGTCGATGTTCCGGTGTTAAAGGGAGTGCACGGAAAGAGCGCTTGGATTTAACATTTGCTTCTGCAAGGTGTCTGGAAATTGTTAGTGGAACAATTGCTACGCCTACGTCTGCTCGTATCGTTGAACGAGTCACTGTGGGGTACACAAGTGCTTGCCACACGATCTTCGATCCTCTCTCCTCGTGGTCTTCCTGGTCGCTCCAGACCCGGTTTTCCGCGCGTGGGTACCTTCTCGTTTCTACTGCTCCCAACAATTTCTAATGGCACTCTCCGAACGATCCACCTGGCCAGCAACACGGCAAGTTGACCAGCCTACAGTTTTGATCCCGATGATCAGGCCTCTCTCAAACTCGCTTTACTGCGAGAAATGTCTTCTAGCACGTTTACCTGGCATGTTTCGCTTACCAAAGTCTTCCTACAATTGGCGGGGTAATCGTCACGTTTATGAATCTTCGAATTTGCGCTGGCTTATATAGCACCCTCTTCCTGATTGTAGCGCCACCTCGGGGTGTATGAGCATGCGTATTAGTACAATACTTGGATCATTTGCATATCACATTACGCTGCACTTATTTGCGAAGTTTCGCGATTGTACTTAGCTTCCTTCTTGGGTCGCTATATTCAATGCTCCTGAGTGTGTGTGTGTATATATATATATATAAGAAATATGTATTATATATCAAAAATAAGAAAAAAATAGATAAAGAACATAACAAGAAATAGCATAATAAAAATATAAAACCTGAACATGAAGAACAAAATTATAGAGAAATAAAAAAAAACTACAAAAAAGAACCTAGCGAGTCAGAAAGCAATTTTTGGTCTTAGGACCGAATAAGTTGGGTTAAACTAGTTTCAAGGCACCAAACTTCCCCCTTTGCAACTCGGTAGGAAAACCAAATAAAATAAAATAAACAAAACTTCAGAGTTTGGATAACTCAGAGAGTATGAAAAACCACTCATTACTCTTATGTAACAAATTCTCCCAAACTCTTAATGCAGAAAAATCACAAAATAATTACGTAAGAAAAGTAGAAAAATGCTAAAGCAATTACATAAGAAAAGTATCTTTAGAGAAATAATTTAACAAAATTTCTTTACTCACAGAACTTTTACGAGGGGAGAATCAAACGTCTTGACATTAATGAAAATCGATTATTCCCAGTTAAAAAATTCGAAAATACATAAACACATCTTTTGAGCTGACTTTTAAACCAGCCAGCAAGACAGGTATAAAAAAGAATTTGAATTGGTTGATTGTCAAAAATGTAAATTTGCTCGGCTCTAATTTGGTTGGTTGTCAACAATGTGTAAGATGTTCAAGATGTGTGGAAAAATGTAAACTGTGATATGAGTGTTATGATATAATCTTCACAGCAAGACCACTAACATGCTGACTTTGAAATCCTATTGTTGTGTGGTGGTTTTGGAATTCGAAGTAGCAAGACAGTTAATGTATTTGTGATGAATATAAGTTCTTAAGAAATTAAAGGGTATTCATGATCTAAACAACATTGAAAAAATTGTTTTATATTATTGTATTTATCTATTTTGTGGGTAGTTAAGTTATCATTTCTAAATAAAGAATTCAAATTGATATTTCTGTAAATTGATATATGCAAATTACTGTTCCATACGGAAATTTTAATTATATGAAACTTAAACGAATCTTTTTTGTCAAAAATGTTACTGAGTACATTATTGTTAATAAGATGCAAGTCTAAATCCAAGAATTTCACCATATTAGAGTTGAAGTTAGTTTTAAGGAGCTTGAGATAATCAGGGTAGAACGTAATATTTGGTTTGTATTCACTATTTTTACCAAAAATTATTATATCATCTATATAACGATAAATTAATTAAGAATCATTTACAACCTGATCTATTTCAAAAAAATGTAAATATAGGTTCGTTAAACAATTACTAACTGGACCACCCTGAGGAAATCCTTTGATCTGTTTATAAAGATTCTGATCAAATGCAATGAAATTTTTCTTTTAATACGAGGTTAACAAGAATATCAAATTTTTCTTTTTTCATTGAAGTATATAATTCATATTTATCATAAATTAACTGTAGAACCTTAATCATATCGTCAATATCTATAGAATTAAAAAGGTCCTCGAAATCAAAAGCCATGCATGGAAAAATTAACATATCCTTAGTAACTCTAGCAATCTCTAAGCTATTTTTAATTATTGCCGTGTTTGTAAATTATCAATTAGATTTTGAAGAAGACATTGTAAGATCTTCCCAGACCTCGTGATATATGTATTGTATCCATTAGTGATACTACGGAATTTTATAGGGCTTTTATGAAATTTTGGTGTTAAAAAATACTTGGATATTTAATATTATTTAGATGAATATTCAGTCTTTTGTTCAAAGCTAAAAGACGATTATCATCTTCTCTATTAATGTGAATTGATTTTGAAAGGAATTATTATTTAAAATGTGGTTATACATAATAATTTACTGTAAAAGTATTTAATAATTATGGCATAATTAGCAGAGACCTTATCAACATATGTAATCACGGTCTCATTTTGGATATTTTCTATTGATGATTTAAGATCTTTATACATAATTCCATTTTCAACAGTGAAATCTAATTCCCGAATTTCTGTTGCTACATAAGATCTAAATTGATTGAATGCTTCAATCGGCATTCCGTATTTAATTGCAATTTTAAGGTAGAATTTATCTAAATCTTTTATGATTTGTTTCATAACGTTAGATTTATTTTTCTGATCATCAGTCTAAAACCGGTACCTTTTTTCCATAAAATTTCTTAACAAATCATCTTTCACGATGCTAAGGTCTCCTGTGACAACGTTCTGATGATAATCATCAATATAGTCTCGATATAGATTGCATTTGCATGATTCTGAACTTAGGAGCTCCGAGATTTGATTATAATTAAATATAAATCTACCAAGTTTCTTGTTGTATTTGAAAGCCTTTTTAATAATAATATTTTTAATAGGAAAAAGGATTGATATTTTTGAAATATACTTGAAAAATTAATGTTGTTAAAGGATTTATTCATAAATAGTAATGTACAATATTCTGTAGAGTAATTTTCACTTGCATCTAATTTAATATTCATTTTTTGTACTAAAAAGTTATTAAGGTCTCGAATCATATGCATACCATGAGAATCCTGAAATTTATATCTGCTTAAAATATCTGTCATAATTTTAATTTCAGCTTTATTCATACCAAACATAAATGATTTAATTAAGCCTGTGTTGTAGTTATTATCAAATTTAACAGCTAATTCTAACATAGAATTCTTGAGGGTTGACATGTCTCTAGTAATTCTTTTCTACGTTTAGCTCTTGAAATTCTTGCTAAACGAATATTATTACTATTATCAATAGATTTATCGAAAAATTCAGGATATATAATGAATCCTCGGATTTTTGTTTAAAAGCTAATAAGAAACTTTCACCTTTCCATATAACATTCAAACCATAAGGATAATATGATCTAAATGAACCTATAAAAAAGTTTTCGAACCATAATCTTTGTTTAATATTTGGCACTATTCTAAGTATATGTACAGTTACGTTTTTGAATCCATGTTTATGAAAGTGTCCTATCTCAATCTTAGCCTGGTTTTGTTGTAATCAAATTTCCTTGTATCAGGCCTATGTTGATTTAATCTAATATTGATAGTGTTTGAAGTCTGACCTATGTAAGCGAATTTGCATATGTTGCATATCATTTTGTAAACACAGTTAAAAATCTTACAAAATATATAACCTTAGATATGTATATATATATATATATATATATATATACATATCTAAAAATGTTTATGTTATTTTGAATCTCTTCAGATACATTACCCCCAAATGATATATTTTCAGAGTTCCTAATGAGGAAATGGAATCAGGACAAATTGAATAACTAGATGCACATTTATGTTGGGGGAACATCCTATAATATGTCTAGTTCGGCAATAAAAACTGTATATTCATTATAAATTATGAATTGGTGATGTAAAATGTCACTAACTTTATGAAAATTTGCAAATGCGAAACAAACTCAATTACTAGATTAGTCTCTATTGGTAGATGGAACAGATAAACATTTTCAACCATTCAGTGGCAGCTAATTATTCGAATAGCACTGCTGTCTGAAAGAGGCATTAAGCATTCCTAGGTATACATAGGAAATGTAGAAAGTTTATCTTTGAAAGCATTTTATTGAAGGATAAATCTATCAATGGAGGGGAGCTCGAAATTACTGCGCCGGAACCTTGGCAAATTGTACGATAACCACAGATGACACACAGTAAAATATTTCTCCTGCTCCGACGGAGCTTGGTGCACATATTCTAGTTATGATATGTCTCCAAATTTCGGAACTACAGTAAAACCTGTTTTTGTGTGGTAGATAAGGATCACATAAATAAAACCTCATAAAAAGTATGCGAAAATTTCATGAATACTTACTTATAAATAACAAATTTGCCGACATACTTCAGAATTTTTTTATGTGGTGGAGAGGGACCTCACAAAAGGTCGCTTTTAAATTTTTGTTTTAATTATTAATGAAGTTTATGCGAAAGTATTTCCAAACATAATAAATAATTACATTCCACATGGAAACATTTAGTTTCTCATTGTATACATAGAGAAATTTTCAAAATGCGCATACATTATTCATTGCCACTTATCGTAATCCAAGGCGCGCATCTTCCTGTGATGAATTAGTTTAAAACCGCTTTCGTCACTTAAAGATACAATTTCAGTTGTATTTTTGGCACCATAAAATAAGTAATAAGTGTTTGTGGCAACAGAGTCAGTTGCTTGTGAATTTCACGGTAACGAGATATGTATGATCGAAGCTCTTTTTGTAACTACAAACTTCTTTCAGAATTAGCATCTATTTTAAGAAAATGCTTTTCCAATTAGTTGAAAAGCTGGATCTCTGCATATATTATATCCCTTCTGAAAAGACCCGGTTCTTCTTGTCCGTCTTCATAGTCTATCAAATTATTGATAATGCCACTGTCATTGAAAGTTTCGCCTTCAATCAAATTTGTGATACCAGTGCATTGAAATTTAGACAATTGAATATGCATGATTGAGGGACTGTTTATAACAAATGAACAGAGATTCTTAAAGTATATATATATATATATATTAAAAGAAAACATTACCGTGGCGACATAGACATTAAAATTCCGATACCGTATAAAAAAAAGTCACCCCCCAAAAAACATTACAAAAATAAAATCACATAAAAAAGGACCACACAAAAATATATTCTACAGCATATGTAATAAAGGGAACAATAATTTGCATTTAGTCAAGTGCATGAAAATGGAATTTGTGATATGGTATGTATTATTGCCTATACAATTTAAAACTTGCTGTAATTTTTCATATTTCTTCTAAATGTAAACTATGTGCTTTAAATCTTATTTTACTTTAGCGTGATTGAGTAAGCACAATCGATAATTTTTAAAGTTCAGTTATTTAAATTAACAAGAATCTAATTATATTTTATTTTATTACAGAAATTAATGTTGACGACAATCTACCTGCAAAAATATTTCGAACACACAAAAAGTTTTTTTTTTTTAATTTATATTTACATGTACACTGGTGTGCAAAAATTAAGGACGAGACGGTTTTTTCAATATAACTTTGTACAAAAGCTTTCCAAATCAACACATTTAATACCGTAAGATCCCCAATACGTAAGGACATGTGTAATGTAAGCAACACTTACTAAAAGAGAAATCAGAGGGATAAAAAGAAGCTTGATTGAAAAAGTAGCATGGAGTGCAATGCGAATGAAGGCCGAAACATCCCTGTGATGGGTGTCCAGCAAGAAAAATCCGGTCTTTAGTAGGGGATATGATCTCCCCTGACTGCTAGGCACGTTTCACAGCGTCTGCCCATGCTGAGAATGAGGGTGTCAATGAGTTGTTGAGGCATTGCTGCCCATTCGTCTTGCAGCGCCACTCGAAGCTCCCGAATTGTTACTGGTGGTAAGGTACGAGCTGCCAAGCGTCTGCCTAGAAAATCCCATACATGCTCGATGGGATTGAGATCCGGAGATCGTGCCGGCCAATTCATACGTTCAATATCCTCACTCTCTAGTGAGTGAGTGAGTGAAGATTAACGTCGCACTGTTCAGCTGCACGAGGGCTTTTGGCGACGGACCACGTAATTTTGAACCATGGTCAAGTGACGTGGACGACACCTGAGCTGGCACCCCTCTCCTAACTACCACACCACACCAACGGGAGGGACATTTCAGCTCTCGACAGATTTGGCGTGCATCGCTGCCCTACACGGCGGGTCTTCAGTGGTACTGGGCTCGAACTCGTGACAATCCTCACTCTCTAAGAGCGGTTCGACAACTACTGTGCGATGACATGGTGCATTGTCGTCCATGAAAAGGAACTGCAGACCCATAGCGCCTCTAAAGGGAAGCACATATGGAAGAAGAATCCCGTTACAATAACGGGTCCCGTTGACTGAACCTGCGTCGAAGATGTGAAGGTCTGTACGACTACCAAGCATGATGCCTCCCAAACGAGAACACCGCGAACTCCATACGTGTCCCTTTCAATGATGTTCGAGGGATGATTGCGGCTTCCCTCTCTCTCCAGATGAGTATGCGATGAGAATCGCTACTCAAACTGAATCTGCTCTCATCTGTAAAGAGTACTCGTACCCATTCATTGTCTCTCAATTCCGGTGTTCCCGGCACCACAGAGAACGCCTTCTCCGATGTGCAGGCGTTAAAGGTACACCGTACAGGGCGTCGTGCAAACAGACCACCACCGCGCAGTCTTCTGGCCACGGTAAAACGTGATATCGGTTGTTCAATCGCCTGTGTCGTGCGTCTAGGGATTTCTCCCGCTGTCTGCCAACTGTTTCTTCTGGCCTGTAAGACAATGTACCGGTCACCTACGGATGTGGTTCCTCATTTACGACCACTACTGAACCCCCGGATAGCTGTTCCTGTAGTTTGAAACAGTCTCCAAAGTTGTGAAACGATGCTGTGAGCAATTCCGAACTTTGCAGCCACACTTGTCACACTGCAGCCTTCCTCCAACTTCCCAATGATTCGACCTCGGGTAAAAGCATCCAGATGTCGTCTAACAGATTGATTATTTTCCATTTCTCGCTGAGGCAGCAACTCGGTGTGATTTTAATTGCTATACGGCGTGCAATCTCTTTGCCAGAAATACTCATCTTACACCGACAACATGCTTTATACTACTCAGACACTCCCCCATTACGTCTACCTGCATATCTGCGCATGTGCTACCGTACATCACCTTACTTAATCTCCTGAGTGGTCTTTCTGTCCGCTCTGCCTCTTCGTTCAGCTGATATGCTACTTTTTCGACTTCGTCCTTAATTTTTGCACACCTGTGTATGTTAAATTTTATTATACATTTCTGTATATTAAAGAGAAATACTCAAATATTCATCATATTTATCTCGTCATTTCGTTAAATAGGAGTTTCAATTTAAATGTTTAAAAATATGTGTTCACATTAGTTTTATATTAAATTTTACTAGTATTCCAAATTAAACTAATAAGGCTTTATTCTCTTTTGTCATGGAATCCTTGGGAAAACAAAAGCTAAAATTCATGTCGATTTTTTGATGAATTTTTTTTATTCTCCATATACGAGGGATATTCGGAAACTAAGGTCCGTTTACTTATAAAACATAAAACATTACAGATTTTTTCAAAACACTTTATATTTTAAATTCCTTACATGTGTCTCTATTTTTCTACATACTTTCCATGCTTGTTTAAACATTTGTCATAACGTTCTACGAGTTTCTGTATGCCTACTTCGTAGACGTCTGCCGCCTGTGAGGATAACCAGTCTTGAACTTCTTCTTTCACCTCGTCAGCTGTGTCGAAGCGCTTGCCGCCGAGAAACTCTTTTAGGTAGCGGAATAAGCGAAAATCACTCTGAGCCATGTCTGAACTGTACGGTGGGTGGTCAATCTGTTCCCATCCAAAAGATCTGAACAGATTTTGTGTGTTAATGGCAGAATGGGGACTGGCATTGTTATGCAGCAACAGAACTCCAGACGTCAGAAGACCACGTCACTTATTCTGTATCGCATGTCTAAGTTTAGTTAGGGTAGCGCAGTAAGCGGCTGCATTTATTGTTGTCCCTTGCTACATAAACTCGACTAACAAGACCCCATGTCTATCCCAAAACACGGTTGCCATAACCTTGCGTGTTGAGATTGTCCGCTTGGCCTTGACTCTGACTGGTGAATTTGTGTGACGCCATGCCATTGACTGACGTTTAGACTCTCGGGTTATGTGAGAAACCTACGTCTCATCCCCAGTGACAATCCTCTCTAAAAATTTATCACCTTCTTTATGATATCGACCAAAAAATCAAGAACACAAACCATTCTTTTCAGTTTGTGTTCCTCAGTAAGCAGCCTGGGAAACCCCGTGCACACAATTTGCGAAATTTCAACTTTTCGGAAACGACTTTGTGCAAAGTTGTTCTACCCACATTCGGAAACTCCAATGATTAAGTTGAAATTGTGAATCGCCGGTCTTCATGAATCTTTTCATCCACGGCTTTGACCAAATCATCTGTGATCACTGATGGTCGACCGGAACGCGGTTCATCATGAACATTTTCCCGTCCGTCCTTGAAAGCTCTCACCCACTTATGAACTTTGCTGCTACTCATCGCATTTGGGTCATACACGTCGCTTATCTGTCTATGAATTTCCGCTGCTGAAACGTTCTTTGCTGTCAAAAACCGAATCACTGACCGTATTTCACAGTCAGCGGGCTGATCGATTGTTTTAAACATTTTGAAGTAGCACTGTACTTACCACACTGCAACAATACCAATGCAAATGGCGTCGTTTGACGAGCAAGGTATGCCGGGAGTTGGTACGCATGCGCATTTCAATGTTCGCGCGACATTCGATTAGCTACGACGATTCGGATCCTTAGTTTCCGAATATCCCTCATAGATATAAAAAACAAGAATACTTCACATTCTAATGTCACTTAAAAAATATCACCTCATTTCCTCATTCGAAAGGAATTTTCACAGTTATGTGACTTTTTTGTTTTACTCAGAAAAAAAAAGATCTATTGAGTTCGAAAAAAATGTCAATCGAAACCAAAGCAAAAAACAAAGAATAAAAGAAAGAATTCGAACTATATATTCTACGTTTAATAATTTAATTCAATTGAGGAAAGAATGTGATCCTTGTATTAGATCTAAATAAAAAAAGAAGTTCTGTGTGTGTAGGGTTTTTCTTTCTATGTTAATATTGGTTTAAAGAATGTCAAAATTGTTCAACACACATTTCATACTACATTACATTTTGATAAGAGCTTCAGCAGGTAAATGTAAAATGCAAATATCCCCTGTAACTTATCAAAACTTATGAAGCTCTAGAGAAAATATTTGAATTTTCCAATTTAATTGATTTTTTTAATTTTTCCACAATTTAATTAATTTATTGAATCTGAGCAATCTTATAAAAAGTGTAGTATTAAAAATTTGTAAACATAGTTTTATTTCAGACATCTAGCCTAAAACATTGTTTCTCTTTGAAGTGAACATTTTTTTATGTTGCCCCTGATGTAAATAGCAGTTTTAGCAAGTTAAATATGTTTTGATGATTTGTTAAAAAAAAGATTTAAGAACAGTTCATTTTTTGAGGATCATTAAGTCCCAAGATAAGAGAACATTGAATCAAACAAGTTACTAGATGGACGTCTGTGAAAATAAAGATATCATTTATGACAATTGTCTCGTTAAAAATAAACATACACACAAAAAAAAAGACTCTTGACTTATTATTATTGTTGTATTTCAAAATACATATTTCGCTTAAAATATATCTTCCAAAATATAGCAGCAGTCACTAATATGTATTTCTCTTCTCCAAGAGAGAAGGATAAATTCATGACTTCAATAATTGCAACAAAATATTCATTGAAGTGAACTACACCTAGTTCTTATATTTGCAAATCAAAAGAAAAAAAATATATTTATCAAAATATATTTATTTAAATAGGGGTTCTTGTAATTTTAAATTTAAGAAAATGTGTTCATATGTATTTAACTATCACTTAACATAAGTGAAACAGTATTTCTCTCTCACGAAAGGGATTTCGAAACAAATTAATAGAAACAAAATGAATGCTAATGCAATCAGTTTTGGGAAAAATTACTTTTAAACTATAATTTTGTTTGGAATGTTTCAAAACTTTTTTTTGAAAAAAAAGAAATCAGAAACTGAAGAAAATCTTTTTTTTTTTTGAAAAAAATAGAATTTTTTAAAACTACTTCTGTTTTGGATAAGGATTCAATATGCAGAAACATATTAGAAACAAAGAATTTCCTTACCAAAAATCGATTGGAGAAAAAAAAGCGTTTGATATTAATTGTTTAAATTTAGTAGTAAAAAGTACAAACAAAAGATAGCCATGTAAAAACTACCATTTTTAAAAAATTTATTTTACCAAGCATAGATAATTCTGTATTTTATCGATCAAAAAATTTATATTCATTTTTTTCGTGTTTCTTTAAGGTATCCGTATACGTTCGGAAGTGCGATTTTAAAAAAGCGCATAAATTTAATAATTTTCATGATATTTAGTGTTACTTAGATTAGAATACATGTATAAAATTGTTTTAAGGACATTTTGACAAAAAATTATTTAAAAATAATATTTCGGCAAAAAATTAACTTCGAATAACCTTTTTCAAAATTTTCTCCTTTAGTAAAAAATGCTTCTATTAAAATAATATTTTGCCTACATATATATCTCAGACCTCTATACATCGGCTCAACTATGAATTTGGAAAAATTCACATTATTTTCAGAGTTACAACCCATTGAAATAATTATCGGCATTTTTTTCTTAAAAATGTGTCCCCTTTGTTGTTGTAAAACATGGATAAACCCACTTCTAAGTTATATGGTTCAAAAATTCTAGGTGAGCCTCTGTACAGAGGTCTGAGCTATAAACATGCAAAGTATTATTATACACTGCTGGACAATTGCTAAGGACGGATAACATTATCATCCATAGCAACCACAAAATGAAAGGAAGCAAAATGTGGAAAATTAGAAAAAGTGCGGGATATTAGTAAGAAGAGAAGTATGAGTATGCAAATTTTTTCCCACGTCTGATCATCACATGATAGCGTTCAAAAGAGCTTTAAAGGTTTTGACGCGTGTGGACAGTTGTTGTTTCAAGTCAAAGTTTTACAGGAAAGATTTAATAGACGAACTTAAAATTTTTGGTAGGTTTTTCCGACATCCCATAGATGATTTTATGCGTGGCCGAATTATTGGAAAGATCGAAGAAGGGCGAAAAAGAACAGATGTTGCCAGGGAGTTCGACATCGCTCACAGCGTTTTTCACGGCTGTGGAAGTCATTTAAAACTACTGGAATGTGTATTAGACGGCACGGGGGAGGTCGTGTTAGAAGTACGACGCCTGCAGAAGACAGATATATCGTCCTATATCAGCAAAAAGGAACAGGCGCACCGCAGCTCAGCAGGCGGCAAATCAGTTTCTTGCTGCCTCATGAAAGCAGATCTCCCGAAAAACTGTTGCCAGACGTTTGAGCGGAGGAGGACTATACGCACGCAGACCTGTTGTGTGTGTCCCATTGACCAGACAGCACCGTACTGCCCGTTTGCAATGGTGTCGTGAGCATCACAATTGGACTGAACAGGACTGGGCAAGTGTACTATTCTCAGATGAGAGTAGGTTCAGTCTGTCATCGGATTGTAGACGCCAACTGATCTGGCGCGAGAGTGGTACTGCTTATCGTCCAGAAAATATCCAGGAAAAGGACCGATATCCGACATGCAGTATCATGGTGTGGGCCGGCATCATGATCAATGGCCGCACGTGCCTACATTTGGTTGCGAATGGGACTATGACGGGCCAACGGTACATTGATGAAGTTCTACTTCCTCATGTTCGTCTTTTCCGTGGTGCTGTCGGTGATAAATTTGTGTTTATTTGTGTTTATGGACGACAACGGAACATGTCATCGAACACTCGCTGTTCAGGATTGTCTAGACAGCGAGGGTATTCAACGTCTCGTATGGCCAGCGCGTTCTCCAGATCTAACCCCATTGAAAATATGTGGGATGCTTTGGGAAGGCAAGTTGCTGGTCGAAACTATCCTCCGACAAACAAGAACACCCTCATCCGTGCACTCACAGAGGAATGGGATAAATTGCCTCAATAGCTGCTGGATAATATTGTGCAAAGTATGGTACGACGTGTGGAACGTTGCATCACACTCCACGGTGGACATTTCCCGTATTGATACCTTTCTTTAAGGTGCCTGCTGACTTTTAGATGCATTGTTCCATTTCCCGTACGCAGATCAAATGAACATTTTTTTTTTTTCTTTCAGATGTTTCACAGCATTTGTACTTTCGAGAACAATAAATATTTTTTTTATTCTAATGTCTGAACAGTGTGGCAATTATATTTTATCCTACTAGGTCTCATGTCTCGCTTAATGTTATGCTACATAGCAATTTGTGATCCGTCCTTAGCAATTGTCCAGCAGTGTAATAAGGGCATTTTTCACAAAAGGAGTATGTTTGGAAAACTGGTCATCCTATGCTTATTTTTTGTCAAAATATTGTACTTAAAAAATTTTTTTACAATACTATTTTTAAATCAATTTTATACACATTTTCTAATCTAGTGACACTAAATATCATAAATAATGTCCATTTATACGCTTTTTCAAAATCACGGTTCCGAACGTAGTCGGATACCTTAAAGGGTATATTTCTAAAGAGCGTAATTTCTTCAAAAGATTTAGACTTTAGTACTTAGAGCTTAAATGAAAGAAAATTGAGAGTATAAGATAATTTAAAAGAACACGCCTGGAATAAATGCATTACACAAGTTTAATAGATTTTTTCCCGGCGAAATTGACTCTTTTTAAAAGTTTTGATAAATTTTAATCAAATTTTTATTTTCATTCATACCAATCACTTCTTGGTTTAATCCATACAAATTGTGCAGTCATATTTAAATACATACATTAATATATACTTCAGACAAATTTTTAAATTTTTGAAATCACGTATATTCTCAATTTATGATTTGGAGACTTTCTGCATTAAAAACCTTAATATTATGCGCAACATGTGTAGTTTTAAACGGTATAACTTATCTAGTCGAGAGGTAATTTTAGAGCTTGATCCATTGAAAATATTTGAAAAAATACTTAAAACACGTCATTAATCATTTGTAAAAACTATTAGTAATTCTTTACTCGATGATATTTTGAATTAGAGTTGGAAATTCTATCTTAATTTCAAAATATCATATGCAAAATCCATATTTTTCTATAAAAAAGAATTATAGTAGTTTAAGGCATAATATTAATCCTTATTTGCCTCAATTTCCCTGCTAGTTGTATTTCATTTAAGTAATTTTGAATTTATACGAAATTTTTAAACATGTTTTCAATAATTTTAAGAGTTCACTGTAACTTTTTGTTTGGTTAAGTTAATTTATTCATTTACCCGAAAAGTTTTTAATTAATTTATGTATTCAATTTTGTTTCAATAATTATACTTTGGAAAATTGAGCAAGAGTATTGCTTCTTCAGTAGATTAAAAAATAATTATTAATATAGCTCCGTATGAAAAAAAGGTGAATGCTTATGAATACACGATAGAAGTCATAACTTCAAAATTTGCAATGCTATTCATATGATTAATTCTGTGAATAAAAAACAAGGGGTTATTAGTATTGTCATGTAAAATTGTTTATTCATATGTCTGTGCTCATAAAGTAATATTTTTTGCAAAATATACAATCATGTTTCTGAACTAATTGTATTCTAAGAAGGAAAAATAGGTTTATGGTAGTTGAAATAGATTATAAAATACTTTAGATTCGAAATTATTTAAATACTTAAAAAAATGTCCGTCGAGCGTTGTTTCGTAATTCGTCGGGCTTTCATTTGGATCATTCTACATAATTAAATTGAATTTTGAATTTAAAAAATCAACTAAAGCTTTTGATTTGTCTTTTGAAAAATCTACTTTAAAATTCCCACTTAAAATCATAGGTAATTAATTTGTTCAGAAGATCTGATTCGGCTTTGTGAATTTTGGTTGTAATTTAACGATATTTAATTCTATCCATGAATTAATTTAAGCAAATGGATAGTAAAATAGGTAGTTGAATGGTAAGATAGGAGTCCAGGTCAAAACCTTTAAAAAAGGATTTAATCAGAAGATTTATATCAATCTAACTTACACTAGCTTGTTTGTCATTGTATGGCAGTTTTGTACAAGTACATTCACTGATGCTGCAAGGTAAGTCTTCTTAAGTACATTTTGTCTTCTTGCGTTTAAATTATTTAATGTAACTTTTTCATGATACCTTTCTACTTAATTTTGTTATTTTCAATTTTTAATTGTTTTAATTTTCCTTTTAGACTCAAAAGTATATTTAAATAATTATGTGAATAATAGAACTATTTACTCATTGCTGTTCTGATTCACGTGCAAAAATACATTTTTATTCTTAACTTGACTGCAATATTGCTAACGATATTTATACTATTTACTTAGTTCTATAAAAATGTGTCCGTTTTCTACATTTTAAATTTAATTTTTGTGTAGGATTTCGCTCTGTTTCTGAGCCTATTTTTTAAAAAAAATATTGCATGTTTCATTTTTATCCTTTTACTAGGATGAGAAAATATTCCACCCCATTCTCTCTCTCTCTCTCTCTCTCACACACACACACTTTCGTGGAAAGAGGTGGCGCGGGTGGGGTCCCACTTAGATAGAAGCTATAGAAACTTCACTTTCATGGCGAATTGGTGGAGAAGGGGGACATTCTACAGCGTTTCGTACCATATCGGATTGGCGGGGGTGGGGCGTCCTTCTTCGGTCACATGATTTTTTGGGGGTGTATGCCTCGGTAGACCTTGTCCGAGCACGATTTTGGACTAAATACGAAAATGGCCGAATGAGCGATACAAAATCGAAGGTGACGAATTATTCAAGTTCACTATCCAGCAAAACGCCCCAGAAGAAGTTATAACTTCAATAAAACAAAAACAAATAGTTAAAATCGTTCCAATTAAAGAAGAATAGTCCGGTAACGCTAATTTAAAAGTTTAAGTCAAAACAAATATTAATATTCAATAAATATGTCACGATATTGCAGCTATGCAATACTTTTCTCATCCGTTATGGGACATGTTGTTTAACAAAGTACATTCAATTATTCTGAAAATAATAACACTTGAAAGTCTTATAACTGAAAGAGATTTTAGCTCTAATTAACTTTATATATTTGATTGTCAACAGTTGATACCGTTTTTGACAGTATGTTCACAGAATTCTTTTAAAACTTAAAAACTATTTTAGGCTTACGTTTTATAATTTGTGAATTGGACCAATGGGCATATTTTGTTTAATTAATTGTAATATAGCATAACATTTTAAAAATGCCGGGACTTCTACAATTACATTTTCCGACGTTGGAAATCAATGTGACATTAAGAGAAAATAAATGTTAAAAATTCATTCATAAAAATCAATACGTTTCAATCAATGAGGTCTTACCCAAATATAAACATAGCTTAACCTAATACTTAACTTCTTTTTCCAAATATGGTGTATATTTAAAAAGAAACTTATGAGTGCGGTCTTATTTAGCTATTTTCAATTAAACTTTCAAAATATCTACCAAACACATTCCCCCATTATATGTATCATAAATTAATAAAAATAAATAAAGCACTAGTAATTTTGTAAACAAATTTAGATTTCGTTTATCTTCAAAATTTCAAACTGAGAAAGTAAGCATGATTCTAATTAAGGAGTATATCCGAAATGCTTTAATTTCAAAGTTGTCTTTCTGCTTGACAAATTCATTAAACTTCAAGTAATCTCAAAATGAAAAGATTCTTTTTATTAATAAAATGAAATTTATTTCATCAAACACATGGAATGTAAATTTATTTAAGTATCTAAGAGAACATAACTTTCTTTAAATATTTCTCGGCATAATCAGAATGACTCTTAACATTTTAAATACTTACAACATTTATTTATTACTTTTCTCTTATATTTGCTAATGTCTATTTATTAATTAAAGCAAAATAAAGCAAACCTTAAAACCTTTTAACTTTTGAATAATAACTTTTCTAATGGTAATGATATATTTTTATGATATACAAACATAAGTATATATTTCATTTGCAAACATTTACTTAAATAAAGTGTTTGAATAGAACTTAAAATCTATTCATAATCTCCTCATTGACTCACTCGTTAAACTCAGTTAGAAATGCATTTTTATAAATCTTCTTTTAAAGAAATAAATTAATTTTCAAATGCCTTCTTAATTTAAGAAATACATTTTTGTATTAGTTCGTTATGAAATATGCAAGTCCCACCTGTGGATTTTTGAGATTTTTTCTTCTTATAAGACACTATTAGCGATACATTCATGCATTATGTATCATTATCAAGCTATGACCTTGTTCTATTTCTTCGGATACGTTTTAATTAAAAATATTGAAACCTTGCTATAAATTTATATGTTTAGTCATAGGAGGCTTTCTCGAAATTTTAGAGTAGTATTTTTGCATGAGTGGAAGAGATCATAATGCTACAGCAGCTGCCCGAAACATCATTTGGAGACGGGCCAGTAAACGAACGTCTATTCTTTGTTGTTACGCAAAGTTTGAATCTGGTGGTTATCGAGAGTTACACTCCCGGTTTGGTTAGCGAGAGTTTTTCAAATGTATACTGGGGCAGGCTGGAAATAGTGTTAGACAACGAAGTCTTAGAGTGATAGTTGAACAAAATCTCCGCAATACTATTAGTGACTACGAAAAAAAAATTATGCGTATCTCCTACAACAATTTCCCGTCACCAAAAAATGATAGGTAAATTTAAAAAACGCAATATGTGGGTTAATGAAATTATAGAATAAAAATTAAAGAATTAAAAAAAGTAAACATTTCGAAACTTCATTTCTTTGCAACCAAAACTGTTGGGGTGAAGCGAGTGAACTATTTTTTCTGGAGGAAGGATAACTGTGTGATCCGACCACGCTCTGCTTTCTCGCTTCACTGCTACGCATTCCTTCTATGGGGGTCACTGGCTGACCGGTTGCTGCGTACAGTATCCATGATCGTTTTTCGGATTTGTATATAAATAAATGTGCTGTCCTGAGATACCTGCATTGAAGTAACTTCACAAAGAACAAAAGTGGTAGCAGAGTGTGGTTAATATGTGTGATGTGTTAGTTGATTTTGTGAACGTTTAAACCTTTTTATATATAATGGATAAAATAACAATTCCCGATTTAAGCGGAACGAATTATTTTACATTGAATATTAAGATGAAAGCTACCCTTAGCCTAAGGACAATAGAATCTCTAATTATAAACGAAAAACCTGGTGACCTTAGCCGCAAGGACGAGATCCAGTAAGAAAGAAAAAATGCAGATGCCGCATCAATATAAAGCTATCGCTCGCCGATGAAAAAGCGTTGCAGTTCGCGGCGGAAGACAACTCGAAAATAATGTGGGATAAAATTGGAGGGACTTTCATCTGCCGAGGCGAAGACCGAAAAATTGACGCGGGCAATCAATTAAAGAACATTATCATGAACACAGGCGAAAGTGCAGCGGATTATATTGCAAGAGCACGGGGGATATCGAGAGAGTAAGTGTGAGATATTTTAAAAACTCAGAGGGTAAAAAACTATGGACGAAATTCTTCAAAGTCTAAGAGAAGAATAAACAACTTTCAACTTACCAATTAAGACTTGTATGGATGGGATTAATGCTGAAGCATTTTATTCCAGGAAAAAAAGGAAAACAAACAAGACTTTGCTATATTTGTAGAAAACCAATTCACCAGTCAAATTATTGTTACTATAGGAACAAGAAATCTCCAAGTACAAGTCAAAGAAATATAACCCAAAGAAGCAATTCGTCTCGAAATGGACACGTATTTACAGCTCCCCATCGAGAAGAAAAACTTTGTGGCAATATCTGGATCCTGGATAATAGTGCATCCTGTTATAAATCTAAGGAATCTGTGTGGTTCAAAAATATTAGTCCAGAAGTTATGGACATTTATTTAGCCGATAAAACTTTACAATGGTGAGCCAATGAACTGAAAATGTTTCAGTTAAAACTGTGTATACAAAACATCGTAATTCTATTAATCTAATAATTACTAATGTCAGTTATGTTCCTCAGTTAAGATGTAATTTACTGGCTGTAACATGTTTAATGGATAAAGGTTGTAAGATTATATCAGGAAATAATTGTGTATTGATATATGATAAAAAATAATAAGTTAATAACTAAAGCATTTAAAAATAATGATACATTAGAAATTAAATAAGAACATGTATAATTATGAGTGTTATTTTTCTGACCAATCTACTAATAATTATGAAATTTGGCATAACAGGTTATGTCATTTAAATTGCAAATATATGCTTAAAATGAAAGATTATATTGATATTGGTAATGTAAATAATTTTACATGTTAAACTTGCGATGTAAGTAAGGTAACTAGAAAAACTCATCATAGTATTGATATAAGTCAAAGCTCATAAATTCTTGAGTTGCTACCTGCCAACCTGTGTGGTCCAATTAATATCGAATCGTATGGTGGTGCAAAACATTTTATGGTAATTGTAGATGATTTTTCTGGCATGTACTTTACTTATTTTTTAAAAAATAAATATGAAGTGTTTGATACATTTTCTCAATTTAAAGCCAAATATGAAAATTTAACTGATAAAAGGATTAAAAATATAAAACCAGATAATGGATTAGAATTTCTAAATGAGATCAACTAGATACTTACCTGGCTAATTAAGGAATATTTCATGAAAAAAATTCCATACAATAGTGAATCAAATGGCAAGGCAGAAAGAGCCAACCACGTTCTTCTAAAAAGAGCTAGATCTTTATTATATGAAAGTAAGCTTCGCCTTTAAAATTTTGGTCTGAAACTCTTAATTATAGTACTCAAGTATCTAATATTTCACCACGAAAAGGGAAAGAAAAAATCCCATTATAAATTTGGGCAAGTAATAAACCGAAATTAAATTATCTCATAAAAATTTGGCTGCGTGGCCTATTTTCACTTTCCGAAAGCATTGAGAAATAAATTGGAAGTTCCAGGAAAGACGTGGAATTATGCTAGGATATGCTAGAGAAAGAATGGATATCGAATTTATGATATTAAAAATCAAAAAGTAATTGAGGAGATATCATTTAAGTTCAATGAATCTTTAAACGGTAGTAGTTATTTAGGTGAGAATGAAAATAAAACATGGGATATTGACTTGTTTTTTAAAGTCTCTCTCGAAAGACATGGAATTAATCAAAATACAGAGAATGGAGTATCGTCGAATTTTTAAATAAATAATGGGCCTGCAGCAATTGAGAGTGATAACTTAATTCCCTTCAGACCACGTCATTGCATCGGACAAGAAGAATGCAACTCCTGGAACTTGAATTGAATGATGCACAAAATAAAATCTCTGTTAGAAGATTGGAAAGACTGAAATCTGTGCAGATGTCAGTTCATTTAATGGATAATGTACCGAACTCTTATTATGATACAAAAAATAGTGCTAATTGGCAAAATTGGAAATTTGCAATGGAGAATGAATTAGATTCGTTACATAATCACAGTTAGGGAAATAGTACAAAACCCCTCGAAATCAAAATTAATAAAAACTCTAAATGGGTATATACACTGCTCAAAACTATTAAAAAATATTGTAAGTTTTATATAAAATAAAGATATAAGCAATTTTTTTTTGTGCCGAAAATGGAAGAAGAGAATTCCAAATGCAATTTTTTCTGATTTTAAAACTGTGCAGTATGCTAATTTTGCGTTCGACGTCAAAAACGTCGCTTCAGCGGCAGCGAATGAAATTTGACTTTCAACTGAAATGAATACAAGGCTGATCGGTATTCATTGACTGCTTTGTTTCGATGAGTACGATGTCTCAGCGAAGTCTTTTAACCGATTCACAGAATTTTGGAGAGTTGTTGTTTGGTTAGAAGGGAGCCAAACTCAAGCCGAAGAAGCGCAAGCCATTGGAGCGTCACAAAGTGTGATTTCCAGGATCTAGAACCGTTTTTTGGAGACTGGAAGTGCGGGCCAAAGACTAGGACAAGGTCGTAGACGGGCAACAATGCCCAATGAAGATCGTTATTTAGTGTTAACGGCTCGGAGACACCAAAATATTAACGCTTCTCTTCTCCAACAACACCTTCGCTCAGCTACTGGCACCACAGTTTAAGCTCAGACTGTCCGAAACCGGCTCCATGGTGTAGGTATGTATGCTCGCCGACCGATGGTATGTGTTAGACTAACATCAAGACATCGTCGTGACCGCAGGGAGTGGGCAACAGAGCATGTGAACTGGAGGAGAAATGAATGGAGCAATGTTCTTTTTCCTGACGAGTCCCGTTTTTCTGTTCATCCGGATAATAGGCGTATTTTCATCTGGAGGGACCGTGGCAGTAGGAATAATCCTGCGTTCGTACACGAAAGTGTCAGATTTGGCGGTGGGGGAGCGTTGGTGTATGGTAGCATCTCCATTGACGGGCGCACATTCCTCTACATCATTCGAGATGGACCTCTGACTGTTCGCCGATATAGGGGTGAGATCCTCAGATCTATTGTAGTCCCTTACGCTACAGTAATCGGAGATGACTTCATATTAATGGACGATAACTGCTGGCCACATCGTGCTAACCTGGTGGAGGATTTCCTTTTTGTGGAAGGAATCATACGAATGGAATGGCCAGCGTGTTCTCCAGACATGAATCCAATAGAGCATGTTTGAGACGCTCTAGGAAGACGAGTTGCTGGCCCCAACCACCCCCACAAACTCTCCAAGAACTTGAAAGAGCTCTTCTGGAAGAGTGGGACAGATAACCCCAACTCGTGATTAATAACCTCATTGACTTCATGTCTCAAAGGTGCTCAACGTTGCTGGCCGTCCGTGGAAACCATACCCCCTACTAAAAATGATTTGAAGAAAACACCTTTTCTTATTCTTTTTTTCTCATAAGCACAAATTGTGTTTTTTTCCTTTTGTACACAAATGCGCAATAAAATGCATTTTTTTCTGCCAAACATGTGTGATTTATTCTCGTATAACCTACTACGTCTGTTGACCATGTATCAATTAGCTAAAAAGTTTCCCTGCCACAATATACACCTAAAACCGCAATATCCTTTAATTATTTTGAGCAGTGTAGTTTAAAACAAGAATACTGGGGAAAATATAAAATACAGAGCAAGGCTTGTAGCAGCTGATTTTAATCAAATTAAAAACATAGATTATTCAGAGTCGTATTCACCAGTTGTAAATATTGAATCTTTTCGATTATTAATTGCACTTGCATTTAAATTAAATTAAATGTTAATTTCTTTGATGTAAAAACTGCATACTTATATGGTGATTTAGAGGAGACTATGTATGTGTTACCTCCTCCTCCTCCTGGGTATGATAAATTAATTGGAAAGGACAAAGTTTGTAAATTGAAAAAGAATATATATTTATGGTTTGTTACAGTCTGGTAGAAACTGGTACATGAAAGTAATAGGTGTGAATTAGAAAATTTTGATTTAAAACAATTAGCTTCTGATAATTGTGTTTTTATTAAAATTGATAATCAAAGTGTTTTTAAAATTATGTATGTATATACATAATTTATATATATATATATATATATATATTATAATATATATATATATATATATATATATATATATATATATATATATATATATATATATATATATATATATATATATATATATATATATATATATATATATATATATATATATATATATATATATATATAGCTATTTTCGTAACAATGGTAAAATATATGAAGATATTGTTGGTAAGATTAAAAATGCATTTGATGTAGTTGAAAACAAAACAAATATGTTTTTAGGCATGGGAATTGAAAAAAAAATGTAAAAATGGTATTTATTTATCTTAGTGTGACTACATTAATTCATTAGTAGTCAAACATAATTTAGAAAATTCTAAAAGAGTGTCAAAATTCAAATTGCGAAGGGGGAAGACAAAAATGTTCCCTCTACAAATGAATTTAATGATGTTACTATGAATCAGGAATTATTTGGTGATCTTATATATTGAGCTAATAGAACTCGGCCTGATATTTCTTTTGTAATGTCTTATTTATCCCAATTTAATCATAATCCAGAGAAGAGACATTACATTTCGGCTAAACGAGTGTTAAGATATTTGATGGACTCAAAAGATAAAAAAAATGTTTTAATAAAAAAGAATTTGCTATTTTAAATGCCAGTTGGGGAAATGCAGAAGATGGAAAATCATTTTCTGGAGGTGTAGTTTTACTTAGTAATTTTTAATAATTTTATGGAAATGTCGTAAAAAAAAGGGACAGTTTGTCAACATGTGAAGCAGAGTTATTTTTTATTTCTGAAATTTGTAAAGATATCATTTGGACTGTAAATGTGTTAACTAAATTAAAATGTGAACAATTTATAAATGATGCTGTAACTTTAAACTCAGATATTTAAGCAGCAATTAAGAAAATTAAGGGTACCCGATCTTTAAATAAATCAAGGCATGTGAACTTAGGTTTTCATTTTATAAATAATTTAATTGAAGACACTGTAATTAAATTAGAATATATCCGAACAGAAATTTTAATTGCAGATTTTCTTTTGAAAGCCGTGAATGCAGGCAAGCAGAATATGCAATGCAAAAAACTTCATTTCTCTCTTGATTTTATGTCACTGTGTTTATTGTTATATTTTATGTGTATTGGGTATGTGTCTATAATATTTGTATTGTTTCAAAAAAATGTATCACTCGCAAGAGGGGTATGTTGGAGTGAAGCGAGTGAACTATTTTTTCTGGCGAAGGATAACTGAGTGATCCTCCCACGCGCAGTCTTCCCGCTTCACTCCTACAGATTCCTTCTAAGGGGTTCACTAGCTGACCAGTTGCTGTGTGATTTTGGGTCAGACTTGCTGTTTGCAGTATCCGTGATCGTTTTCCGTTTTTGTATAAAATAAATGTGTTGTCCTGAGTAGAAGTAATTTCATAAAGAACAACAAAAATGATTCGTTTCTCAATCGAATTATGAGAAAAAAAGGTTCTGTATGACAATTGGTGACGTTTTTGCGCAGTGGATGGATGCAGACAAAGCTAGACACTCCATCGAATCCCAAACTCCATCAAGAAGGAGGTTATGGTGACTATTTGGCGGTCATCAGGTGGTATGATTCACCACAGTTTTCTAAGACCATGCGAAGTCATCACATCGGATAAATATCGTAATGAAATTGATGAACTGCACTAGGAACTTGCAAATAAACAGGCAGAATTTGTCAATAGAAAAGCCCCATTTCTTCTCAGCGATAATGCTACACCTCTTGTTCCAATGACCATTCGTCAAAAGTTGCATGTGTTAGGGTACAAAGCTTTGGCCATCCACCTTATTCACCTGACCCCTTAACTACGAAATATCACTTTTTCAAACATCTGGAAAACTTCCTGTCGGAGAAATGCTTCAGAAGTCCCATGGATGCAGAGACGGATTCAATGAGATTGGCGAATCCAAAACAGCGGAATTCTTTGATACCAACATAAAAAACTTGTTTCTCGTTGGGAAAAGTGTCTTACGGCTAATGGTTCTTTATTTGATTAATAAAGTGTATTCTATAAATAGATATACTTTATTTAAATAGGTCGTAAAATTCGGACTTTTCGTACATTAGAACCTAATACATGTATAAGAATCTGCATACTACACTCGTTTTAAAATAATAAAGATAAAACCTGTTTTTTTATGTGGAATGCACATATAAACACGGATTCCAGAAAAGATGACATTAAACTTTCTAACTGTGAATTCGGCACATACCTTTTCAAAAAATTTATCCCCAACATGATTTACTTGAATAAAAAATCACTCTTGGTAGAAAAGTTCATTCTCGGAGAAACCGACATATTACAGTAGTTTGTAGAAAAAATGTCGAGGAAGTATTAAAAAAAGAGCGCTACTAGAAATTGTATCCATTCCTGACTGCAATGCATTGGAATGTTTTTCCGCTACTAATTAAATTATCCTACACTTAAAACAAGAAAGGGAAGTCCTGAAATGAAATAATTCATCAGTTGTATTTAAAATTAAGATTAACAGCAACAATAACAAAAAACACTAATATTAATTTAATTTTTCTCCATTTAAAAAAAGTATTATTGTACCTTTTTGTTGATGTATTATTGTATTTTTAATCCCAGTTACCTTAATTTTTATTGTTACTTTTAATAAAAACTGCTACTTTTAAGTATTTTAAAAATACATTGCTGATGGATATAAAAATGTATTTTTTTCGATTCTATGTATTATACTCACATAAATTAAGAAGTAAATTTAAAATACTCGATAAGATCCTAATAAACATTTAGCAGCACCATATACTGTTCTACATAATCCTTTAATGTTGTCTACAACACTGGTAGGAAACCAATGGCACGCGTATGACGCATGTGGCACGTACAATTCTCAGTGGCATTCTGCATTGCTCTAAAATTTCGTCAATTTTTGAGTGGTTCGAAGCTGATAAATTTTTAATGGACCTTATTTCACAAACATCTTCAGAATTATGAACATTTATGGAGTTCCGAAAAAAATTTGGAAGGTAAATCTAAAGGTGTACAACTATGTACAAAAAGGTACAACTATTTTGTAAATTATTGAATGACATTTCTGGAAAGAATAAAATGTTTTATGAGAGAAAAAGTCATGTACTCAGCTTCCCTCCTTAGTTTTACATATCTAAGTAAAATGTCTTTCATCATATGAAAAATATTTCGAGTCTGTAAATAAACTGTTTAAAAACTGAATGCTCAGAGCCTGTCAAATTGGAAGTCACACATTAAACCACTTATATTGCGATATGAAATAGAGCTATCCATGCACTAGGTTAGCACACATTAAAACTTTTATTTTCCTTTTTATTTAACTATACAAAAGGAAACTGCTTATATGTTTGGATGTTTATTTCTTATTTTAATAAACATGGTTAAAATGCATAATGAATGTACAATTTCATTATTATTTTTATTTTTGGTGAAGAAATAGTTATATTTTATGATGTCTATTTTTATGTTCAGAAATATTTCTAAATGATACAAAACTAATATATGATAAAGCTGTAACATATATTGTTGATCTGTATTCTCTAACTCTACACGCATTATCACGTGAATCGAATTGTTTCAAAAATGTTCTACTGTATGACACGCTGAATTATTTTGGTAGATTGGTTTTGCACGCCGCAGGTAAAAGGTTGCCGACTTCTGGCTTAGAACAATACAGAACAAATACAGCTCTTTTCTAAATTCCGATGATTTCGCTACCCTTTATGTGAATATCAGTTTCATAAGAAATTTAACACATAAACTAACTTGCTGTGCATTTACGTTAATAGTAGTGGCGTAACGTACATCCCCGCATTACTTGGGAGGTCCAAAGCTTGGCTGGCACTAAGTTTGTATTTGAGCTTGGGGCTCAAAATCTGAATCTACAGGGGGGCCCTAATGTTCTCCATTACACCACTGGTTTTAACAGTGTCCCAAATTAGAGCTTTTTCTCTAGATACTGGATTTATTAACTCGTTGGACTAAATTACAGTGCAGGAAAACAATCCAAACAGTAAATTAAGCTTGCGCGAGATTTGAGAGATGATGCTTGATATTGCGTGGATGCATGATTGGTTAGCAAAAGTACAAATATTTATAGTTGGTTTTATTCTCAAAGCCTGGAATGCAAAGGGTAAAGGGTATTTTCTGTGTAATTCTCCGATGAAACAAAGCAATTATTAATGATAGCGCTTCATAAGTTGCTGAACTGCAAAATGATTAGCGAATATATAGGAATATAGAAGAAAGATGAGGTTCATTTTATTTTTGTTTGATAAAGGTGCTACTCATATAATAAATTGAATGTTGGTATATATTGGTAAGAATTTAGTTTTACGAATTTGCATAAGTTTCAGGTTTTATAATATACTTAAACTTTATATATTTGTTTTAGTTCCTATTTTAAAGGCTGCTTTACTTCATAATTAACACACATATTACATTCTTTTTATTAACATATAATAATTAGCCTGTTTTTTGTTTAGTTTTTGCAAAAGAGGAAATTACTTATGTGCGTAAATCAGTATAAGTTACAACTTTGCTACATTTTTTTTAATTATATGGGTTCTTTCGTATATAATTTAGATTTGTGTCATTGAAATTAAATTCTGAAAAAAAATCGTTCAAATTAATGTAGATTTTTAAGTTAAGTTATGTATTATGAGTAAAATAAATATCATTTACTTCTTACAGTCAGGCACATACATATAACGGTTGATTAAAAATTAAGTTATTTACCTGAAAATTTCAATGTGGTTTCCTTTAGCATCGTACACTCTACGTAAGCCTTGCGACCAAGCCAAAGAGCTGTTTTGACCAATTTAAGAAATATTTTTCTAACTACTTCTTTGGTTTTTGAAGCCCTTGAAATGTTCTTACTTTGCATTTAAAAGGCTTCAAAAATACACTCCGAATTTCCCAGTTAAGAAATGGTCGTAGCCATTTCTCAGGAGGAAGAAAACTTATTTTTTTTTTATTTTTCAGCCAGTTCATGAGGGAGGGGGTGACTTTTGCATTATGAATTGGTGCAGAATATTGGTGAAAAGCAATGTTTCCTTGAATGTAAGGACGTTCGCTGATAATGTGCTTCGAAAATTTACCTCGATAGTATTTAGAATCAATTTTAGCCTTTGAAATTAGAAAAATTGTTTTGTTAAGCCTTGGTTCGATATTCCCTTCCATACCATAACACTTGACGGCCAACTTGCATTTTAAAAAAGAGCTGCGCCTTTGAGACGCTTTTCGTATACACATATTGCATATTTGTTTTGCCAGTTGTAAATGACAGATGAAACCATGCGTATCTGTAGATATCCATGTTTAGTATTTACCGTTTCGTAACACTACATACAGAGGCCAGAAATTTCTTCTACATTTCTCTTCGGTCTTTGCAGAAATTTCATGACAAACTGGTTCATTGGCTTTTTTTATCACCAATTTTATTTAGCTGACAACAATTGTGGATTGCGATAACTGTAGTGTCTTTGCTAAAGTTCTTTGAGGCAGAGGATTTTTTCGGTAAGTCTTTTCAGCTACTTTTCCTTTTTTTCCCCAAGGACATACTTTCGGCCACATTTTTCCCCTAGAGCTTTTATTTGCCCACCAAATTTTATATCTTCTCGAAGTTTAGATAGTAGTCCATCAGAGAAATGCCATTTCCTGATATTTAAATGCTTCATTTATGACAAACTTTGAGCAAGCATACTTCAAAAGCATTGAAATTTCATTCTAGATTTAATGATCTGATTTTGGAGCCATAATTAACTCCCACTAATAAAATAGTTAAATTGGTAAAATTTAAACGTTTCTTCTTTAAAATATAACTGGCAGTAAAGCGATTAAAGTTGTGACAGGGCTTCTATCGAGATTTCTATTAATCGTCCTCTTGGGATTCTTTGGGGCCAGAATGGCAGTTCTTTCCAAGCAACTCAAGAAGAAGAACGTGTATATGTAAATTAGGTATCATATATATATATATATATATATATATATATATATATATATATATATATATATATATATATATATGGGAAGTTTAGCATTCACGTGGTAGTTAAGTGTAATCGTAAAGTGAACTGTGGTTGCTAAGTAGAAAGGTAGTCGCAAGGTGGTTTGAGATATAATCTAAAGAGGAATCTTAATCCTGGAAATAAGCCTAACAGTGCCGGTGAAGATTAACCGAAAGTGGGTCTGAGCCAGTGGAGTATAGCCGAATTAAAGCCAGCACAGAAGTGATAATGGACCGTAGCTGTTTATCTAGGATATAGCAGTAAGCTTGAAGAGTTAAATTTTAAGTATAAAGTCTTTGCCAGTGAGATAGTTATTAATTTATAAAGTTAGATTCATTGTTTAATTTACGCTATCGATTGGTAATACGTGTTGCGTCTTCTCGTTCTTGATCATACTCCTTAGATTATTCTTGTTGTTGTATTGTGTTTAAACTAAGATCATAGTAAACAGATTTTAGTATGAATGAATTTAGTAGGTTTTCATTCCTACTCACAGAGACAGATCACATGGATAGTGTAGAACGGATGTCCCCAACGGCGGGGACCTCACAAAGATTATTATATATCGTTATGTACTTTCAAAATTGGTCACAATAATCGTCAATCTACCTGTATATGCTCATTTCTTATTAAGTTGAAATATTCATCTGAAAAATATTTGGAGTTTAGGAATAATTCGTATTTCATTTAAAATATAGCATGGAATTAAAAAGTTATTAATCACATAAAATGTAGTATAATAGTTTATTGCAAAATGATCATAATTTTACCACAAATTCATTAGAATTTAGAAGTCTAGTTAAAGTGTTAGGTTCATAATTTTATAGTGTTTTAGGAATATTTACATATTTTGTATTGTTTCTGAATCTGTGGTATGAAATCATACAATTTGATATCCATGGCAAATTGTGTACTTTTAAATAAGAGAGTAATTTACTATCATATATTTGGAAAAAAATATTGCTTTTAAAATATTCAACTGTATAAGTTAAGTTGCAAGTTACCGAATTCGACCGTCAAATTTATAAGAGTCATAGTAGGCAGCATGCAGACGACAAATCACCATAGAAGATGGGTTCGCAAACCCTGTTTATTAGATGAAGTTCTCGATAATTGTAGCCATCGAAAGAATAATGAGTCAGTCAAGGGAAGAGACCAAATAAATGTGACCATTTGGAACGCCCTGACAAAAAGTCAAAGAAACCTACACATATGCAAATTTCCCACTATTCCCGGAATTGTTGCAGAGAGTACCAGCCACTGAGAACAGGACCTTGTGGTTAATGAATGATGGTGCACCAGCATATTTTTTGAATGTGGTGCATACGCATCTCCATGCTGCATGTACCAGAAGATGAATTAGATACTTCGAAACTGTTCTTTAGCCTGCACACTCCTCCGACCTAAATCCCTTGGATTTTTTCTTCTTGGGTTACCTGAAATTGCTTGTGCATGAGATGCTGTTAGCTACAGTGGAGAATCTCTCGCCACATATTTTCGCATCTTCAGTTGACATCGCCAGCATACTTGATTTGTTTGAAAGCACTCGACAATTCTTCGTCCGTCGGTTTTCGCTATACTATGAACTACCTTGCCGTACCTTCGGACAATTTCTGTGACAATCCCTCGTCGTTGTATTTTGAGGTCGATCTGGGATGCCTTGTTCTTACTATAAAAAAGCTTTAAGTCGAAAAATGTATTTTTCACTTCCTATATAACCATTTTTCATCCCACTCGACATCACACCCTACATAATTGTTTTTCCGAATTATTCCACCTGAACGTGGTTTGCGACCCCTTGATCTATGGGTATTTTTCATCCCTATTCTATCTACCATAACCCCTCTGAATTTGCTGGTCGAATTTCGCAACACCCTGTATATATATATTTATAATGGTCAAATTTTAGAAAAAAAATATTTTATTTTAGCTGTTCACAAGAAAATTATACATTTTAAGGATCTAAACAAGTTGATAGTTAGCGTTTAAAAATACTTTTTAAGTAGTTTAATCACGTAGGAATTCTTGTCCACTCTTGACAATAATTATTTTTGGTAGTTTTGCTCTTGGGATTTAAGTGCTGTAAACAGTTTTAAAGCTCTGAAGAGCTCTTTCCTTTTAAAAAAAACCTTTTTAAACCAAAAATAATAATTAAAAATAAATGAATTAAATCGAAAATATGATAACGCTACAAGTTTTAACACCTGTTTATTTTCTTCGCGAGAACATTTTGCAGGGAATTTATTGTTTTTCGAAATTAATAGCACTTGAAATTTGTTTAGTTGTAAAACATATTTATACTTACATTAAAATTTAAAATTATTTCTAGTAATTAAAAAATGAACCTTTTTATGTTGGTAAAAACATAGATGTTCCGGAAATAACCGAGTTTATCTAAGAAAAACTTTTAGAATCTATATACAATGAACATATGCCTCGGAGAGAGTGAATAATAATCTCTTTACGAAATGTACTTCCAGGATATTACTATTGGTTTCTGAATGGAAAAAAATTGAATATGCAAGCGGAAAATGTAATAAATTTAAACAAAAAGTATGATGCTAAGCATAGTATTCTTTGATTTGTAGTTTGTTGCCTGTATAATCATATCGGGGTTCTTATTGGTACAAGATAACGAGCCCACATATACCATAACAGGGGATGGAGGGGGGGGTAAGATGATGAGCAAGAAACACTTTTTGTGATACTTTATTTCGCCTCAAAATTTTCGCAGGATTATTTTCAGGAGTTATATACTTGATAGTATTTTTGAAATATCATATAAGTACAATGAAGAGTAATATATACGAGATGCAAATTTAGAAAAGAAATTTGTCAATTTTTGAATGGATGAAATTGAAACATTTGTAAGAAAATCTTATTTTACAAACACCTTCAGAATTATGGACATTGACGGCATTATGAAAAAATCTGAAAGATAAATCTATGCACAGCTATTTGAAAAATTATTGAATATCACTTCTGGATATATTTAATTCTTTGAAGAGAAAAAAAAATTGCATTTACTGTGATTTTTTTTCCGCATTTGTTTATCCAAATCTAAGAAAAAATTTTCAACATATGAAAAATATTTCGAGTCTGAAAACAACTTGTTTATCCAATGTATACTCAAAATCGTGTCGAATTATAAGTCACACATTATACCCCTGATTTTGCGTTATGAAAGTAGAGATAGGCAAGCAATGAGTTCGCATTAAAATTTGTACTTATCTGTTCATTGAACTGTAATGAAATTAAATACTTATATTTTAGGTTCTGAATTTCTTATTTTAATAAATATGTTTAAAAACGTTCAAACTTTGAATTATCATAATGTTTTATCTTTGTTCAAGAAATAGATATATTTAATGCGATTTTTTTATGTTAAGAAATGATAATGCAAAATTAATATATAATGCAACTGTAAATCTATTCTATTGATCTAGTTTGTCTAATTCTACATGCATTATCGAGGAAATCGAATTATTTCATGAATGACCTACATTGTGGCACTCTGAATCATATTGGTAGATTGGTTTGACATGCCACTACTGAAGGGTTGCCGATCTCTCTCGCTCTGAAATAGACCATGCATTAAGAGGAAATTATGCAATTTTAAATAGGTTTCAAATTTCTGGTCAAACTGTAATATTTTTAATCTTAAATATCAACAAATGTAACATAAATTGTTTAAGTAGCAAGTATATTATATGTTTATCAAAGACAGAATCTCGGGACAAGGAAAACGAAATATTAAGCACACACGATTTACTAAACTTTTGTAAGTTAAGCAAAAATAAGGAAACTTCTTCCATTTCTTTTCTCATTATAATAACAACAATGATATAGATTCTTTGGAGAGTAGATATTTTATCATGCTACTCACTTTTATCTGACAAGAGGAAGGCAAAACTAAGGACATTCATTTGGGGACGATACTTTGTGTAATGATATTACTCTTTTACGGTGTTCAACCCTCAATATATTAGATCCGAATAGTCAGACCTTTCAAATCAGATAGAAATAGACCTTTAAATTAATATTTAGCTTTTATGCAATTAAGTTTTAATAAGCCACATAGATACAGTGGTATAGGTGATAAAATACATGTTTACCACGCAGTGAGCTGAAGTTTGATTCGCGTGATCGTTTTTTTTATTTTTTTAAATTATTTTAATTATTTTACAATTAAATAAATTTATTTAAAAGTCTTATTAAATATTTTATGTAGTTATAAAATAATTAAATTAATAATATACAAGATATTTATTATACTATAATATTATATATATTACACATATATTATAATATTACAAATATTATATATATATATATATATATATATATATATATATATATATATATATATATATATATATATATATATATATATATATATATATATATATATATTATAATATTATATACATTATATTACGTATAAAATAACGTTTAATATTATTATAAAATATATTTTTCAATAATTATATTTATAAAATATAATATAAATATTTATATAAATATTTATATAATTACAGTATTATTTCACTTTTTAAAATACAAAATACTCATATAAAATATCATTAAAGATTAATAAACCTTTTTTAAATAAATTTATTTAATTGTAAAAATAATTAAATGAATTTAAGAAATAAAATGGATCACATGACTTAAAACTTGACCTGGCGCGTGGTAAACAGGTACTCTGCCACCTATGCCACTGCATCTCTGTCGCTAGTTAAAACTTAATTGTTTAAAAGCTAAGCATAAATTTCGAAGTCTATTTTCTCTCAATTGACTGCTCATTCGGCGGAATTACATTGAGTGCTGAACACCCTAAACGAGTGCTACTATTACACTAAGTCTCGTCTCCAAATGAATTTTCTTTGTCGTGCCCTCCCCTTGTGTTTCGAATCAGATTTTCAGGCATCAAATGTTTCGCAATCTATTTCTCCTTAAGGTAATGCTAAATGAGCTTTACTTTTATAAAAATTAAAATAAAAAAATAATTATTTCAAACCTGTTTCGGAATTTGAAAAATGCATGTGAAATGTAATTTTGCAAGTGTTCATGAAAATTGAGACCTTTTTCAGTCTTAAAATGTATTCCTCCTTTAGTTCAGGATCCTGTACACATTAGACAAAGATGGACTTAAATTGTTGGAAAAGTATAAAACAGTCCAACTTTTGAAAATCAAAAGGAATTTTTTGTTTATGCTTGTTGGTGTTTGGTTGATTATAACCATATAATTTTTTTCCTATTCGAGTGCTTGAAAATCAGATTACATAGTTCCTACCTTTTGGAGGGGAGAAGGAGAAAAAGAACGCAGAGAATCAAAAGAAAAGTTGGATTTCGTGGTTTTTCGCATTGTACTAAAGCAATAAATACTAGATTTATTTTCAGGTGAGAAATTGCTGAAGTTATTCTTAAGAGAAGATGGTATTTCTCAATAAACGTATATCTTCAAAAAATTTTTTTGAAATAAAAAAATACTTCTGATTACTTTTGAGTAATTTTTTTTATCAAGTAAAGTAAAAAGAATAAACCTCCAACTCTATCTCGGCTTAGACTAGTTAGTTACAATGATTTGCATTTGAAGCAAACTTATGCATTTTTGGTTTCAGTTATTATATAAGCTTTCTTATCATGTTTCAATCTTAAATGTTAAATTATACTTTAAAAACAATAAGAAATCAAACTCCATCCATATATTTTTTTTAAAAAAATTATTCCTACTAATAGTACGACATTGTTCTAAAAAATTCAAAACTAGGTCTGAATTGAAAAATTCTTCTTAAGACATATTTCCATACATAATTTTGTGTACATTTTTTATATATTAACTATATGTAAAACTTTTGATAGTAAAAGTCACGAATGGAAAATATCAAAACAGTACTCTTAATGAATTAATTTGTGTTGCTGCTTCCGGCAGGTTTACTTCAAATTAATCAGTGAACTGCCC
Organism: Trichonephila clavipes; assembly: GCA_019973935.1. Classification (NCBI taxonomy): domain Eukaryota; kingdom Metazoa; phylum Arthropoda; class Arachnida; order Araneae; family Nephilidae; genus Trichonephila; species Trichonephila clavipes. The sequence continues at coordinate 564,355 of BMAU01013863.1, forward strand.
ATTTCAAGAAAAAATAATTGTATACAGATAAAAACGAGTTGCTTTTTGAAACCATAAATAGTGAAGAATATCGAAAAAAAAACATCAGTTAAATGGCATAATAAATCGAAAATATATTTTCCAGGTAAGCGTAAAAATCTTAATGTATCCAACTACATTCGGAACATTTATTTTTGAAAAGCGTACAAATGCTTATTATTTTAATATTTAATGATACTTTGACTAAAACACACGCATAAAATTATTTTAATTATGTTAATATGATCAAAAAGTATTTAAACACAGTATTTGTCCAAAAATTTCAAAATTTTCAAAACATTCTTCTTTAAATAAAAAAAAAAATATTTCTTTCAAAATAATATAACATATAGCTAAGACTTATTCATGGCTAAGATTTTTCAGAGAGCTTAAACTACAATTTTTGAAAAATTCGCACTTTTTTCAGTTACTACTAATTAAAATAATTATCGGTGTTTTTTTTTTTGCTAAAATTTCTTCACTCTGATATATTAAAATATGGATAAACACACTGCTAAGTTATGTATTTCAGAAACCTTAGTTATGGCTTGTACAGAGCTTGTACTCTTACAGCTTGTGAGAGTACAGTATTTGATCTATATATGCAAAATATTACTATCGAAGCATTTTCCATAAGAGGAGAATGTTTTGGAAGTAGGTAATTCTAAGTTCTTTTTTTGCCGAAGCATTGAATTTGAATATTTTTTTATCGTAATAAAAAATATTCTTCAAACAATTTTATATGTGTATTAAAATTTAAATTATACTAAATATTAAAAAAAACATTCGTTGTTACCCATTTGCAAAATCTCGGTTTCGAACGTAGTTGGATAACTTAAATTAAAAATAAATAGCTAAAAAAAATCAGAATGCAAATGCTTTTCTATTGCTTATTATATAAAATATATTACATAAAATAAAATAAATTTTCTATAACCTATAAAAAATAAAATCAGTATTAGTCTATGCAAATGCACACAATTATATCTCAAGATCACACGTTTTCTCTTATAATTTGCATACCGTCCCTATGATGCAATGATCGTAACCGACATGAGTCAAGAAATTTTACCTCATTAGCAATGATGATCTTAATTCTCTGTTAAATCACAATGGAAGAATGAAAAAAGAGCTGAAAGAGGATAACATTACCTGACCCTTTATTTTAAATCCATGCATCAAAATAATAAGAAAAACTGGCTTCTTTCGTGTCAGAACATATTGAGAACGTTCTAGAATTAATGAAGGCATAATGTCTGAACACAGTTAAGTGTTAAAGCAGTTTCCATTCAAGTACTGATAATGGTTTCTTTGAATGTCCTGACACAACTTAGATAACTTGAACGGTTGATAGGAAAAATCTAACGGTCTTTTCTTATGAAATGTTGATAATTTGAAACATTTATGATTGTCCTGTAAAAGAAATAAAAAATCATTTAACATTTAGTGTCCATTGTGTGTGCCTTTCATTCCTACAGACTTTTAAAAAATATTTCCTTAACAATGTTATTTTTCAGTATTTTTTTACAAAGAGGATGATTAAGACTATTTTCATTATTATGTGTTACGACCCGCATGTGCAGAGGGCGCTAGTAGTCCTTTTTGTTTACATTTCGTCAGTATGCTTGTAATACAGCCACGGAGCGGACGTACCAACCGTCCTCAATAAACAAACATTTTTAAAGTATACAGTCCACGCCTTTTGCTTGAGCAGTCAAGTTATACATAACTCAAAGTCTGCTCATAATCCGTTATAGACATTTCTAGGATAACCACACCATTTGTGGTTAAAATCAGAGCTATCAACCTCACCCAGTTTTGTGGTCGGTCTCGAGACGGAGCCAAAAATCAAAATGGCTCCAAAAGAACTATCAGAACTCACCGTGTTTAACAGAAGGAAAGCACATCTGCTTGGTCAGATCACACGCATTAGAAACTCCTTGGAAAATGTGGATTCACCATTGAATCATGTTGAAATAAGAACTAAACTCGCATCGCTTTCTGAAGTGAAAGCAAAAATAGACAGACTTCGGACCGAAAGCTACAGGGTTCTTTCGGATGAAGAGCTCATGGATTTCGAGGCCAGTTTGGACACGATGGAAGTGGACGCAGATAATTTAGAGGTGAGTCTCAATACCTTACTTGAATCTTCTAATGTGGATACCTCTGAATTATCTGTGAAAAATGATTTTGCTAATTACAAAGTGAAACTGCCATCCATTAATTTACCGGAATTTTCGGGACAATATATTGATTGGTTGCAATTTAAATCCCAATTTGTATCATTAATTCATGATAACGCTTGTTTATCAGACTCACAAAAACTATATTATTTGCAATCTGCCCTGAAAGGCCATGCAAAACAATTGCAAACAGTAAACGATACTTACTCATCTTTATTTGAAGCTTTAGAAGGTAGATAGGAAAATAAAAGATTAATTGTAAATAGTCATATTGCTGAACTTTTAAATCATAACAAAATAAAATTTGAATCTGCTTTTCATCTCAGAAGTTTAATAGATTCAATTCAGAGTCATCTTAGAGCCTTAAAACAACTAGAATTAGAACCTAACGCTTTGTGTGAATCAATGTTAATTTTTGTTATAACTCAACGTCTAGATGATGAATCGCGTAAACAATATGAAATGGAATTACATTCTAATGATTGGCCTAAGTGGGATAATTTTTTAGACTTTTTAATAAAAAGGAGCCAAGCCTTAGAAAACGTACAATGAAATTCTTCGTTGAAAAACAAGAACGAATATTCTCCAAAATTCAGATCATTTGTCGTGAAAAGCGATGAAAAAACCTGTCCGTTATGTCCTTTAGAGACACACCCAATTTTTAAGTGTAAAGTGTTTCACGAGATGTCTGTTCAAGAAAGAAGCAACAAAGTGAGATCCTTAAACCTATGCTTTAATTGTCTAGGCCATCACCTTATTAAGAACTGTTTAAAACTGAACAGGAAATGTAGGGTTTGTAATGCGAACCACAATTCTCTTCTTTGCAAAACAAGTGTGCCCCGACCGATATCAGAACCACACCAAAACAGAAACCTCCCCTCTCCACAGAGTTCATCAGGGGACATTTATGACCCGAGTCCCGCCACTGTAATAAACCCTCAAACCGCGACGTGTCTTTACAATGAGGTTGGGGAGAAATCCATTTTGCTTTCGACCGCCAAGGTCAAAGTTCAGAGTGCGACAGGGGGTTGGCTTGTAATGAACGCGATCCTCGATTTAGGGAGCCAAAAATGCCTTTGTAGCTTGGAAGCGTCAAATTTCCTCGGGTTGGAAAAATACTCTATGAATTCAACTATTGTAGGCTTGAATGGTGCTTGCATTTCAGTGAGGAAAAGAATTTCCGCTGAAACTTCCAACGGAAGTTCATTTAAAAGAAAACTTAACTTTCTCATAGTCCCTAAAATTACTGGATGTGTTCCTACACAGTCATTGGATTTAACAAAAATAAAATTGCCTCAAAATATAACATATGCAGATGCGGAATTTAATATTCCCAAACCAATTGATATTCTCCTGGGAGGAGAAATATTTTATGAATTATTAAAAAGTAAAATAAAATTACATGACAATTCAATAATATTGCAGGTCTTCGTATTTGGTTACATTGTAACAGATTCCATTCAAAACGAACCATCGAACTATTTTTTTGCAATTTCATCCAAGATCAGGTTGATAGAAATTTAACAAAATTTTGGGATTTAGAAGCAATAGGAATTAAAGCAGAGTCTAGTTGTGACCCAGTCGACCAAGCCATGCAATATTTTAAATCTTCAGTACGTTTCAATAGTGGTCGTTATGAAGTTGGGCTTCCTTGGAAGGGCCATACACAAGAGTAAAATGACAATTTTTCCGTAGCAGAAAAACGTGTTAAATTCTTAACAAGAAAATTCATTCGTGATCCAACTCTGTACGTACAATATTCAGAAATTTTGAAAGAATATGAATCTCAAGGAATAATTGAAAGGGTTCTAGAAACTGAAAAACCAACTGATAGAGCAGTATTCTATTTACCGCACCAAGCGATCTTTCGCCAAGAAAACCTAACTACAAAAATGCGCATTGTTTTCGATGCAAGTTCCCATGAAGATGGACAACCATCTCTTAATGACTGTATATGGTCAGGTGGGAATTTAAACCCAAACATATTCCACCTGATAAATTCTTTTCGCTTGAATACGATTGCTATCACCGCAGATATAGAACGTGCATTCTTGCAAATCTCATTACGTGACGAGGACAGAGATGCAGTTAGATTTTTGTTTCCAGACATTAGATCAAATCAAACAGATCCCTACAAGTTTCAAGTGTATAGGTTTAAGCGTGTGAAGTTTGGAGTCAACGTAAGCCCCTCCTTGCCTTCCGCAACAAATAAGCATCACATCGAGAATTACCGTGAGCAATATCCAGCAGCAACTGAAATGCTTGACACTTGTCTCTATGTTGATGACGTAATCAGTGGTGCTGATGACATCTCCCAAGCCTTAAAAGTATCAAAGGATGCTGAAACAATCATGAAGAATGCAAGCATGAAATTACGCAAATGGAATTCAAATGATCAAACATTGATGAGAACTTGGGAAAACGGAAGGCCTTGAGACACATCCTCGTCACCCGGACGACAGTTCTAAAATCCCTTCGTCAAAGGTTATAGGGATTCCATGGGATGTTGTCCACGACTATTTTACAATTGATGTTAAAGGACTTCTGCAATTGGACACGTCAAAACCCATCACAAAAAGAATTGTACTTCAATCAGCTGGGAAAATATACGATCCTGTTGAGTTCTTGTCACCCTACACAATTAGGCTCAAATGCCTATTACAAGAACTTTGGCTACGGAAGTTATCCTGGGATGACAAGCTACCGCCAGATATTCATGCAGTATGGTTACAATGGTGGTTAGAACTTCCATTTTTATCAGAGTTGAAGATTCCGCGAAAGATCCTCGATTCCAGTGGAGATTCAAGTGAAGTCCACATCCATACCTTTTCCGATGCCAGTCAAAAGGCATATGGAGCAGCCGCCTTCTTGAGAGTCAAGCACAAGGACAGAGTCAGCGTTGATCTTGTAACATCCAAGAGCCGTGTTGCCCCTCTGAAAAGGTTATCCCTGCCTGGATTGGAACTGATAGGCGCTCTGCTTGCTGCACGCTTAGCGAAGGAAGTCAAGAAAATCCTAGATTAGAAGTGTTCAACCAGAGCCTTTTCCTGGACGGACTCTCAGGTCACCTTACATTGGATCAAAGGTCCAAGCCATAGATGGAAACCCTTTGTTGCGAACAGGGTTCGCGAAATCCAATCCCTCACCGATCATAACTCGTGGTTACACTGTTCCGGCAAGGACAACCCAGCAGATCTACTTACTGGAGGAATCAGCGTAGACGCTCTTACAACCAACTCCAAGTGGTGGAAATGGATCCTCGTTTCTACGTCAAATTGACTTCCAGACCAAAGGACTAGATGAAGCGATCACAGAAAGGGTGTATTTAACGGAAATGAGAAAGAACTCAAATCCAAAAGAGGACATTTCCTTGACATTGACAGTGACTAAAAACAATTTTCTTGAAAAGATTATTGATATTTCAAACAACTATGTAAAATTAATTCGTGTTGTAAGTTTTCTTTACAGATTCATACAGAACTGCAGAACCAGAATTACAAAGATAAAGGGACCCCTTACTTCACAGGAGGTAAGTCATGCTGAGAACTGGCTGATCCACTCATTGCATGAAAGGGAGTTCTATGAAGAAATGCGCAAATTGTTCGCAGGTGAGCCTATTCCTATGAAAAGCAAATTAACTCCACTTAATGTTTTTCTTGATGAGAGCAACATCATTAGAGTAGGAGGCAGACTTGCCAATTCAAATTTAAATGAGAAAGCTAAATTTTCCATGATTTTACCTAGTAGAAACTTTTTAACTGATATTATATTGAGCCATTATCATAAAAGTATTTGCATGCAGGACCCCACTCACTTTTATATCTTGTTCGTCAAAAATTCTGGCCACTCAATGGCAGAAATAACTGTCGTAGAATTATTCATGAATGTGTGAATTGCTTTAAGAACAAGCCCATCACTATGAATCGAATTATGGCTAACCTACCGACAGATCGTGTATATATAACACCGAATTATCCCTTTAATGTCACGGGCGTTGATTTTGCAGGCCCATTCTTCATTAAGTTTAAAAATCAAAGAAAAGGGGCATTAAATAAAATTTATGTAGTATTCTATGCATGTTTATGTACAAAAGCAATTCATTTGGATTTAGTGACAGATCTCACATCCCAAGCATTCATTGCAAGTTTAAAACGTTTTTTTGGTAGGAGAGGAAAGTGTGCAAAAATCACCACCGACAACGCTAAAACATTTGTTGGCGCAAATGCCGAAATTTAAAAATTGTTCAAAATGATTAAATTACCTGATCACACATTAGCATAATTTGTGACAAATGAATCGATAGAGTGGAACGTTATCCCACCCAGGTCCCCAAGCCATGGAGGGCTATGGGAAGCAGGAGTAAAGGCATTTAAATTCCACTTAAAAAGAGTCGTGGGGAACGCACATTTAACTCTCGAAGAGAGTTCATCACAATACTTTGTGAAATTGAGGCTTTGCTAAATTCCCGACCACTCACTCCTTTGACGTCAAATTTCGATGATTTCGAAACACTGACCCCTGGACACTTCTTAGTAGGTAGACCCCTAACATCCATAGTTGAAGCGCAAATAACTAATATAAACGAAAATCAGTTGTCGAGATGGGAAAAAGTAAAAAAAATTACCCAACATATATATAAGCTTTGGAAACGCGATTATTTGAATAATTTACAAGAACGTCACAAGTGGAAATTTAACAAAAATAATGTTTCTGTAGGAACCTTAGTTTTAAGGTATGTGACTACCTTCGGAGCACTTTTTTTGAAATATATAAAATTTCAATTAAATAAACCTTTTTTTATTTGAAATGGGACATAAAAGTAAGAATTCCAATACAGTTCTTACAAAGTTAAAAGTAATTTTGGAAATATTGGGAATTTTGAGTGAAATTTTAGTGAAAAATTGGAGTTGCGGTAAGGATTGTATTGAAAATTCTAATTAATATATTCTTATAATATTTATACAGTACATAAATGACATCATTATCTGTGTTGATAGCTATAAAATTTGTAAATACTTCTGAAAGTTTTTGAGATATGTCAATTTTTATGCAAAAACTCAATTTTTTACAAAGCACTAATGTTATTTTCTCACAAAAAGTGCAATAAAATAAATAAATATGTACACAGAGATTAGATTATAATCTAGAATACAGATAATACTAAATAAAACATTTTCTAAAAATTTCAAGTCAATATCTTAAAAAGAAATTCTGTAGTGAACTGTACCGTGAAGAAAAAAAAATTGAAAAACATAGTTTTTCAGGAAATGCATTTAAAGATTTTAATACTACATGAAAAGATTTCTACTAATTTTTTACACTTTTTAAACTCACTATATTTATAGCTCAAGCTCTTTTTAGCTTCATGTAAAGCTGATTTGACCTTTATTTTTACCCTTTTGTTGTTTTCTGGAGAGTTTTGTAGACTATAACAATTTTTTGTTTTTAGCGAAATTCTGGTGAAAAATTGCAGTTACGACAAATCTTGTACACAACATTCTAATAAAAGTATTTAAATAATATTTATAGAGTACATAACCAAACATCTTTATTGTGATAGGAATAAAAAAAAAAAAAATTGTAATGTTTTTGAAAGTTTTTAATAATGCCAAATTTTATGCAAAAACTCAAATTTTTAAAAATTAATACTTTTTCTTTCATAAAAAAAAGCAATAAATTACATAAATATATACACAGAGATTAGATTTTTGATTCATAACACAGATATAACTATATAAAACATGTTCTGAAAATTTAGATTTAGTATCTTAACAATATTTTGTGTAGTGAGCTTTATAGTGAATAAAAATATTTAATGACAGTTTCTCATAAAACACATTTAATAATTTTAAATCAAAATAATTACTTTTCTACTCACTAAACATTTTCAAAACACCCATATTTATAGCTTAAGCCCTCTTTAGCTTCATTTTTAGCTAATTTGGACTTTTTCTTGGCTTTTTGTTTGTTTCTGGAGAGTTTTGTTGAGGGTAATGACTGGCGTTTCGATTTTTGAATTCTCTTCTTGTCAATTCCCATATAGTTTTTAAGTGTCGTAGGATCAATTCCTATACCTAAATAATTAAATACAGGCAATAGCCCTAAATAACCCGAATTATATAAGAGGACAGCCATATGAACCCCAAAACAAAGTTTTTTTATGAACAAAAATTTCTTTCGGCAAAACAGACCACAATACATTATTAAAGCTTTCATTATTATTTTGAGTCTTGCCATGGAGGCATTTTTTTAGTAAATTTTTATCACAAAGTGCTAAATAAGTAGGCTTTATCACTTTAATCACGTAATTTGAAAGGCCTGCTGTTTTGTCCACATATACTTTGCCATCACTTAATGCTTGTTTATATTTGCACCAGCTGTCTTTCCCTGTTGGACATTGCCCATGCATGGGATTTTGATTGCTAGAGCAGCAGTGAAAGAAGGCAGATATTACAGCAGATTGCATTTTTCGAGGCATCCAACATTGCTGCGGATGGCAATCCCATAATAGTTCTGCAGTTTATCGATAAATTTATCAGTTAATTTCCCCTACCCACCAAGTCCTTTGGTGTTCTTTTTTAGTTTCCTTAAACGTGAGCCTAATCTTTTTTGTATATGTCCTATACATTCAAGTTTTTTGACACTGTTTTCACCATATATATATTTCACTTGTAAAAATCATTTTTTGAATCACCATCACCATAGTACTCGGTGTATTGCAGGTCTCGTTTGATTAGTGACCTTTCAAAAATTCTAAAAGCTCCAACAGCTTCCATGTTTCCAGAGGATCCTTTATAATTTGAACATACATGCTCACGTTTCACATTCAATTCACACATTTTACAATACTGAGTCATTACTTCCAGATCTAAAATTTTTCCCGTATCAATGGAAATAACTGAAACGTAGCCATTAAGTGATATATGTCCTCTCCGCTGCCATGAGCCATCTACCGAAACACCACAAATTGTACTTTTTTTAAAATTTTGCACTTCTTTAGATGCAGCTTTCATATTTTCTTCAGAACATAACTGTACTGCTTCCAGCAGTTTGAGTTCATGAGCTCTGAAGGTATTTTTAGAAATGCATGGCAAATTTAAAGTGCATAACAATTTCTTACCAGCTGTGAATCCTCTGACAATCAATCTCAATCCAAATACCAATAAAGTATTGAGAGAGAATTTCTTATTTTCTTTAGGAGTAGAAGTAAAGCCAGTCATGAACCCACAACTGCAAGCCACACACAAATTAGAGCAAAGTCCTTCCTTAGAATCTTCTGCCAGTTTCAATCCAGTTGCATAACATTCCGGACAACACAAGATTGAAATAATTCCCATCAAAGCTTGGAAATTAATAATTATATTTCCTGTAGAACCATGAAATTCAGGTTCAGGCACATGAAAACTGTCAAAAGTGCTCAATTTTGCTTCACTTGCAGACGTACTATTATTACTGTTAAGTGCTAACTTGGTAAACCTATTACCATTAAATTTTCTCTTTCTAGATACTTTCGATCTAGCTTTCGGCATTTTGAAATTACTCACAATCAAATAAAACATTAAAATTAAATGAAAATTATGAATTAACTGAAAAATTATCAAAAGTAAGTAATAATTAAGAAGAACGCTTTAGAATGAACAATGTAAACAAACTATAAACGATATTATTATTGCCATTCAGTAAAACAAGCTTGAATTAAAAAAAAAACAGTTGCCAGATTAAAAAAATAAGTAATGGATACTTAATAAATAAGTAAATGTTACGTTGATCTATATTTACCATAAATATTAGGTATTTATATTGCTTAAAAGTCACGAAAAAGACGTTCAAACTTTTTGTTTACATTTTTATGTCTCTTTAAACACCCATTTCCGGTTTTGAAAATTAATTTCCGGTTTTACTAAATAAGCTATAACTTAGCTTCTAAATATCGTAGGAACTAAAATAAAATATTTTTTGGAATCTTAGGATTATGGGCTATAATATAAAAACATAAAAAAAAATTTCGAAAATTTTCTCCAAACCGAGGATTTTGGGGTAGTCACATATCTTAATCAAAGATGAAAATCTTCCTAGTACGAAATGGAGTACCGGAAGAATAACTGAAAAATTTCCTGGCACCGATGGTAAGGTCCGAGTTGTGAACCTGCGTATGCCAATCGGAAATATATTAAAAAGGACAATCAGAAATCTTTGTATATTACCTGTATGAATTTTGTTATTAGTAATTATTGTATGTGTATAAATTAACTTCAATCGTATTTAAGTATCATAAAATGTATTGTGTATTTTTCATTTAAGTACTGTAAATATTGTGTATTTGCATTTAATATTATGCATGCCCTTTTGCTTTGTAAATATTGTGTATTTTGTATTTAAGTATCGTGAATTGCATTATGTATTTGTATTGAAATTTCATTTCAATGGCGGGGACTCTGTTACGACCCGCATGTGCAGAGGGCGCTAGTAGTCCTTTTTGTTTACATTTCGTCAGTATGCTTGTAATACAGCCACGGAGCGGACGTACCTACCGTCCTCAATAAACAAACATTTTTAAAGTATACAGTCCACGCCTTTAGCTTGAGCAGTCAAGTTATACATAACACAAAGTCTGCTCATAATCCGTTATAGACATTTCTAGGATAACCACACCATTTGTGGTTAAAAATCAGAGCTATCGACCTCGCCCATTATGTAAATAATAATGATACAAATAATACTACATAAATGGAGTATCCACTATACTAATAAACTAACGAGTTTATCGGTTTTTCATCCAATGCAATAACTAAACAATTTCAGATGTATGAAACTTCGAACGATGAAATTATGTCAGGATGGCTTGTACTTCGAAGATATTTTTTTACGAAATTTATTTAAGATTTTTTTAAAATATAATTTTAAGCATTTTTTTCAACTAAAAAGCGGTATGAAGTCATATGCTTTCTTGCCTATCTCTGATTGCTAAAATGTAAGCGTTGTGCCCTTTTTTTTAATTGTTGCAAATTTTTATTGTAAATATACATATTTATGGTCGTACTAATTCGTTCATCCATTTTTTGTGATGAAACTGCCAGTTCTTTAGAATAAAACATCATCAAAACTATTATATTAAAAGTTTTATTTTTGGTTTAGCAACAAGATTTACTTAAAGGGGCAATTTGATGTCTGATATGAATAAGTTTTTTTTCAATTGGAAAAGAAATTAAACGCCTGAAAATTAAGGAATAAATTTCATAAATATCATCATAGAAAATATAACTAGTACTTTATTTTTGGCATATTACCCTAAGTATCAAAATCCTGTAATCTATATTTGTATTTGTTACTAAAGTGGGGAAAAATACTCTCGTTTATTCAATGTTATTTTAGTATAGCATTTGTATGTTTTGCTATACATTCTCCGTGTACAAGTACTGTAATCTTGTGAGCATAGTCATGAGTTTCGTGAACAATGCTTAAATAATGTTCTAGTTAATTAATCGTGTTGTATAATTATTCAGTCTGTTACCAAATGCTTCCGTGGGGCTATAAATATACATTCCCATAAGAGGAGTCGGAAACCTCTATACCGACAATGTTAAACAGGCTGTTATCGATGTATCTTTTCTCAAATTCTGTTACATGTATATATGCATGAAATTTTCCATTCAATTAAAGTACACCTTTCTGTTTATACTGAAGTGTGATTTTGGCTAAATTTGAATTTTTCATAATTTATAAAATATTTATCAAATAAAGTGAAATTTAATCCATTTTTTACATAAAAAAATTTGTAAAAAATTAATTTTTGAATTTTTCACAAAAACTTCATTTTCGTATATACTAGCCCTCATTATAAATATGTCACAAAAACCTTACATACCTGTAAACATTATTTTTCCAATAAAGATACATCGAACATCATAAATTTACATTTTGAGATAAATGAATTTTAATATATAATTACCAAACCTGATCCAAATGATCTACATATTTTTTAATTTCCCCATCCTCTCTCTCTTCCCTTCAGGTATTTTTTATTTCCAATAACTTCCTTTGTTTTTTGTAAACATGAGTATTTAACCTTTAATATGATCATTTTGTTGAGGTGATCTATTGCTTGTACCGTGTAATGACCAGGCTCAATATATATATTTTCTCAAAATTTCTGGTTTTGATATATAATTTTCCATTTAAAATGATGAAATTGCATCGTATTTAAGCAATAATAATACTTCTATTTGTATAAATATTTTCTTCGGCGCAAAAGATCATTTTACTTTGTTTACAATTTCATTGGGATTTTGTAGACCTCCATGTAAACACTTTTTTAGCAATTCTGGATTAAATGTTTTGGTTTCCATCATTCATTCAACTCTTAAGCAAAAATAAAATACTTTACATTTTTCGCCAATTAAATGGCCGTGTGCCAGTTTCAATGATTATTTAAAAATAGGTTTTATAAGTGCTTCTAATGACCCTAGAGGTTAAAGTAAGGTATTTTTAGAAAGGTGAAGATGTATATAATTTGAAAATGTGAAAATCTCAAATTTGCCATATTAAGAAGATTTTAGATTTCCAACCCCCCTCCCCCCGCCATTAAAATAATAATATTTTCAACTTCCTTTTTTCAATTCAATTACAACAGATTCCAAAATAGATGTGCGTTCTCACTTAATTGACGCAGATGCCTTCCATAGAGTACACAAACCGACAACGAAAAAAAAATAAATGCCAATACTAGAAGAACCTATTCATAAGTCCCATACACGAATATATTAGTTTGGAAAAACATTCTTCTTCTAGGTAAATCAATGGATACAACTGTTAAAAGTTTAGTAAGCGCTGTATAACAGGTTTTAAGGTTTTGTGTAAGAACATATCCTGAAATTGACAGCATATTTCAACAATTGGATACCTTCTCTAATTTAAGTGAAGCTATAATGTTGATTGAAAATAATTATTGCAAATATTCTTGTAAATTTTCAAAATCAGATATCTTAATATAAATATAAAATATAAACTGGTACATAACACCACACCAAATGACAAAAAGAAAATATGGCAAAAATGTGAAAGAATGTGACTATTTCTTATTTTAAGAGAAAATTCGAATTGAAATCATTATTGAATAAATAATTTCATGTCATTAAGGGCTTTATAAGGAATATCTTATGTAACTTAAGCGTGAAGCATTGAATTTTTATTAAATAATTAATGACCAGAAAAATTTGAATCATTAAGGTTTCCGAAGGTTTCGTGATTTTGTAAAAGCGTATAAAGGGATAGTTTCTATGATATTTAGTGTCACTTATATTAGAAAATGTATGCAAAATTGTCTTAACCCTTTGACGGTTAGGAAAATGGGCATTTTTTGTTAAGTTAATTCGCGCAGTATTACGAGTAAGCAGTAGTCGAAAGTGGCAGCTGTTTTCCCCCGCCGTTCTTCCGAAAATGTCACCCTTCTACGGCGAAAAATTTCGCCTCATGCATTTTAAAGGTTTCTTAAAGTATTTGTAGTACACAAATAACAGTTTTTACGTACTTTAAAATAATGAATAAATGATAATTATTAAATAGTAACCACATCACCAGTAAAACTAAATCGGCTAGGAGCGGGAAAACTTGAATCAATTTTACACCACTGTCGAACACTCGATATTTTTTTCTTATCGCTTGTATTGTCTTCTGAGCTTGATATGCTGTGAACAAAGTCTTCATCAGACTCAAAACTTGATTAGCTTTCTTTATCGAAATCAAAATCATCATCATAATAATATAATTTTCGCTTTTGAGACATTTTACTTTACAAACAGTCTAAAAAACGCGCCAAAATACGCATAAAAAGAATAACGTAAAAAAAAAGAACCTTCATTATGAAGAAAAATTCATGGAACTCGTACTGCCATCTGTAGACAGTAAAATTAACTAAATTTCGCGCGTAGGATTCGTTTGTAACCTAATCAATGCAGAATAATGACCTTGAACGAGTCCATCTCGTCAGCGCCCTTTGGGGAAAGGTTTAACTACGCGAGTAGAACTCGTTTATACACATTTTGGTCGAAATCTTGCCCCCGAGCTGAATTCGTTTGCGCGCATTCAGAAGCACTACTCGAATGCGAGCTGAGCTCGTTCATGACCATCAAAGGGTTAAGAATAGTATTACAATAAAAAGTTATTTAAGTACAAAATTTCGACAGAAAATGAACATAGAATGACCAATTTTCAAAATATTCTCCTGTTATGAAAAATGTTTTTATTGTAATAATATTTTGCCTGTATGTCAGTGCTTCTCAAACTTTCAATACTGGCGCCCCCCTTTTTGATCACAATTTTTATCGCGCCCCCCCTTGTACATTAATAATGTACTGAATGCAATAATAATGCACTTTGATGCTAAAGCTACAATAGGCGATCTTAATTATAAACCGTACAAATTAGTAACATAAGTATTAATATTTTGTATACTACTTTTAAGCAAAAATAAATAAATAAATAAAATAATAGGATAATTATTATGTTATTTTTTCTTTCTCTAATTTTTAAATTGAACATATTGAAAATGCGGTGGCTGCTTAGAAGACAAAATATAGATATCTGCTAAATATAGAAAAATAACTCAGAGGGTCAATTTCTAATCATAAGCATTCCTTATAAAAACTTTGCTTTGCAAGACAAGCCCATGGAAGTCGTTAACATTTATTAAACTTGTTCTTAATTTAGTAGTAATTAATTAGTTATAAAATACTTTTGCAGCAATGATACATTACAAGTATACCGGCTGAAGTTCCCGCTCTTTGCCCGACTTCATTTATAAGAAAATAAAACATTATTGATATAGTAACTGAATTGTAAGGAGAGCACACACAAAGCCAAGTGCTCGACAATGTTTACAAAAATGTAAAATGATCTATTTAAAATGGTTGCTCAAATTATAATTCGTTTTAAGCGAATTGTAATTTTAAACCTCACAGAATTAGCATTTACAATTGATGTTCAATAATGAGCAATAATATAAATTTCCGATGAAGAATAATTGTATTATTTTTAATATTTAAAGCGAAAAGACTTCAACATGTTTTAACCCAGGAGTAGGCGTGCAGTCGATACGGTCGAGCGGGGTTATTGAGTCACCCCAATCCTTTTTTTTATAATTATTTTATTGTACACGATACAAATCGTGATTCCAGTGATTAATTTAACTAAGAGAAAGTTTACTTTCCTACTTTCAAGAACTTTTCAATTTTTTCTTTGGTAACAAATAAACAGTTTTGCCAGAATTAACATTTTCGCAATCTGCGTGTCCCGCGCGTTCACTTACGGGTAAAAATTGTATTTATTATGATATTATGTAAGTTACTGCTAAAAAAATTGTGTGAAACGTTTATTGTATGGTAAAAAGCTCAACAGAGAAATACATTACTTACAACTTTCTTAAATGAGAAACAAAAAGAGAGATCATAACTAACTGTACCAATAACTTAGAAGGTCATACAGATTACAGCTATAATGTGCAGTATTTCAAAAATAATGTCAGTGATGAATTTTTTATGTTCCAAAATTTCTTCGATACTGGGTTTGGGATCTGTTTTTTCTCTGAACGAGTTATATGTTAGGCTTAAAAAGAAAGCGTAGTAAAAAAAAATATCTCATCATGGAATTACAGCAAATCAAATAAAAGTTTTTATTTGGTTATAGGATCAAAGATAACTAATTAGGTATTGAAGAAGTTTTTATTTTTGATGACTTAATATCGCGTGCCTATAAATTATATCTGAGAAAAAGTGGATTTTTTATTATGTCTGAAAGTATTTAGTTTTAATTCATTCCAGTAAATTAATTATTTTTAAATCTTCAATTTTTGATATGCTCGCGCTCCCCTCGTAAGGTTATCGCCCCTCGGGGGCGCTCCCCACAGTTTGAGAAACACTGCTGTATATAACTCAGACCTCTGTACAGAGGCTCAACTAGAATTTTTTGAAATATATAACTTAGAAGTGGGTTTATCCATGTTTTACGACAACAGTGGGGAGAAATTTAAAAAAAAAAAACGTCGATAATTATTTCAATTGGTTGTAACTCTGAAAATAATGTGATTTTTTTCAAAAATCATAGTTTAACCTCTGTAGAGAGGTTGGAGCTATATACAGTCAACATATATTAGTATAATAGAAGCATTTTTCTCAAAACAAGGACGTTTTGAAAAAAAAAGGTTATTCGAAGTTAATTTTTTGCCGAAATATTGTATTTGTATAATTTTTTTGACAAAATGTCTTTAAAATAATTTTATACAAGTATTCGAATCTAAATGACACTAAATATTATGAAAATTATCCATTTATACGCTATTTTAAAATCACGTTTCCGAACGTAGTCGGATATACCTTATAGTAATCCTAAATTGACATCATTAATTTAATTCATTTTTTGCTCTAATATGTTAAACTTTATTTATGTATGTGATAGCTAAAAAGTAAATTGTTCTTATGGAAAAGAATACAATGCATATAGAGATTCTTTCCATTTAACGAATATAACAAACAAACATCAGTCAAAAAACATTTTTAAAGTAAAATAAAAGTTATAAATACTGTTGCCCACACAAAAAGTGCTAAATTTTTATTATTGATAAACATGTAGTCAATATATCTTTTCTGTTGTCAATATATGCTCATATTCCTCATAAACATTCCTCGTAATATTTTCAGAAAGATATTACTTTTTTTTTAGAAGAGAAAACCTCTGTTTCATTTATTTCATCCACACAAATTCTACAATTATCTTATGGAGTTCATTCAAAGACACCGAATCTTAGACTTGGTAGAAAAATCTTCAACTCAAGTGCTGCGTTTGTGTATGAATATACTCCCTTGACTGTTTCGAGAATTTTAGTGAAGTGTTCTGACAATTCAAGCTAGTCATAATTAACATTTAGTCTCGGATTTCACAGAGTATTCGGTCCAAAGATCAGGAAGCGAGCATTTTTGCCCTTCTTTATTCTGCCTTCGCACTTTAACAAGGAATTAGAATCAACCTCGTTAATGAGGTATCCGTGTGTAATGGTGTCACTTCTATTGGTTAAAGTCATCACTGGAATTCAATGCGTAAGGGACCATATATAAAAGATTAAAACTTCCTTACGTTTCAAAAAGCTCATTAAATTCTATCATTTGCTTTTTTGATAAGTTAAATAACACAACGGTTTGAAACATTCTATATGAATAATTGTATGTTTTGCAAATTAAATTTTTGATGATAGCTAGCTATTCTTTTCTCAAAATAAAACTGTTTCCTAAAGTTCATAAAAAATACTCATTGAATAAAGCATATATCAGTAATTTTTATAAGTTTCTACATCTTTTATGCCGAAGCTCAAATTTACTTATACACTCTTTCTTCAAAACAAAGCATAAAATATTTTTCTTAAGCATCTTTTTGTATCAATAAACCCAGTTTCTATTAGACAAGCCTTGTTCTTAGTTGAATTTTAAAAACAAATAACAAAAATTAAAACATTTACTTAAAATTCATACAAATGTGGATCAATGAAAGAAATAAAGTTGTATTCCACACACACGTACGCCGCACACACTTGCACAGACACAAGCGCATGCATACACGAGCGTATACACATGCACGTGCACATATCCACGACTTTATCCACGTGAAATTTAAAAAAAAAGTGTTTATCTAATTCAAGACTTTATTTAACATGATTAGGATTGTCCGATTTGGTTCAAATATGTACCATTTTTAGAATAATTTGTTTCCATTTTAAAGGTAGCTTCATAATTCCTCTCTCATAAAAGCATTGGTCTTTATTTGTGAAAAACTCTAGTAATCGATTTTCCCAATCTTCTCTTGATTACCATTTTTTATCATTCAGGAAGTTTTGTAATGCAATGAAAAGCTGGTAATCTCTTGGTGCCAGGTCCATGATATCTAACGGATGTATTAAAACTTCCCAGCGAAGCTCCCAGAGTTTCTGGGGAGTCGATACAGACGTGTGGCCTGGTGTTTTCCTGATGGAACACAACACCTCTTCTGTTGGCCAATTCTGGCCGTTTCTGGTAAATCGCTAGCTTCAAACAGTCCAGTTGTTGACAGTAGAGATCTGAATTTAGTGTTTGGCCATACGGAAGCAACTCATAATAAATTATTTCTTTCCAGTGGCAGAAAATATACAGTAGAGCCTTCCAGGCCATTCGTTCTGTTTTGGCCAACGTTTGAGCTGCTTCACCGAACTTTGACCACGATCTTTTTTGCACAATATTGTCCTATATGTGAACTATTTCTCATCCCAAATCACCATCCGCTTAAGAAATGCGTCGATTTCATTCCGTTTGGCCAAGATTTTGCAGATCTAAATTCGATCCACTATTTTTTTAGTATTAATTGGTGTGGTACCCAAGCATCGAGCTTCTTTTTGAATCCAATTTTGCGCAAATTGCTTAAAACTGTTTTATGGTTGATCTTCGGCTCCTGGGCGATGCTACTACTACTAACACGCCGGCCAACTTTGATTACTTCTGAGATTTTATCGACATTTTTCGATGACGGGCCCGCCTGTGTGAGGTGGAGCTTTAACATCAAAAATACCTGAACGGAATCGACGAAACCAAAATTACACATAATTAGCTGTTACAGTATCTCGGCACCATAAACACCATTCACAATTTCAGCCACCTAGCTTGCATTTTCACCTTTATCAAAGAAAAGCTGTAAAATATACTGAAATTTCTCTTTGTTGACTTCCACATTTAACTCCGTGTAACTCACAACTGAATGAACTAAACAAAAAACAGCAAATATTTTTTTAGTGAGAAATGCCAACTTGACAACGAGCATAAATTTGAAATTGTTTGATCGATAATTTACGAGATATCGGCACTACAGCCATCTACCGAAAAAATAACGGATTTCTTTTTCTCCAACGTAATATATTTATTTTTTGTTTTTTGTCTTATTTTTGTCTTTGTTTTTTGTTAATATTTTGTTTCTGTATTCAATTTAATGGTAAATCTCTCTATATACAGCATTAAATTTATTGGTAAATCTCTCTATGTACAATATTTGGTATACGAATTTTTGGTGCTAAGTCAGCATTACTAGTGGCATTCATAGCACGTGAACATGCCACGTATAGTTGCCCCGTGGGAAAAGCAACCCTTTGTTAAATCTAAGCCAGGTTTGCGTAACGTTTGCCCTTGTGACTTGTCATAGTAAAGATGACATTAATAGGGATTTGCAGTCTTTTGAATTCAAAGGTAAAATTCGATGGTATTAAGGGAATTTGTGGTATAAATACTATCTCACATTTTTTCCTCATTCGAATATTATATGACCTTCTATAACGTTTCTTTGCAATGGCACTACTCGGAATCTTGTGCCATTGCAATGTTTTGGTGGGTTTAAATTATGGAATAGTATGGTGGAACACCAATATTAAGTTCTAGTTTGTGAGGGGGTAAACCAGTCACACATATACTGTTTAAAAATTTTGGCGGATAATTAACAACTTCATCTGGATTGCAAAATGTATTGATGGAAAGATATATCTGTGATTCACCACAGGAATCTTATCTATCATGCGCTGAATAAGCACAGTAGTCTGGTAGTTTATAGGTGCTAAAATGTATCTTTCACACAACTACGAAACTTATATTGAGATCGTAAACATCATCATAAATGTTACGTATTAAAATTTCAGTGTCCACCACAACCTATATGATAAAGGCCGGTAGGTATTTCTATATCATAAGTACTCTTCTGGACACTTTCCCTCTCCAACATCAAGAAGAATTTTGTTAAATTCTGAATCGGCTGAATGTGCTCTCATATTTTCATTTAAATCAAGTTTTCTTACAATGTCTCCAAAGTACGCAACGCTTACAACAGGCGTTGATTTCATCCGCTCGTGTACCGTTACACCTGGCAATATTTGTCCAAAATCCACAGCGAATAAAAATGTCACTCCACCAAATAAGTAATTTATCAATTTCAATGTAAGTAAAAAAAACTGAATTTTTTAATAAAAGAAGAATTAACGACGTTAAAAATATCATTTTTAATTATTACTTAAAGATTTCATTGCTAGAAAACAGCGAAAATGTAACGAAACAATTTGAATTAAGAACGGAACGGTAGAAAAATAAAAGATACCTTGTGGCTCAAGAAGCTATTATTCTTCGATTTCAATGCAAAAATTATGCAATATAAGTATTATTCAGTTAAATATTATCATGGTATACATATTACGCAGGATAAATGAGATAATTTACAGTTTTGAATAAACTTACTTAAATAAAACTTCCTTGCCAAATTGAAAGTGAATAAACAAATCTGACACAAATGCTAAATAAAATAAAACGGGAAATGTCGAACTTATTAGGAGTAGCAGAAACCTAACCAAAGAAAAAAAAATGATCTGACTGCTAGAAATAGTTGAGACAGAAGGCTCGCGAGTTCTGGGCCCGCACGATAGGCAATCTTTGTGATATTAAGAGCTAGATGCTAATAAAAATAAATAATCCATATTGAAATAAATAATCTCTATTTGAATCGCGAAAAGTTCAATGTTTAATTGGTTTTAACTTAGTTTTCTTGGAACCCTAATTTTTCTAAAATAAAAGTAGCCTAAGTTACTTGATATAGCATTCGCTATTTGCCATTGAAAGTTTTGTCAAAATCAGCCCTGCCGTTTCAGAGATAAGCTGGAACAACTATATAGACATACAAAAAGTTTTAAAAAAGTACCGTATATACTGTTAATTTCGAATTACAAGCATACAATTTTATTTATTTGTATCGATAACTTATTAACAATATTATATGCATATAGTTATAATTTTAAGTATAACTAGACAGAATCGTAAGAAATGTTAGCCACAGGACAATAATGGCAACTTTTGGTTTGGAGAATCAAGAATATATATATATACATATATATATAAATTCCAAGGTTTTGAGATAGTTACTGTGTGTGTGTATAATTCGAAAAATGATCGATGTACATATCCTCAAAAATTATATAATGGTGGCATTTCCTTAACTCTCAGTTCCAAAGAAAAAGTTTAAAACCTCGTTCTGTTTACTTGGGTTGCGGAGATTCATCCATCTTTAATGGTGCACATCGAACACAACACAATGTTCGTAACTTTTACATAAATATTAACAGTATAGAAACTGCTGATGCATGAACTGACTTTATATGAATGCACTAAAGACTATCCATCATATTTTGTCACATTTTTTCCATTAGGCGTTGAATAAAAATTTTTCGGATTTGGATTGTTCATGGGAAAAATAGTAACACAACAGAGAAGTGAATTTTTTTTCTAATTTCTTTCGTTTTTTAAGAGTTTATAATTACATAATAATACATGTACCTAATTCGGATATTAAAAATAAAGTATTGAGAGATGTAAAAAGGGCTTATTTTTCAGGTTTATTATAATTTACAGTTTTTTTTTATCTTCATTGGAATCTATAGAGAATTACTTTAACTTTCACAATACTCATTTTTTTATAAATATATAATTTTAAGGAATACAGTTAAATAAGCACGCATTTTTATTTTATACAATTTCTTTAAAAAATAGAAAAAAAAGATTTAAAAAGGAAATAAGTACTTAACTGTTTTACTCTATTTCATTTCTCTTACTTTTATATTATGCTTAAATTCTTAAGAACAATATTGTGGATTTACCATGCAATTATCACAATCGCATAGATTGAAGAATATTGAAGCATTCAAAAAATGCTTTTACGTTTTCGAATATAATTTTTTTTTATTTGGGAAAAAGTCCTAAGGTTGTCTCCTTTCCCACTTTTTATTTCTTTTTGAAACTAGCTTGTTAACCAAACAAACTTGTGCGAACGAGTTTGTCCTTTGCCTAAAATTCGTGGTTTTCTATTTTTTTCACATCGCTTGCTTTAAGGTAACCGACTACGTTCGGAACCGTGATTTTAAAAAAAGAGCATAAATGGATAATTTTCATGATATTTAGTGTCACTTAGATTAGATTGTTTTAAAGACATTTTGACAAAAAAAAAATATTTAAATACAAAATTTTGGCAAAAAAGTAACTTAGAATAATCTTTTTTTCAAAATGTTCTCCTTTTGTTAAAAATGCTTCTACTGTAATAATATTTTTCCTGTATATAGCTCAGACTTCCTCTCAGAGGCTCAACTAGGATTTTTGAAAAATTCACGTTATTTTTAGAGTTACAACTAATTGAAATAATTATCGGCGTTTTTTTCTTAAAATTGCTCTCATCTGTTGTCGTAAAATATGGATAAAACCACTTCTAAGTTATATATTTCAAGAATTCTAGTTGAGCCTCTGTAGAGAAGTCTAAGATAAAATACAGGCAGAATATTATTATAATAGAAGCATTTTTCACAAAAGGAGAACATTTAAGAAAAAAATTATTCTAAGTTAATTTTTTGCCAAAATATTGTATTTAAATAATTTTTTGTTAAAATGTCCTTAAAACAATTGCATACATGTATTCTAATCTAAGTGATACTAAATATAATGGAAATTATCCATTTATGCGCTTTTGCAAAATCACGGTTCGCAACGTAGTCGGATACCTTAAGATTATTAAAAATATATAAAAAGGAAAATATCGAAGGTAAACATATTTTTTAACCAAACTATAAACCCATACTTAATTATAACGTTGTCATTTAAATACTGGGGACCTAAGGAATTAAATAAATGAATAAAATATTTCATTAGACTTAACTAGGGAGATTACCCCTGTCCACCTCATTGATGAACGAATTCCCATCGTACGAGTTATACAATTCTTCATACTCCTTGCTCCAATTTTAGAACTGTAGTTTATAAGTATGATGTAGATCCATTTCTTTATCAAGATATTGTAAACATGAAAAAATAAATTTCAAGTCTTCATCTTCGCATTTTAATTTTACTTCAATTTCGTGCCTCTTCATAAACAATGTTCCTAATCACCTTTTCCTCTAAATTACACTGAAATTTATTTCCTTTTTGCTTCTGAAACATTAATTAAGCCATATTCAATTTTACATGACTAAGTATTGCTTTCTTACATGTTACATATAAACAGACTTCTTCAAACTTCCTCTCCTGTGATTTATTAATAGTCATCGCAAATACCAATCTTACAAGGAATTGCTTATGATCGACTATGAATGGCAGGTGCAAGTCCCCTAGAGTATCAAGTATGATCCAGAATTATATACTTACAATATCGCCTTTTCTATATCCTGATAAAATTTCACACTGCAGTACATTCTTCTGAAAATATTGTCTTGTGTCATTACACAGCTTATCAGTAATGTATTAATTTTTTAATACCATGGTGATACAGCCTAATTTAAAGTTCAATTTAGCGACTGGCATTTCCTAAGGATTTAGTGATGATAGATACGAGTATTCAGGACGACACTGTAGCATATCATTGCCTTGATGATCGCCATTATCGGCAAAAAGAGAGAGGGTTTCATCAATAGAAATGCATGTTACAATATATCATCTGGTAATCTTATTAGAATAGAATCATTAAAATTTTTGAACTGAAGTAGCTGATTGAACAGAAAAATGCGCCTTATTGTCAATTTATAATCATAACGATGAACTGAACTTAATGTCTTTTTTCATTATTGTTCGCGTATGTAAGATAAATGAATAAAATTATTACATCATCACAAAAAGCTTTTTTTTTATATAGAGGGAGAAAATATTTCATTTAAACTGACGTAATGTTTATATTCCTAGCACGCCGTGATGCTCAAAAAAGGAAAAAAGAAAGAAAGAAGACACATCTTTTTTTCTTAATTGAACCAAATATATATATATGCATAACTTAATTTTCTTAAAACTATTAAAACATTATTGTACATAATATATTCCCTTTTTAATTATTCCAAAATTCATTACAAGTGTAGAATCAAATATTACAGATATAGATAGGTCAATTTTGCATATTTAAGACATGCTTATTTTAGAAAAAAAAATATTCTTGCTTTCATGTATTTTATAGTTATTTTACTATGGTCACATACTTATGCGACTATAAATAACCGGACCAGTCTTAAAAATCAATATTATTGAAAAAATGTGTAAATACCTTTTAATCCTCTGCGACGTAGTCTCTTATCAATACACAATTACATACGTGTTTTCCACCGTTCAAAGCACAGCTGCGGCTGCTCATTGGGTGTCATCATCTTCAGTAACTGTAACGGTTATAACTTCGCTTCTACTACAGATTCAAAATGTGTTACAATCAATGTATTTTTCACTGAGATCTGGTGAGCACGGTGGATGCTAGAGAAGATTAATGCGCTTGTCTGCCAAGAACTGTTTTATACACGGCACAATGTGCGCCGGAGTGTTGTCGTGGTGCAAAGACCACGCATTGTTCTGCACACATATCTGGCATTTATCTTCACTCTTTCTCTAAATTTTTATCAGAATCTCAATGTAGTACTGCTGCTTTATCGGTTTGACCCCTAAAAAACCCATTCAATCATGATGATGACATTAACCCGTTATTTATCGAGTAGTGTATGTCATAAACACCGTCACCCTTTTCTAAGACTCCATCTAAACTTTTTTTGGAAAATGAATAGTTTCTCGTGTACCTGACTTTAAGGCAGTGCTTCTCAAAGTTTCAATATTCACGACCCAATATTCGATCATAATTTTCATCGCGCCCCCCTCATATAATAACAGTGCATTGAATTCACCAATATTATACTCTGATGCTAAAAATGCGATACGACTTCAACCTCTTTAGTGACACCAGTGTATATAAACGTCTCGCTTAGCCAAAGCAATAATTTCCCCTGACGTATATATACGTTTTTCCGAAGTATGATCTTTCCTGTGCAACGTTATCCATAAAATTTTGGAATGTAATAAAAGGACCTTGACAATGTTTGCGAAGGATTTACTTATTTCAGATTATTTACTTCTTCCCCCTCAATATATCTTATACTCCCGAAAACGTGTTGAAAACTGTTGTCATTGGGACGCTAATAGCGTAACCTTTATTTGGTAGTTAAAGAATTTATTATAAACCGTACACATTATAAAATAAAATAAGTGTTTTATATATATACTTTTTGTATATAATTTTATACATGACAATCCTATGGGGGGGGTCACTGGTATTTATAAACGTTCTTAACTTAGCATTGTTAAATTAATTATAAAATACATTGTGTAGCACTGATACATTTATAAGTGTAATATACAGTATAAATGTATATTTTATTTTTTATTATGTATTTTATTTATTTACTTTCAGTAAATTAATTTTTTTCAAATAATCTTCTGTTTTCGACTTTTCAATTTGCTCGCGCCCCCCTCTTAGAATTCTCACGCCCCTCAAGGGGGCGTGCCTCACACTTTGAGAAACGCTGCTTTAAGGTCATATCCTTTGCTTATATTATTATATAGCTTGTTGGCAAATTCTAAATATATATTTTTGGATATTACCTCCTCGGGTTTGTCATACTCTGCTCGTGAATCGCCGTTACAGTCCGGAATGTTTGAGCACGCTTTAAAATCTTTCTTATACAATGGCGTGCTATTATAATTGTGATAAAGAAATGTGATATTTGAGTAATTTAACAGGTACAGTATTTAATAGATATTGCACAACAGTATTTTCAGATGATGAAAGTCTCTGTGCGGGAAGGATGTGGAAGAATCGATTGATGAAGAGTATAACAGTAAGTATGCTTTATCTACTGAAATCTATCTAGATAGAGTAACTGGAAAAGCAATTATCGTTCTTGATAAAATGATCACATCATATTCAATGACTAAAAATTTTAATCGTTAACCTATTACAATATATTTTGTGTTGTTGAACGTTGTGACAACAAATGTGCAAACTATTTTGTTTTGTACTGAGAAACCATCAACTAAACATCGAACGAGATGATAATGATTTTTGAAATGTTTTGGATTTCAATGTACAAAAGAATTTAAAGAATGCAGAAACCATCAAGCATGCTTCTACAAATTTTTTTTTTAAAAAAAATTAAAATCCAGTAAAAACATCTAACTGACTCGCGACGAAGACTAAAGGAGTGTATAAACAATATACTGAATGCACTAATAAAAATAATGGTAATCATAAATTTTCGTGTGAAAAGTGTAATAAACATATTGTTTTTCTACTGTTCTTCCTTTTTCTCCTTTGCATGCAAATGTTAAGGTAAAAACATAATGTAAATACCCTTGGGTATGAGACACCCTGCGCGAAACTTTAGTTTGTTTTTTTCGTTCGTTTGATGCCGAGTTAAAACCGAGCAAAAAAATTAGCATCGTCTGTTATTGATGTCCCAGATCAACAAGAACATTTATCATCTTCAGAAACCACCCAATCTTCCGAAAATTGTTTGGACCATTCAAAAATGTGACTATGTGACGCGCAATTACTTCCAAATACTTCTTTAACAATTTAAAACATTGAAATGGATATTTTTAGCTTATGAAGGAATTCCAAGTTTATTGCAACTTGAGCTTTAGGTTAATCAGGATTGTGTTACTTCGACGCAACAAAGAAGGATAAAAAAACAAACTGAACAAGATGGAGATGTGGAATAACGGCCACTAGTACCCGAAGGGTCAAAGTCAACTATATTCAGACCCTAATCCTTCACAGAAAGTCTAATAACCAGGGTATGAGAAGTCTGGGAATTTAACGGTCACACCTTGTAACCTGTTTCTAAGGTCAGGGCTTCTCAAAGTTTCAACAATTGCGCCCAATTTTCAATCATAAATTTCTTCGCGCCCCCATACAATAACAATACATTGAGTGCAATAATAATGTACTTTGACGCTAAAACTACAATACTATCTTAATTATAAACCACTCAAATTTTCAAGATAAATATTCAATTTTGTATGTGTTACTTTCAAATAATACATATTTTTAAGTAAGTCATTTTTAAGTAATAGATATTTTAAGTAAATTGTTTATACTTTTAAGTAATAAGAAAAGCATTATCTTGCTTTTCTTTTCTAATTTTTAAATTGGAACAGACAACAATAAAGGGGCGACGTGTATATATTTTTGTCAGAATGTATTATGTTTTGCTTCCTTTAAGTAAATTTTTAAAATAACGTTTTATTCTCGACTTTTTGGTATTCTCGCGCTCCACTCGTAAATATATCACGCCCCCCCTAGTGGGACGCGCCCCACAGTTTGAGAAACCCTGTCTTAGGGAGAAAATCAGCCGGTGCAAAACATTAATAATCAATACTACTTACATTTATATTACTTTGAAAAAATACATATCAGATTACATTCCAAAACATGAATGTACCCAATATCCTCAGTAAATTGAATTATGCAATAATAAGTTTAAATTCTAAATTCGTTTGCAAAAAACATCTAAAAAATTGGAAAATATAATTATCTTTACATACTTTAGAAATAATAGATTCTAAGATGTTTTAATTTGCACAAAAAATACGTATTAGAATTAAACAAAATAATTGTTGAGGGAATTTTTATTCTTCTTGGTATTTTGATAAATTTTAAAAGTCAGACAGTGTCCCTATTACTCGTATATGTAATGTTAAATTTGTATTGAAATAATAACATCCAACTAGACAGGCAGTGTAGAATTAAACTTAAATCTCCAGGTGTGGAAACCAATTAGCAGTTATTTTGTATTTCACTATTTATGTTAGAAATATTCCGCATGAATGCAGCGCAATTTATTGAAGAGAAAAGCTGTTGATGGAGGAGAACATTAAGTTTTAAGCACTTGATTAAACACGTTTATAGTTAAATTACGAGAAAATCTAATTCAAACCTTTGAGGATCGTAAAAGCAATTAGTAAAAGCGTAATTTTCTTGTTGTGAGTTTTGCTAATAGCTGCGTTCTGTTAAATTACATTTTGCTTTTGTGAGCATTTTAAGAGGGGATACATTTAAAGTGATTATAACTTTTTGTTTTCTTAAAATTTTGTAGCTGTTTAATAAGTACTCGAAAGCACGTCATTATGATTCCAACAATATTAAAGATTGTTCTGAATATAGTCGTTAAAACACTGGTCGATAAAAAAGAGAAAGAGAAAAAAGCCGTTTCAACATCATATGAAAAGATAAATTTCCTACCAAAGTTTGTGAGAAATATAAAAAAAAAACATTTAAAAATTGATGATTGGAAAGCATACAATCTCTAAAAATTAATTCTTTAAAAACATGACTGTTCTAAAACTAATTCAGAAGCAAAAACATTCATTTAACTTTTTTTTTAGATTAAGGTGATATTTTGTGTATTGTATATTTGTAAAGAAATGCGCATATATTTTGGAATATAATACTTTTTTTTTAAGAAAATACATTAAATCTTCGAAAGTTTGGGGTTTTACTTAATTTTAGCATACATGTGACAAACTTCCGACAATGCTAGTATTTGTTTTCATTTATTTATCCAACGCCCGTGCTTGGCTTCTTGACTATTTGACGCATAGATTCCCTGTACCGATTGATGACAACATCATCCGGGTATTCATTGAGTTCGGTGCACTGGATTAGGTGGTTGCCATCCATTCTGGCATGGCTTCCTAGTGGAAAGGCCTCGTCAGCAGCCAGGCCAAGCCAGTGGAGATATACTCCCCCAAAATGTCCGTTGGTTAGGCGGAAGCAATCAACAGCCTCGGCTTTCGTCTCGGGATTGGGCCTACAGTGATCAGAGTTTCCCATGGCTTTTCAAATCTCTTGGTATTTCGATTCATGACATTATATTTGTCAATATATGTGGAAAAATCGTTCTTTGCTCTTCTGAGGGTCAGTGAGAACTCCCTGCCGACTACTGCGCTCCCTGCTTGATATTTTGGTCGGTTCTCTCATTGCCGGTGATTCCAACATGCCTTGCATCTAGTACTACAGCAGTACTTCTCAAAATTTCTGTACTGGCGACCCCATTTTCAATCATAATTGTTATCGCTCCCCCCTTATATAATAATAACAATATATTGAATGCAATAATAGTGTACTTTAACTCTAAAGCTATAATATGATCTTAATTATAAACCATACAAATTAATAATATAAGCATTAAATTATGTATATATATATAAGTAAATTACTTTTAAGTAATAGGTTAATTATGTTATTTTTCTTTCTATAATTTTAAAATTGAAACAGATTGAGAAATGATATTTAATTAAAGATTTATTTCCTTCATCATTCATTTCTAAAAGTACAAATGTCATTAAAATAGTCTAATCCATGTTTCTCTTTATCATATCCATTACACCTGGCATTCGCG
This sequence comes from Trichonephila clavipes, assembly GCA_019973935.1. Taxonomy (NCBI): domain Eukaryota; kingdom Metazoa; phylum Arthropoda; class Arachnida; order Araneae; family Nephilidae; genus Trichonephila; species Trichonephila clavipes. The sequence continues at coordinate 593,836 of BMAU01013863.1, forward strand.
CGAACGTTCACTTGAATCTCGGCAACATAAGGGACGTCTGCACAAAACATGTAAAAATGCTGTCCTAGTACAATTCCAGTCAGACTTGACCGAATCGATTAGCTACCGAATCTCTCTTGATTGTACATTTGATAATTCACGCGTTAATTGTAATTTACGGGATTAAGTATTTACGACCGGGTATTAAAACAAAATCATAGATAAATTTTTAAATCGCAGCGAGCATTCGACGATAATAAATCATCAACAAATACACAGAAGAGGGCAAATTGATAGCAAGTTACTAATGGGTTAGGGATCCATTTCGAAATACATCAGAAGGGCTCTCAACTGCCGAAAAGAGATTTTCATAGATTAAAGGGCAATTTTGTAATAAATCACTCCTTCAATTCTGGATTGAGGTCGATGCTGAATTTTCAGCACTGAAAACAAAAGCATTTCGTATACTATCACCTTTTTCAACATCATACCTTTGTGAATCCGATTTTTTTGCGATAGCTACTTTGAAGACAAAATATAGATCTGAGCTAAATATCAAAAAATAACTCAGAGTGTCAATTTCTAATTTTTAGCTTTCCTTTGAAAAAATGATTTGCAAGACAAGCTCATGGAAGTCACTAATAATTATTAAACTTGTTCTTATACTGGCTGAAGTACTCACTCTTCACACGAGTTTATTTTTTTTAAAAATGATAATATATTATTCTTGATATAATAGCATAATTGTAAGGAGTGTAAAACCAAGGACATTATAATGTATACAAAAATGTAAAATGATTTATGGAAATGAATGCTCATATTATAAATGGTTTTGAACGAGCTGTATAATATTAAGCCTCGCAGAATTAGCATTTAGAATAAATATTAAGTAATAAAAAAAAGAATATAAAATTCCAATGAATAACAATTGTGTTATTTTTAATATTTAAAGCGAGAAGACTTAAAAATGTTTTAGCCAGGGATCAGATTTGTACTCGATACTAACGTTAAGAATAGCGGGGAGTGACTCACCCCAATTCTTTTTTTTAATAATTATTTTCAATATACACGATAAAAATCACAATTTGATTAAATAATTTAACTAAGAGAAAATATACTTACCTATTTCAAGGACTTTTCAATTTTTATTTCATAATTTGAGAAAAAATCCAATACAACTGAACTAAATTGTTCAAATGTGCGTGACCTTAATAAAGAACACAAATCACAGACAGTTTTCGCTAACATTACAGGAAAGTTATTTGCAAGCAAATTTGTCACATTTTGTTCCAGTTATTGGAGTTTTAATGTCCTTTGATGATCGACAAACATCCTGTTGAACTTTTTCTTGTTTATGTATTTTTGTTTGACATTTATGGATTCATATTTTTCTTGATAGAGTTCTTAATGTAGCTATTAAAAATTTTCTTTTCGTTTCATGTTATTGCTTTTCTCAAATTTACTTTTACTAACATGATTAATATGCATTATTTCAGCAAGTGTTTCCCTTGTTTGATCAGTTTCAATTTTCCCTCAGAGATATCACAGATGCTCAATTCTTTTTTTATATTCTGCTCATTTACATTTACAAACCATAATCAGTCATACAACATGACACTTAAGACCACTAAGTTATTCATAGAGGAAAATGCAGCGTGTTCAAGAAATTATTTTTGAACAAAAGTGATCCCGCCGGGAACTCGGCAAAACAAGTATCTAAAGATTCTAAAAAAACGCTTGCCACTCCCCAAAAAGAAGGTCATATGTTATCAATACATTTTAGCTCCCATTAAAATTGTCATATTGGAGGATTTTCTGTCAAGGTCATTGGTAACAAATAAGCAGTTTTCCCAGAATTAACGATTTCGTGATCCTGCGATGACTATGCGCATCTCTTCCGTGTTAAAAGTCTACTCAATATAAAAAAAGAATAAGAAAATAAAAAAAAAGAATTGTATAAAGCGTTTTTCATTATGTATTACATGTTTCAGAATACTCATAAAAATAAATCTTATCAAATTAATCCTTCAAAGGGCTCCACATGCTTATCCATGTATCATAAAACTCTTTAACATTGAAAAAAGAGCAACAGAATTATATAATTTACAACTTGTCTAAAAAAGGGACGCATATAACCATACCAGTAATTTCGAAAGTCAGCAAAAGTAATAGATTAGCTTAAAAGAAACGTAATAAAAAAATCTTTCTTCGTAGGATTACAGCAAAGCACACACAAACAAAATGTTTTTTTTTGTTTAGTTATAGGATCAAAGATAGCTAATGAGCGTTTAAAGTAGAATCTTTTATTTTTGATGACCTTTTTTCACCAGATGATATATATAAATCATATCAATGTAAATCTGTGTTTTTTTATTATATCATATTTATTTATTATATTTTGTTTTACCTCATTCCAGCAAATTAATTATTTTTAACATTTTATTTTCGATCCCCTGAGGGGTGCACCCCACAGTTTGAGAAACACTGTACTACAGTCCAGTCGTATGAGATTATCTTCCCAATTTATGTTGAACACTGAATTGTGTTAAGGCAATCAGTTGTTGTTTTACGGCTTCAAAAAAAAATTGCAGCTGGAGAGTCTAACAAGACGAGAGTCTATTTTGTAGGAGCTAGGCCAGCAGACAGTAATTGCGCTGTAGCTTCACAGACAAACAATACCTCACCATCATAGTTGATGGCATTCTTTCCCATGCTCAATGAGTCCTCAAACAGCCGACTGAACCATCCTGCGGTGGCTTCATTTGCTTCATTATGGCAGGTATGAACCACTCATTCGATGTGCTACTTATTCGCTGTATATCTTTGTTCGATCCTTAAGAAAGTTTGAAAACCCTTGAGAAAAATAAATAAATTTAATATTAATGTATAACTAAACGCGTGAGCAAAGGGAAATCAGTTTTATATTAAAAAATTTAAAAATACATACGTAAGGGACTGGAAATTATCCAAAACATATTCCGAAAAATGTATTTCCAAAATTATGTAAACATTATGTTGTTTCATGTAAATTTATTTTTAAGTAAAAATAAATAAATAAATAAACCCTGGCACGATATACTGAAGTATTATTTTTAAATACATTAATAAAATAAATTTTTGAAAATATCAAGCCCATTTTAAAATGCGTTCCGTTTGCTTTATAATTGTCATCCATCAATCTACTTACCAAAAATTAGAAGTACCAAATACAGAAAAACTTAGATTTCTGTAACGCAAATTGAAGTCATAAAATACAGGAAATTATTACGGTATACATAAATTTAACAAAAAAAATTAATTTATTACTCGTAATTAATACGACTTTTTTTAAGTTTATAAGTTGAATTGAACTTTTTCAGCAGGAAACAAATGGGTTACCTGCAAAACACTGTTTCTCAAACTTTCAATATTTTCAACTCAGTTTTCAATCATAATTTTCATTTCGCCCCTGCCGTACAATAACTACGTATTGAATGCAATATGCTAAGGCAGTAAAGTTGCAATACACCCTTAATTATAAACCGTTCGCATTAGTATGAAGTTTTAGTTTAGTATTGAATTTTGTTTATATCTTGCTTTTAAGTAATAAATATTTTACGTTATTTACGTTTAAGTGATAGGATAAGTATTTTGTTACTCTTCGTTTCTTATTTTTAAATGGGAACAGATTGAAAACTCATTTTAATGTTTTTGAAATAATTAATTTAAAGTAAAAAGCTTTTTACACTCTCTTTTAATTTTCAACATCGGTGCTGATTAAATTATTTGGGCATTTGATGTGTTTCAATTTGAGGGACTTAGAGGAGAGTAAAAAATAAATAAATAAATCAGGAGTTTTTTTTACTAACTGCCCCATTTGAAAATTTAATCCTTATGAGTGTGACATTTTGCAAATGTAATTGATTAGCAATAAATTGCCCTGAAAATTTCCGCCCTTCTGATTTGTTACTCATTAAAAAACATCGTACACATTACAATATTGTTCTTAAGGTATCCGACTATCCATGATTTTTTTTTCAAAAATTGGCAAATTTTTTAAGACTTTATTTTATAGACCATTTTATTAACTTAATAACAATACCAAGAACTTTATTTTCCCTCCTTTAGAACAAAAACTACAAGCGTTTTAGTAAAAGCAAATGCCATAACTTTACACAAGATGACACACTTTAAAATGCGTTTTACTCGAAATGTGTTTTTCGAAAAACTCAAAACGGGGACCGCGATTGCTCAAAAAGTTTTGAAAATAATTAGATGAATTTTTTTTTGCTTATGTTCTGCATAACAGTAGAAGTGTTTTGATCGTCAGATTTATCAATAACTGTTTTATTTCAAAATTTGCAGTTCTTTATGTGAATATTGTCAATGTTTTTTTAAGCAATTTCGTATAATGACTTAAATAAAGTGCTCTAGTTTTTGTAAAAATTTAATTATCTCTTATCGTGAAGGTCACTTCAAACAGGAATAACAAAGTAACACATCAAAATTGAAAAATTGAGAATTTGTTCATAAAATCTTTGTACAGAACGGGCCCCGTTTATGTAATTTTTCGTACATTTTTATTAGTTTTTTCCCATTTTAATAATAATAATTTTTTTCTTTTACCAATTTTAGGATTTTTTCCTTAATATATACTGAATAAATATAAAAATCACAAAAAAGATCTCCATATCTCCTTTTTTCAAAAAAACATTTGTCGCAAGTAGTCGGATACCTTAACATTCAATTTATAATTTTTTTTATTTCAAAACGTTTAAAAGTTGCTTCCAAAATAAGTTAAATTACCTAATTACGTTAAGTGACATTTTGGTGCTTAACACTCTCGAGAATGCTACTTTTATTGAAACTAAAATAAAAGAAATTAACTCAATTACTAATTACTTTTATGATCCTTTAAGGTATCCGACTACGTTCGGAGACTTTTTTAAGTTTTCAAAAAATCCCTAATATTTTTACATTTTCAGTTTCACTTTTATACACAATAATAAAAAGTACAGTTAGAAATAATATATGTACATAAAAATTGCAAAAATTAAAATTTTTAAAGAAATTTTAATTAAATTTTGGAATTTTTTCAAACACTCTATTTTTTAAAATATTTTATATTTTACATAAAATATTGCTGCAATACATTTTTAAAACACATTTCTAGAGAATGACCTACAAGTGTTAAATTACTTCTTTTGAATCAAAAGTTATGGCCAGTCGAGCTTGCGCGAACTAGGAAATTCAATCAAATTATCGTAACTTTCAGAAAGAAATACAACTATAAAATAACTAAAAATTGTTCAATTTCTTAGCTTGTAGGTCATTCTCTAGATAATACCAATAATAACATTTGTGTAAAATTTCATACAAGTATCTCTAATAGTTTTTTAGATATCATGTTTGAAATATCATGAAATTTACAAAAAAAATGGTTTTGAGAAAATGCATTTAAACTTTATAAAATCAATTTCAAAACAAAATATGACAAGTATATTACTAAAACTCTCCTGATTTATAAGTAACACTCCCACTCTTTGGAAGTTTGTTAATTTTTTTTTCTTTGGGCCTCCTTTTTTTTTCTGGTTGATTTTATAAAAGGCAAAAAATGTTGTTTCGAGTCACCGACTTGAAAGATGTCAACAAATCTCTCATCACGCAGTATATAATTCCCTGCATTTATGCCAAATGCTTTCAAAATACCTAACACATCAATGAAAGCTTTTTAAAAATAATGACGGTAATATATGGGTACCCAAAGAAAATGGTGTTAGCTCGATAAAAGTTTCTTTCAAAATGATTTGCCACAAACAGGCGTTAAATGATACATTTTTATTTGTGTCTTACCGTGGAGGCAATTTTATAACAACTGCTTATCACTCTGTTTTGTGTACACAGGTTTAACAATATTTTAAAGTTTCACAGAAATACATACAATTTTTTCTGTTTATTGTTTTCTGGTGTCGTTTCCTCGTTGATAGTCACACCAGTTCTCAGCTCAAATCGGGCACGGCCCATATATGGGTTTCTCCCTGTTGGAGCAACAGTGAAAAATACTGCTATTGTAGCACTTAGCATAGCTTTGGCGTGATTGGTGTTAGTGCTAAAACAGTGTAGAATTTTATTAAACATAACATTGATAAGTTTTTCCTTCTCACCGAGGTTTTCTCGCCTTTTTAAAAATTTTCTTTTCCGACTACTCAATCTTTCTTAGAAGTATCTTATGCACTCATATGATGACATTGTTGACACCATACACATCTTTAACAGAAAAGTATCCTTGGAATCACCATCACAAAAGAAATACATATTTTTAAGATTTCGTAGTGCAAAAACATACAAAGATTTTGTACGCACTATGTTTGAAATAAATCCCAGATGATTGCAGGAACACGCATGTATGACTGGACTTATAGAATTCTAAAAACTTTGATAACATTTCTAAATCTAGAATTTCCCAGTGTCAATGTATAAAGTTTCTATAGAAACCACATTTAGCGATGAATGTCCATGTGTCTCTGCCATCAACAGATATTCCACATTCTTCAACTGACATTTTGAAACATTTTTATAATGCTTTTCGCTTAAAAAGCAGTGTCGTTCATGGCATCTTTAGCCGTTGGTGTAGCAGCACAGACAAGACTTTCTTTCACAAAGTCTAAATGCTCCTTTTGTCATACAAGGCCATTTCAGCATAGCACATAGCTTTTTCACAGGTAAATATCATCTTTCAATCACTCACCTTCTAAAAATAGGTTGCAAATTAATAACACTTTGCTTTTTTAGCTTTTCAGTAGCTGAAAAAGGACGATAAAACTTTAATCGGAGCATTTTTCAAGTCACATTAGAAGTCAGTCCAAACATGTACTCTTCATGCAGGTACAGATTGTTCTCAAAACAATTGGAGAAACACAAACTTGAAAACACACTTCCCAATTTAAATAAAATATTCTATTACCTCTTAATGTTCCACTAAAACATTCTTTGTTCTGTAAAAATACCTTTACTTATCCCAGTTTTCGTTCATCACAAATTTGAGCACTTCAAGTCAAGAACATTACAAGTCAACACTTCCACTGTTTTTGTAAATGTCTCACCAGCATAGTTGCGTTTTCAAGAGGTTAATTTGATTCAATTTTGATAATATCAAAAGCAGAATGTTCAGAAACAATTAACAATTAAAAGTTGTGGAATTAAAGCAAAAAAATCAGGTTTTTGAAGAAATTTGCGAGCAACATTCGAAAGATTCAAATCAAAACAAAAACATATGAGGTCAGAAGAAACAGATGTTGCCAATCGCAAAAGTCCAATTAAAAGATTGAAATTGTTGCCTATCAATAAAAAATAGTTTAAAAAATGCCAGAAAATTGTTTTTAAAATTATAATGGGTTGAAATTGCAAAAATTATGGGTAAAAAGCATGTGAAGCAGTCAACTTCCGGTTTCGATTTCACCTCTTCCGGTTTCAATTTCACCACTGTAAACACCTGTAACTTTTTTTTCGAATTATCGCACAGACAAAACAAAGGCAGATTTAGAAAGATAATTGTTTGAATTTTAAAAATATCAAATAAAAAATGTGATTTTTGACCGAAAATGACGTTTTCAACGTAGTCGGATACCTTAATGGCTTGTAGTTAGGTTTCATCGCAGTTTAATACAAAAAAAAAAATCAGTTAGGTGCTGAAAACACCTATTTTATCAATAGCGTTTGGATTCGATTATTAATCAAAACATGTTTTATACATTTTAACTTCATTTATCTTGTTTCAGATATCATACAATTAAATGTTTTTTTTTAATCTTTAGAGCGAATTATTTCAGAATATTAAAACGTGTTATTTTTTGTTTAAAGAAATTACTAATAAAATGTAATTGTTTCAGAATTTGAAATTGATTTCTTTAGAAGATTCTGCAAAGAAATTTGATATAAAGGAATAATGATAGTTTTAATGCAATAATTTTAGCAATGCGTGTTTTGAAAAAAAGTTTACTGATTATGTTCGGAGCCGTGATTTTGTAATATGGTATCGATAAATAATGCAGGCTAAGTGGCGTAATGGCTTTGGTGCTGGCCATGTACGCCCAAGTTTGTTGATTTGATCTCGTCCGAATTTCTTGTTGCAAAAAAGTGACAGTGCCCATTTCATATGATTATGCGGCCTGTAAGAGATCTCTTCATTGCCTGTTTGACTTCGGGGCTCTAGGTAAAACTAAATTCCTTTGTGCGGTTTCTCATCGTCAGGAGCTCAGGTTCCTCTCTGCGGGGAGAAAACTGGGCGTCAACATTACATTGTAGCAATTGATAATGTCTTGCATGAGGCAAGACTAAAAAGTGATGCCAGTTCCTGGGGAATGTATTACGTCTGCAATAGTAAATACCAATCAGCAGCCTCATTAGAAAAAAAATAAATATTTTGTTTTGTTTTGAATTTTAATATCACACTTGTCTATTTTGAGAATATCACTAGAATTAAATATTATTTATTGTGCTACTATTGTAATATTATTTACTATTGTAATATTATTTATTGTAATTATTAATAGTAGTTGTCTTATGCAACAAAAATTAACATTCCGATGAGTGGTTACGCGGCAGTAAAGTTAGTCTTATTACTCATTGAACCGCCTACGTATATAATGTTTTATAAAATGATCCATAAAAAATATACTTAATTTCTTAAGAAAAGGCATTTTAAAATATACTCATGGACAAAATTATTAGCGCTCCAAGAAGAAGCCGTCAAAATAAAACAAAAAGTTTACAACTTAATGACTACTTAGATGTAAGTAAATGATTAGAAAATCAAAGAAAAAGGATAATTTATTTCAAAGAAAAGGCAAAAGAACAGTGGATTTAATACCCTCTTGAAACCCCGCTAGCGCGAATGCACGATGCGATACGATCGAGCATTGAGGCATAGAAGTTCTGTATGATGACGGAAAGAAGTTCTGTGAAAGACATTTCGTTCCGTATTTGCTGTAAACTTGCCTCTAGTTCATGCAAACTCGCGGGACGCACAAATCACCTTCCAAAATGATTCCAGATAGACTCGATTGGAGACATATCTCGGGATCGGGCAGGCAAAGGAATGATAGTAACAGTGCGGTTACAGTCTTGGGATACTCTTGCCGTGTGAGACCGAGCATTATCTTGTTGAAAAATGGCTCCTAGCAGCCCATGCATAAGTGGCAACACATATGTTACAGGATGTCATGGACATACCCCTGGCCTGTCATGGTGCCACGGTTCAATACTAGAGGTGGCCGTGTATTGTAGGCAATGGCACCCCATACCATCACAACAGCTGTGGGAGTGGTGTGTCGCTGTAAAGCAAAGTCAGGATTCAGGCGTTCACCACGGGGTCTCGACACACGGACATGATTGTCATCACCGCTGAGATTGAATTAGGATTCGTCGCTAAAGACGACCTGGTTCCATTCCGCTGCCGTCCAGTTTCCTGGTGCACGGCACCACTCTAAATGACGTTATCGATGGGTGGGCTTCAGGGCAGCACACGTAATGGGCACCACGTTCCCAAATGTCCTTCAGCCAGGCACCTTTGTATGTTTCAAGAAGACACAGGGGCCCTTAGTGAAAGTGCTACATGTGCCTGGATGGCGGCCGATGAAGCAATTGGCTGCAAGCGTGCATTTCATACGATGTGGTGGTCTTCTCGACAACGCCTTTGAAAAGGGCGTAATGTCATGTCTACCTTGGATCTTACTTTGTAAACGATTCAGCACCCTCAAACAAGCTTTGGTTACCTGTTTTATACTCCATGGAGAACGGACGTTAAACGCCTTTCAGCGGCTATACGTAATGCGCAATCATGCTGTATTTCTAATCATTTGCATATATCCCCGACATGTACCATCATGCCAAGTTTCGTTACGATCCCGCAATTATTTCTTCTTTTTTATCTTTGTCTTTAAGTCTACATTCTTTAAATAGTTTTCGCTTGGAAGACATGAAGGTCAATAAAAAATAGTTTCGCCCACAAAAATTGTCGCTAATCTACTGTTGTTTTTTCATAACCATCACAATTATATATATATATATATATATATATATATATATATATATATATATATATATATATATATATATATATATATATATACACTGCTGACAATTGCTAAGGACGGATAACACTATCATCCATAGCAACCACAAAATGGAAGGAAGTAAAATGTGGAAAATTAGAATAAGTGCGAGATATTAGTAAGAAGAAGTATGAGTATGCAATTTTTTTTTCCATGTCTGTTCATCACGTGATAGCTTTCATAAGAGCTTTAAAGGTTTTGACGCGTGTGGACACATGTTGTTTCAAGTCAAAGTTTTACAGGAAAGATTTAATAGACGAACTTAAATTTTTTGGCATGTCTTCCCGACATCACATAGATGATTTTATGCGTGGACGAATTATTGGAAAGATCGAAGAAGGGCGAAAATAACACATGTTGCCAGGGAGTTCGACAAAGCTCACAGCGTTGTTTCACGGCTCTGAAGTCATTTAAAACTACTGAAATGTGTAGTAGAAGGCACGGGGGAGGTCGTGTTAGAAGTACTACGCCTGCAGAAGACAGATATATCTTCCTATCAGAAAAGGAACAGGCGCACCATAGCTCAGCAGGTGGCAAATCAGTTTCTTGCTGCCTCAGGAAAGCGGATCTCCCGAAAAACTGTTGACAGACGTTTGAGGGGGAGGACTATACGCACGCAGACCTGTTTGTGTGTCCCATTGACCAGACAGCACCGTACTGCCGTTTGCAATGGTGTCGTGAGCATCACAATTGGACTGAACAGGACTGGGCATGCGTACTATTCTCAGATGAGGTAGGTTCAGTCTGTCATCGGATTGTAGACGCCAACTGATCTGGCGTTAGAGTGGTACTGCGTATCGTCCAGAAAATATCCAGGAAAATGACCGATATCCGACATGCAGTATCATTGTGTGGGCCGGCATCATGATCAATGGCCGCACGCGCCTACATGTGGTTGCGAATGGGACTATGACGGGTAAACGATACATTGATGAAGTTCCACTTCCTCATGTTCGTCTTTTCCGTGGTGCTGTCGGTGATAAATTTGTTTTTATGGACGACAACGCAACATGTCATTGAACACTCGTTGTTCAGGATTGTCTAGACAGCGAGGGTATTCAACGTCTCGTATGGTCAGCGTGTTCTCCTGATCTAATCCCCATTGAAAATGTGTGGTATGCTTTGGGAGGCAAGTTGCTGGTCGAAACTATCCTCCGACAAACAAGAACACTCTCATCCGTGCACTCACAGAGGAATGGGATAAATTACCTCAACAGCTGTTGGATAATGATGTGCAATGTATGGTACGACGTGTGGAATGTTGTATCACACTCCACGGGGGACATATCCCGTACTGATACCTTTCTTTAAGGTGTCTGCTGACTTTTAGATGCATTGTTCTATTTCTCCGTACGCAGATCAAATGAACATTTTTTTTTCTTTCAGATGTTTCACAGCTTTTGTACTTTCCAGAACAATAAAGGCCTCATGTCTGGCTTAATGTTATGCTACATAGCAATTTGTGATCCGTCCTTAGCAATTGTCCAGCAGTGTATATATATAATGTTATCTCGCACTCCGTAACAGCACGGCATCGATACCAAAATTGATATAGATTTCATTGCTTGATTTACAGAAATTCTCGATAAATTTTTAATTCAATGTTTTTAAATACTTCGATTTGTCATTGCCAAAGGTCCTGGCTGAACCCCTCAGAAGGACCTCATGGGCCTCAGATTGAGTATCACTGCCCTATATATTTTTCTGCAGTATACGGCAACTCATTAAATCCATCTGATTTATTTTCATTGCCAGATACAGCAGGATAAAATACTACTAATCTGCACTTAAGAATATAGACATAAATTATTTCTTTGACAAATAGAACTAAGTACACTACTACCAACGAATTTCTTGTTCAAAGTGGAATAGCATACCCAAGTTTATTTGCCTTCATTCATCCATCAACACCTGTTATTACAATATCAATGAATCTATTAAAAGTGAGAATGCATTAATCTTGTGTGAATGAAAAAATAGATGAGATCAAAATTTGGGAATGGGGAAGAGAAGATTTATCAGCATCGCTTTCTGTTGCTGACGGACATCGTAACTTTTAAAAATAATCAAATTATGAAGACGGCATATGATCGTGTATCCCTGCAGCGAGCTTACAGACTCGACAGATTTAACGTACAAACTCCCATCTACACAACAAGTTTTCAGTGACCATCAGGCAACTGCGGCTACAAGAGTTTGGGAAAAGAAAAGTAAATATAACTTGGTATAATTTTTCTTTTATATATATATATATATATATATATATATATATATATATATATATTTTGGTAATATTTTTGATATTTGTGTATTCCCCTGTTGCTTGATAAAGGTCTGCTCACTTTTTATGTATTCGTTACAAAGCTTAGCTTAAAGCCGAAGATTACATTACTTTAAGAGACCAAAGTAAAAAAAAATCTATCAATGTCATAAATAGTCGCAGCTTATTTAGCAATCTTGAGAACTTGAAACTAGCTTACTTAAAATATAAATTTGCTTTATTTTTTTAATTAATGTGCTTTACATACCGGTGCATGAGGGTTATTGCCAATGAATCCTCCAAATTTTGTATCTCTGTCAAGTGATGAGAACATAATCTAAGAATATTATTTAATAAACATACTAAAACTCCACTGGCACTTGCGAAACCTGAGCTTCAATTGATTTGACGAACATCCACCTTCTATAGGGTGTTTTTTAGAGGTATAGAACTTTAAATTGCAATAAAACAACGATTGACATGAATTTTTTTTATTCGAAAGATAATCTTGTGGCATTACATTTTAAATATGATCAAGCAAGGCGTAGATTCGTCCAATGGGCCCAAAACGAGATTGCCGTTGTTCCCGATTTTCATAAGCGAAATTTGTTTATCGATGAAGCGCACTTCTGGTTGAATGGCTACGTCAACAAACAAAACTGCCGCATTTGGAGTGAAGCTAATCCACAAGTGTATGTCGAAACACCGTTACATCCAGAAAAACTGACTGTTTGGTGCGCTTTATGGGCTGGTGGAATCCTTCTTCAAAAACGATGAAGGCCACAACGTTACAGTCAATGGTGATCGGTATAGAGCCATGATTACTATCTTTTTCATTCCTGAATTGAACAATCAAGATGTCCAGGAGCTGTGGTTCCAACAAAACGGCGCAACATGTCACACAGCTCGTGCCACAATCGATTTATTGAAAGACACGTTTGGTGACCGCCTAATTTCACGTTTTGGACTTGTGATTTAACACCGCTAGACTATTTTCTGTGGGATATGTAAAGTGTTGCGGATAAGCCACAAACGCTTGACCATTTGGAAGACAACATTCGACGTGTTATTGCCGATATACGGCCACAAATGTTGGAAAAAGTCATCGAAAATTGGTCCTCCAGATGGGACTACATCCGAGCCAGCCGTGGCAGTCATATGCCAGAAATCATATTTAAAATGTAATGCCACAAGATTTTCTTTCGAATAAAAAAAATTCATGTCAATAGAATAATACATCTTTGTTTTATTGCAATTTAAAGTTCTATACCTCTAAAAAAACACCCTTTACAAGGAGAGTCTTCAGCAGCACCAGAAATTGTGCTTGGGGCTCAACAATGCTGGTTCTGAGTTCCACCATGAACACTCGGCTTCCACATCTGTTTAAATATGGAACTCACAATGTTTCCAATTTTTTCCAAAAACCATATACATATTATAATGAATGCAGACCGGAAAGTTTATGATATCATTTTTTATATTACAATCAAATAATATAGATGATTTTCTATTAAGTTTTAAGTTTTAATCAATTCTGTATTCATCCTCGTTATATAAAACCTTTTGCCATCTGATCTAGAAAATGTTAATGCCGGATCGATAAAAATCAAAATATTTCTGAGGAAAATATCTGGAGATGGTATTTGGGACTCATCCTTCGAATTTTCAAATTTTTTACCACTTCAGTAGTCTTTAATAGATAGGGATAAATGGAAATCCATTAGAGCAGCATCGGACTACTGTGAATGGTGAGATAGTAAGTCCCATCAGAATTCGTTAACTTATTCCAGGTTCCGTCCAGCATACTGTGGTCTAGCATTATCAAGTTTCAGAACAACACCTTTTTTATTGACAATATTTGACGTTGTTTCAATTAAAGATTAATGTACTCGATACGCTTGCATTAGGTCTGCATTAACAGTTTGTCCAGGTTTCGATACTTCAAAATGAACGACCCAACGAATACTTCACCAAACACACAAAAGTGCATTTTGGGAGAAAACTACTGCCTTTTGTGTTTTAGGTTATCATAGAGGACTCATTTTTTTTATTTCCAGTGTTCAAAGAATTAAAAGGCATTTCTGTAGAGTGCCGCTGAAGTAATC